>VZRO01003885.1:7800-130967 GCA_013397915.1 Daphoenositta chrysoptera
TTTTTGCTTGAGTTGGGGAAATTTAATCCTTGAAAAATGTATGCAAATTCATTTTAGACTGTAAGTCACCACCTAATTTCACTGAACCAGTTTACAAGCGTCTGATATATATTTTACTGTTAACTTATTGGTAAAACCCCTGCTGTATGAGGTGGATTTTGATCTGTTTTCTTCTCTTCAAACCAAAGAGCTCCCTAGGAAAGCGTTGCCAGGTAAATTACTAATGTGTGCCTCACGGTGACGATTTCAGGAATGTTCCAATTCCTGTCTTCCTTTTCTGTCTTCTCAGTAGGTTTGTCAAAAGACAACTTGAAGAGGTGGAGGCTGAGATAAAAGAGAATATAAATCACATTATGAAGGTATATTCAGGGGCCTTTCCTCCACTGTTCCAATTCTGTAATATGCTTAACCCCAGGAAGTAGCTTGATGGGTAAACCTTACATCATACTCAGAACTACTAATTTTGCCTGAATCCCATGTTGAAAAGGGGAATTATCCACTCTAAAACTTTATCCTCATCATCTGACTTGCATTTTAAGAGGTAATTCATCTTTTCCTTGTTTTGCCTCCAACAAAGGTGTTAGCTGTTGCGTAGTTTAAGGGGCTGTGTAGAGATGACTCAGAGCAATAAGCTCTTTCTCTTGCAATTCTTTAGTAAGGGGATTTTCTTTTTGACATTCATCCCACCAATTAAAACTCCACTCCAGCAGAATGTGGTAGGGCTCTGCCATCTTTATCTTTCCAGATTGGTTTCCTAAGGAAGTGAGAAATATGCCATTACATGCTCCATATGTCTGTTTTTCTCTATCATCCCCTCCCACCCCCCGCCTGCCCCAACAGCATTAAAATCTGCTGATTTATTTTAACCACAAGTATAACAGTGAAGTGCTCTTTCCAAAAATATCAAGCTGCTAGAAATGTCATGGAAATCAGAGGCTGCATAACATCAGGCAATTTACAGCGCAAACTTACTCTTGTTAGACAGCAAAGAAATTTAGCCTTAGATGTTCATCTGTAGGAAACCAGGCTTCACTAGTTCTGCTGCTCCTAGAAATACATGTTTGTATTACAGAGAGCAATTATGTCTAGAGATCATATTTTGCTATCATGCTTGTGTTTAAAAGTTAATTCCAACTGTCGACACTTCAATTTGCAGCCAGCAAGCAGGAGTGCTAAGACCTCCTCTCAACATCAATCTACCCCAAATCCTGGTGGGTGTATCTTCTTCATTTTTGGCTACAACACTGTGCATGTTTTCATACAACTTTTGTCATTCACAACCTTAGTCTAGTTCTGAAAAAGCCATTTTGCCCTGTCATCCCCTGCTTTGGGTAGCTAACTTTCCCTGGGAAAGATTTTCAATGCCTTTCAGTAATGGCAGGGGAATTATGCACATTGTGTTTGACTGTTTGGCTTATTGGTCCTAGAACACAAGCAGAAACTTAGACTTAGGTGGCTCAAGTACTTTCACTAAATTACAGGTTTTAAAAGGAAGTTCTTTATGCTATGTCTCAGAAAGGAATCTTGGGCTTTTCTTGTCATGCAGAGCACTGAAAAAATTCAGGTTCTCTCTGTTAATTCGAATAAATCCAGAGAAGGGATTTTGTCCAAGCAGATGCTATGACAAAATGGAGCAGAAAAATTATATTAGACTCTATCTAACACTATTCTAATTCAGGCTTTGTCTGTTTTGTCAAAGCAGGTGTACTGCCAGATTAAACATCCTACTGTGTGCCCATGCAATGGTGAACTTGTATCTGTTGTCCATCAGATGCATTATTTATAGGAAACCTAGTAGTGGGCACCAAGATTGGTGGAATCATGGTCCTACTAGGCTTTTCTTCAGGTACATCTCTGCTTCTGAAGGCTTTCACTCCAAGGAGTGACTCCTGGCACTGCAGAGAGAAAAGTGGTTTGCATCCACCGAGCTCAAAGCTTTCCTTCTCCAAAGTCAGTGGCCCTCATCCAGTGCTTCACAATAATTTCTTGGTCCCATCTGAGCCACATGTAACATCTCTACAACTCTGAGATACAATAATTTATTTATTTGCTGATTTCAGGTAGTTTTGCATGAAAAAAAGATTGCGTGGTGCCCAGTAACAGTGACCATGTTTTTTCATTAAGGATGTGTTTCATCTTAGGGCTTGGAATGAGCAAAAGGTTTCCCTGGAGAGTGTTCAGGGAGCTAGACAGCACACTCCTACTTTCTTAATGGCAGGGGTTGCTGCAACAAGCTGCTTCTAGAGAATGCACTGAGATTCTTCTGAAGGAATTAGTCCAGTCCCAAAGGGATCCCAAGGGAAAGCACCACAGACAACTGAAGAATCAGGATCTGACAATAAACCAGGGAGCTCAGCTATTTGGCAGAGTAGATGTTCCTACTGCTGTTATTTTCAAACCAAATGTGTTCTGTGTTGTGGAGCAGTGGGAGATGACTCTGGGCATGCTGCTCCCGTTCACAGCAGGGCTGTCTCGTAAGTACAGCGAGGGGAATTTTAAGTGATCTGCAGGATTATTCAGTTAAGTTTTAGTGAGGACAGCTGGGTGACTTAGGTCCTCTCAGCAGGGAGCAATGTATGATTTCACTGTGCTAGTAAGACAGGCACTTTTCACTCATGGTGAGACTCTGCAGTGATTCTATGACTGTGTTTCCAAGAAACTGCAGAAAAATGGTAGGGAATACAAGATTTTCTGCAATAATGCAGGGGATGTACAGATGGGATTTTCACTGACATCAGGGCAAAATATTCCTTGGGACCTGAGCCGAAATCAGATGCCATGATGGGGAGGTCTTGACCTATAAACTTTGTCTTTGAACTGAAGTGGTTGTTTGGTCTGAAGAGCGCTGGTGCACAAAGGAATTGTACAGGAAGTGTCTTAAACATAATCAGCTTGTTGTCACTCAAAGCCACAGCAAGTGGACTTCTACCTCACAGACTTCTCATCCCCACATACAGTGAACTGCCCTCTCCACCCCTTCTTAGGGGAGAGCAATCCTGGCAGTTAACTCCCTTTTCATTGCATGTGCAATGGACTAAATGACTATTAGAAAATTAGGGGCTAGATTTAGGACATTAGAATGCTCAGAACCACCATGACTCTGTGGCAAATTCAAATGCAGCTTCATGCCAAACAGTTGGGACCTGCTTCTTTGGTCCAAGTCTTATTGTAACACAGGGCATGCCCTCACCTTTTATTTGGAGGTGTGGGGATGAAAAAACACACCCTGCTGTCACACAGCAACATGACTGCCCTGAGAGCTTACTGAGCACTGATGCTATACATTAAAGCCAGCAAAAACCTCGCAGAATAATTCCAGCCTCATGAGAAATATTACATACAAGGATGTTTGAGAACTAGGGCTGAAGGGTTTAGTTTGATGTCTTAATTGGGACCTGATGCACAGCTGCCACTGGGGTTTTTTGCTCCCTAATGTTAATTTCTTTTGCTTTGCAGATACCCTGCAGACAAGCAAGCCTTCAAAAGCTGAGGAAATGTGTTCTAGGTGAGGGTCTAACAGGTTACATCCCAGAAACCTCTGAAGGATGTGCACAGTTAAACAGACTTTCCCACTGAGCTATTAGCAGTCTAAAATCAGGCAGTTTTCTTTGGATGAGGCATGCATTTCTGTCCCTCTCCTGATCTCCAGGCCCAGTCCAAGAACACTTGGGTAACTTTTTCTCCTTTTATAGAGTCCTGTGACCTGCAGGAGATTTATAGCTCCTGCAGAGAAGTGGGTGCCAAAATGACCATGGCATATCAGGAAATTCCTTTCCACTGAGAGAGTGCAGATTTTTCAGGAGATGGTCAGAGCTGGTCCAGGACTTTGAAGAGAGCGCAGTCAACCTGAATGCCAACTTCTTTATTTCTTGGTTTGTTTTTTTTTTTTTTTTCTTTCTCCTTTTTCCAGAAAGCCTAGAAATTGATTTTCAGAGTTCCTTATGTCTACATGGTGATGATATAGGAAAGAACACAGAAACTTGTGTTTGCCATTAGTGGAAAATTGTTTGCATTGTGAATGATCAATATCTGTCATACGAGAGAGGGTTTTTCAAGCCTGGCTTTCAATCTTCCTTCAAAATGCTTCCCCTTGCCAGATTCACCACTGAGCCCAGCACCATGTGGATGTCTGAATGATAAATATGGAGTGTGGAAATTCACCTGCTCCAAAGTCATTGTGTTTAAATGACAAGTAAGTGCAAAAAGAGAGATGTCAGACAGAATACACCTTCAAAATGGAAAAGCAAAGCAAGGAATTTAGGGGAAAATCTCTCTGCCTGTGATCTAGACTTACCCTAGAGAGATTCTCCGCCTGCAGACTCAACATCTGGCTGCTCTAAAATGTTGGTTTGGGGCCATTTTAGAAGTTGTCATCCTCACATTGTGTATTCCTAATTTCCACAGAAACATTCTTCTGTCTTGACTATTTTGGTTTTACTGCTTCCTGGGGTCATATTTTCCCATATGACTTGTGGCCTGCTCTCCTCCTGGTTCCTCAGTGACAGAAAGGAGATCAGAGCTAGGGCATACACCAAATGTCCCCACAGTACTCTTGGCTTTGTGTCCCTTGGAGCAGTTTTATTCACCCAAGAGGTCGTGATATTTGCTTTTGCCTTTCCTACCACAAAAAAAAAATGACCACCCCAGAGTCATTTTCTTCTCCAAAAGAACCAGACTGTTTTATGAAGTCCTAGAAATATGAACCTGAAAATGCCAGCTGGCTCAATCAACTGGAGTTTTCTCTAAATCTATTTTGTTCTTCTATACCATATCTATAATGTAATGTGTCCAGCCTCAGTCTCCATTGCTTGGCATCCTGTTGTAATGGGAAAAAGAAATTTACCAGAACACACTCTCTAATGCATGGAATTTCTTTTAAATTTATTCTTTTAATAAAGTTGGAGATGAAAATTTGGGGAAACAATGGTGAAACGTGTCCAAAATGTCAAACCATGGAGCAGACTGAGATGCTGAGATCCAGCTGTGAAATTCCACAATGGATCTCCTCTCAGAGATCTGCCAGAGAGGAGCTGGGCTGTACTACTTACAGCTTCAAGTTAACTCTACAGAAATTTGGCACTAAAGGAAAAATGTCCCTTTTTCTTGCATTTCTAGCATTTTCCCAGCAGGGACCAGTGGCCATTAGCCAGGTTTCAAAGAGAACTATGACTGATGGGTGAATATGTAATTGGGAAAATATCTTGCTGCTTCCTCATGTCTAATTCCCACTGCTTATGAAGGCTGTATCCCAAAGTACTGCTGGGAATAAACAAATGAGTTTCCTTTCTTGGACATGTTGATGCTGATGAGATGGACAGTTCAATGTGAAATCACATCATGCTCATTAAATGCTGATTTGACATTTGTATACAGAGGTTCCCAAATAATCAGAATTCATAAAGACTCATTGTTAGCAGGGGAAAATACGGCTTCCAGGGATCAGGTCTGCTGCGGGTGGAGATCCATCTAAGTCCTGCATGGTCCTCCTGGTGTCACTGAAAGTGGGTCTGTTTTGGATTCCTGCTCTGGCTAACTCCAGATCGTGAGGTCACACCCTCATCTCAGAATGCAGGGGGGTATTTGAAGAGTTTTTGCCAGTGACAGAAAGTGGTTCAGATGTAAGGAATAGTTCTGTTGCACTTCACAATTGTTTTTAGTGTGTGGATAAGACTTCTGTAATGTTGGGCAGTATTTTATACATGAGGATTCTCCAGGGGTTGGCATCAGCATGGATGAGTGAAGCACCTGAACAGCTGAATGAGGGGTAAAAGACAGAACCCAGAAGTAATGAAAACTTTCTTGATGTCCATCTATTTTTTGAGGGCAGTTGATTGATGGGTTCTCTCTTGCTAAAAGGAACAAATTTGGATGATTCCCCTGAAATCATTACATCTTCCATTACTTTAAATGAAATGTCAAGACCATATGAATAATTGAAAAAATACACCAGTGGCAGGAAGGAGCTTTTAAGGGGATTTTTTCCCCTCCATTCCGATTTTGCTATTTCTGCAGTGAGTATTTGGACATGCAATTTCTTTTTAACCTTCAGATTCATTGAGTGCCAGTGATTAGTTGCAAAGCAAGAAAATGTTCAGATACCAGTGTTTTGCAGATGTTATCCATTGTTGGTGATGCTGTCTTGAGGTTAACTACAAAATAATAAAAAAAGCAACCTCAGAGAGAGTCAGAGAGCCCTTGGGAATGGTAATGCAGTACAGAGCCTTTCACCCTGAGGTCAGCAGGTCAAACCCATTCCAGATCAGGAGTGACCAGCAGTGATTACATGTCTGCTTTCAGATTCACAGAGAGAATTTGCAAAATGTTACTCTAATTAGAGCTACTGGAAGGCCACTCCTGCACCTATATGACAAATCCTGCTGGTCTGTGTGATTCTGTCTAGACAAAATGGGAATGAATGAATACTTTATAAATGTCCACAAATATGGGTTTATTTACAGTACAAAAATCATCAGGGTTGTCATCATTTGCCCTTTTGTGGGCCAGCACAGTAGAAAGATCAAGGATGCAATTGACTACAATTAAGGACTTTATTCTTGCCCTTGGGGTCAAACTCAGAGCATTCATGGCTCCTGCCACAAAGCTAAGTCACTCTTCCTGGGTATTTCACTAGACATATTTATCACCAAAAAGTGTCCAAGCATCTTAAATCAGTGCAAATTAAACTGCACGCAGATGGAAAGAGCAAATGCAATCAATGGATTAAGAGAGAAAACCAAGAAATAGCAGTTAAAAAAAATGAAAAAGCTGATAACATAAGAAAAACTCATCAGTCTCTCTAAGTCTGTTAGGGACAGTGCTGACACACACATACCTTCCATGAGAAGCATAGCTGCAGGCACTACATCAGACATGTGGAAGGAGTACTGCATGAAGTCAAAGAAAATCTAAGATTCTCTTCCTCTGCCATAAATCATAGCACGTGGGTTGGTTTCTTTTTCAAGGAAAGGTAGAAGATTGATTTTTGCAGTGTAGGGCTGCATATTTTAGCTTCTGATTTTCAAGAAATGGCCCCATTTCTGAATTATGTTGCATGCATTATGTTGTCATTTTCAACGTGGGCAGTAATACCTAAACCTAATCCATCCTGTACTCTGCTCTCTTCTCTTGTGCCCCATCTCTTCTCCCTGATTGCTACTTTTCAAGCAATTTCTCCTAAGCAGCTTCCATTCTTGCTTTTCAATTGAAATTTGAGGCTGTGAAAGATGTTAACTTCTCTGAGAAAGCAGATGACTGAAATCCACTTCCATCCTGGCCACAGATTTAGGAGGCCAAATACTTTGGCTTCATTAAATATACCCACACCATACAAAGCAACACTACATAGATATACTAGATATAATAGGTATACTGAGTATGGCACTGGTATTCTAATAAGTGATGTAATTGGATCAGGACAATTAATCCACCTAGAAGCTAAGCATGATGCTGGCTTTGCACCGCAGTGGGATCTCATTCTAGGGATTGTGCATTCTCATTACCTACAGGAAACAACACAAGACGAGGGAGAAATTAGTATGGAAGAAAAAAACAAAAACAAAAGTAATAAAGGTAGAGGTGGAGATGGGAGTTTCAGGAGGAAAAGAAGTAGGATTGCCAGAGAATAGAGGACATGGAAATCATAGGTTTCATTGAACCATGAGTGGGGGGTCTATTGGACTTTCTGCCATGAAACAGGTGGTGCTGATGGGCCACGCTGTATGGTCAGCCCCCTCTTTGGAAACATTACTGTAGGGCCCAGAACTGCAGTAACATTGGCAGCTGTATAACAACTTCTACACCAGTGTTTGTGAGCTCTCCCTACAGCATGTCTTGACCAAATACTGAGCACAAAATTTCAAGTTTTGTAACAGAAGAACAGTGATGAAATTGTTTTCTAACATAATTTTCACTGGAAAGAAATAGAAGCCATCTTTCTCCATCTCAAGGGTTAAAGTAACTCTCTTGAAGGCAGTGGTGCTCTAACAGTAGGGGCCTTGGGTCTATGCCTAAACCACCTGCCTTTGTTAATTATTCTCATCTATCACATCTATGATGACAGTCTCTAAAGGCAACTTGTGAGTTTTTGGTACAGACTGATATGATTAATGGGAATCTCCAACCTAACTGGTGGAACTCTCCCAAGTTAATTTTATCCACTTCTCCACCTCTCATAAGCCCCACTTTAAGCCAAGCTTCACTATGGCCTGCAGTTTGCACGAGGCAATGGTCTGAAACATTTGGGGACTTTCAGGTGGTTTCCATCAAAGTTAGCTTTCTCTGAGTTCACATTAGCTAGGAGCTGGCTGTGCCACAGAAATTGTTTAATAATAACTTATTTCCCTTCCTGATCTGAAGTGAACTCGAGTTCTTCAGATCTGTTTTCTCTTTCCAGAGGTGTGGATCCATCTCTGCCACAAAACAGCAGAATCCAGCGTGCAGGCACAGAAGAGCCTTGCACCCAGCATTTAGTCTGAAATTTCTCTCTTCCTGCTTCCTCACCCACCCAACCTCTAGCTCTGCTGAATCAGCTGTGGGAATGCTGCCCTTTCTCTCAAGCTCTGCAAGCCAGTGCTGCCTCTTAAAATCTGGCAGGATGAAGTGGATATGCCCATGTGGCTGTTTGGCTGCTGCTTTGCTTGACTTCCCTTCCCCTGCTGCAGAAGGGGCAGCCGGTTAAAGAGCTTTTTAAATCGCGAGTTTAAAGAAGCACAGACAAGGTAGAAACAAGATTACGAGGTCACAGAGGTGAGGGGAGTTGACCCCATCAGAGAATGAAGGAAATGTGAGTTCAGAGTAGGTGTGGCTGGAGCTCTGGAGCCGTGACCCTGCCCTGGGAGCTGTGTGACAGAGGGCTGCCCAAGGACACCTCGTTTCAGCTGATTTCCCTTCCCAGCCTTCAGGTGCCAGTGCTGTGAAGACTTACATGTTTTCTTCTTGGATGTTACTCAACCCCGTGGTTCTCTGCTTCCTGATAGAGGGCTCTAGTAAATGTGGGAAGCGAAATCTTTGGGAGATCTGCTTCTTTGTGGCTGTTTATTGTAATAGGTAGGGTTTTTTTAGCTTAGAACTGGATCTGCACTGTGTGGTAATGGTTGTGCTTGGTTGTTGTGTTCTGGTTTTTTCCTTTGAGGCTTGGAAACAGAACAAGGGATATTTGAATATGCCTTAGCAGGAAAACATGTTCTGCTTGGGGGAGGGAAGGGTAATCCTTAATTTGTGTCTCAGCTAATGATGAAATGCATTGGAACTGAGAATTACACGTTAAGTGATGACTACTTGCTGTGGTGACTTTCTTCACTGTAGCACATTCTCCCTTAACTGTCTGTTGGATTAAACTCTTCACTAGGGAAAAAATTCAATTTAGGAGAACAACAATCCTCCAAGAAACTAAACTCATATTTTTGTTTTAAACTTCACAAGTTCTGCTGAAAGAAGTCCCTCTGAGCCCAACATGGAGATGATATCATTAAAGAAATAAATATTACTAGGAGTGCTACAATGAAACTATATTGCATAACCACAGACCTTAGTGCTGCCATGTCTGTTCAAAGGCTCATCCATCCCCTAGCCTAAAACCCTTTAAAAGAGAAGATATTCAATTAAATTGAAGGTTATTGCCATTATTCCAGTTACGCACTGCTCTTCCCATTCTGATTACACTAATCTTGCTTCAGAAGCGGGTTAGAGAAATTAATTCTTGATATAAGAGAAGAAATCTTGTGTAGTTGAGGTCAGGGTGACCTGGTGAGTTCCTTCCCCCACCCAAGAAACATTCATTTTATGGTCAGAGGGAAGTACATCTTGGGTGGATCCCAAAGATGCAAAGAGAAAACAACCCCCCAGCCCCTCAGGCCGGGCCCTTGAGAGTTTTTTGGTTTTTAAAAACAACAGAACTTGCTTAGTTAGCAGTTGCCAGCTTTGAGAGTACATAGCTGTTTGTGATAAATTTCTCTGAGCAACCTGAGATCTCTACTATATATTTCTGTTCATTAATGGGTACAGCTGCCATCTACTGTGTGTAATTCGAGACTGTAAACTAACTTTTACTGATACAGGTGTTCTTTTGAAAGCTTCCCAATGGTTTAAAAGACCTTCTCGGCTGTGAACTTGGGTAGGCAATATTATATCCTTCTCTTCTGCTCTAATATATCTGGGAGAGACAGCTCCATTCCTGCTCACTGCAAATTGGTAAACATCCTCTCCTTGGCATGGTCTTTTTTGTGTCTTTGGGTGACCAGCTCTCCATATTTTTACCTTTTGCCAAACAAATATTTTTTCATACTTTGAGCTATTGTTTCTCTGAACTTGCTGATGTTGAGGGACAGGGCTTTTCAGCTTGTAAGGATTTAATTTATTTCCCTTCTCTTCCCAAATATTTGGTTAAATTGGACTGAAACTATTCTCCCTTTAATTCTTAATACTCCAGAAGTTCCCTAGTCCCTCAAGTGCTGTGGGAAATTATAATCTCTTTATTTTTCTGAGCAAATGGCAGCAGCAGTTGTCTGCAATGGCTGAGAGATGTCTCATTTTGCAGAGCAGCTTCTCTGGGGCTTTGCTGATCCCCTGTCTGTAGGACAGACCCATTAACAGAAAGGCTACAGCCAAGGATCAGCACATCGAAGGTCTCCAGCCTCAGCAGAGACCCCCAGGAATCTGGGCACATTTCCATTGGAAACTTGCCTTGGAATCAATAAAATTTCATTAAACCAATGCCGTGCCAAATGTAGCAAATAAGGCTCAATGAAAAAAAAAATGCTGGCTCTCACAGTTTTCCCAATACAATTCTCTGGCCCATACTTTCTATTTCTACTGCCTTCTTGCCCTTCCTAGTAAAATTAGCTATTGCAGACAACAGCTGTAAACAAAAGGACAGCTAAACCATTACCCAAAGGCCACTAACTACTGCAGTGAACCCAAGTAATTCACAAATAATTATGAAAAATTTATAGCTTGAACAGATTTTTCCATAGTTTTCAATTATCTATTGCAGACTTCTCTGTACTCTACTTTTAGAAAATATCAGCCTATGATAGTTTTCTGTTTATGACTTATAGTGCTAAAAAGTTGTTGTGGAGTATGCTGTCTTCAAAGGATGACTACTGCTTTGGGAGATCCCATCACAGTCCTCATTTGTGTCAGCAACCTTAGACAAAGCAGTGAAGCCACAAATATTAATAGCAGGAATGCAGGTATAGAAGGATGGAAAAGATATTAGAAGAACCATGTTGGTCTGAATCAAGAGAACATTCTTTAAAAAGGGGATAGAAGAGGTTGGCTCTTCTCTGAGCCAACATCTATTTTCCCAAAATAGATTATCTGATCTATAAAGTATCTAAACTACCTCATTTATTACCTACATGGAATAACTGCTTTACTTTACAACAGCCACACCATCAAAACCCCTTATTAAATCCCATGACTGGAAGCTGTAACTGGGAAAATTCAGTCTAAAAAGAAAATGCAGAACTTCAGTTTTGCAGGTAATTGCAGAACCAACATAATGTATCTGAAAGCACTGGGAGTTGTCTCTAGTTTGGTGTATGGGTGCCAGCAGTGCAATATTTTGGTTTTTTCTCTCTCAGTTCAGATAAAAATTATAATTATAGTGCAAGAAATCTTGAATGACATGGGATTTTTCTTTTGGCTGGTGCTTTGTAGAAAGAGCAGATTAGAACAGTCTCTTCTAAATCAAAGATTTAAAGTCTATGAAATGTTCTCAGCACCCATGTTATGCAAACTGTTGATTCTTACATATACCAAAGCCCCGGGGGAATTCAGTAATAATATTTCTTCACCTATTTGCTGAAGAGATCACCATGATCACACCAAGAAAGGTATACAGGGATAAAATAAGAAGGAAGATATAATGCATAAAAAGAAGCTGTAATTACTTTCCCTCTGAGTTTAACTGAATAAAAGCAATGGATCTTTTATTTTTTTTTTACCAGTAGATTTTTTACAAATAGACTTAAAATATTTCCTTTTAGATTTGTGGCTCCAACAGCTGCAGCTGAAACCAGAAATCAGCAAAGCTCCTTGTTTTTATTGGCGCTGAAGTGGCTTGTTGAAAATGGATTGGATTACAGGGATCAATCAGCAGCAGGTCGAGGATGCAGAGGGAACTCTGCCAATGCAGCGGGCTGCCAGGAGCAGTGAAAATCCCTGGGCTAGTGGCAAGTCCTAATGTACTGGAAAATCCATTGTTTTATAAAGAGCTTTGGAGATAGGAAGAAGATTGAGTTGCAGAAGAATGCAGAAATAACAATAATACTATCCCAAGTTCCTGTTGTTCCTTTGCACGTGACTGAAAGGAAAACAAACTCCATGGAGATGCTGCCTGAGTGTAAGTCTAGGCAGCGCCAAGAGATGATCAGAAATAGGACAGATGCTAAAGCATGACCTTTCCTGAGTCATAATTTAGGAAATAGAACATTTCTGAATTTCAATAGCAGTCAATAAGAAATTTGCAAGCTGCTGTATGGTTCTGTCCTGGGCAGTTCTGGATTCTCCCAGAATAGTGTTGATTGCTGTTGCTTTCTGTTAAATGAGCTGAATAATCTTGTCATTGTTCTGGAGAGAGTCAGTTCAAAAAATACTAAGCCTTGGTTAATGTTGGGATGAGCTGACACCCCTTAGTGTCCTGTTACACCGTAGATTCATTACACAGCTTGCTGGGAATATTATTAAATAGGCTAAAATCAGAGTAATTAATAACGTCTGCATTCAGCTGTGATGGTTCTGTCACATATTAATTAGCCCCCTCACTCAGCTGAAGATGCCTCATAGCCATCTGAATTCTAAAGCCACACGTGGCAGAGAGATGGTCATGAATCCTGCCTGGCCTTGTTGACATAGGAATCAGATTTTCTAGATGAAAGACAGGCATTTGCTGACCTACACTCCCGAGTAT
Source organism: Daphoenositta chrysoptera (assembly GCA_013397915.1). Classification (NCBI taxonomy): domain Eukaryota; kingdom Metazoa; phylum Chordata; class Aves; order Passeriformes; genus Daphoenositta; species Daphoenositta chrysoptera. The sequence continues at coordinate 20,711 of VZRO01003885.1, forward strand.
TTTGGAATATTGACCTCCAGCTGGATGCTGAATAGAACAGTAGTTCGCAATTCCAAGAAATGTTTGCAGCATGTGGCTTGTTCTCTTGAACTTTGGTCACATGGCGAGGTAACACAGATGTTTTCCCCAAATATCATCGTTATTAAAAACAGGTAACTCTGGTAGAAGCATAGAGGAGGAATGGATCTCTCTGACGACAGCATCTATTCCTGTGTCAGTGGCAGGATATGGTTCTCACGAGACCTTGTGTCAGATATCAAACCAATTCTGTGCTTGAATTTAGCCAAACGTCTGGCGTGGAAGGATCAGAAAATCCACTTCACGAGCAGAGTTTATAACAATAATAAAAGTTCTCCAAACTTGGAAGACTAATGAAAATCCACATAACAATCTAAGAAAAGCTGAGCAGTGGAAAAAGTGAGGCATTTGAACATTCTCCCTCTTTCTGCATTGGGCTCTGGTACTCTTGGTGGGACTGACTCTTAGGTGTGGAAGAGCTGCAGTTCCCCTTGGAGAAATGTTCTCCTTTTCTGCTTGCAAGAGACCAGATTTTACATTGTAATATCAGGCAGAGAAGAGAAAGCTTCAGAGATTTGTTAATCCTGGTTTGGAACAACAAACTCTTTGTGAAAGAATTGGGAAGTAAGGTTTTTAGGGACAAATGGAAGTTTTTACTTCACAATTTCATATCAGTGCTGACTCTTAAAAGCTTTTAGGATGTAAGATTTTTTAAATATAAAAAAAATCACAGTACTTTGAAAGGAAGATGTGGAATCTTTCTTTCTCAAATCTGAAGGCTTCTGAACATATTCCTCTCCAGAATAAAGTGCCAGCAGAATAGAAGACAGTTTTTGTTCCTTTCCTTATTTTTCTATCACCCGGCTGCTTTTTATGCTATATTTGGGACATAGATGTTAGATGATTTGGGAAAGGAATGTCTATTTCTAGTTCCTCAGTGGAATGCCTGAAACACTTTTAAACGTTTTTGGACAGTAAAATAATATAATGTAGTTCAGAGATCTTGGGATAGAAGGTTTAGAGCAAATGGGATTATTTCTGTTTTCTGTGATGTCAGTTTTCTAAGGCTGTGACATCAATATCTCTACCAAAATATAAAATAGACACAGGACTATGTTCTGTTGCTTGCTAAGCTGAGGATAACCAGAAAATTGTTCTTTTACAAAGTTTTGTGGTAATGCTGCCAGAAAGAAGGGCATTGTAAGGGATCTGTGTGCTGGTTTTGGAGGACTGTCTCTCAGACCATATTTCATCTGAACTGCTTTCTCATCCCAAATGCTCAGGGACATCTTCTGGAAGGGGCTCACTTCCAAACAGAGAAGTACCTCACATACCCTCCTCTAATAAAGTGCAGAAACAGTGAACTCTGCCTGCTGCCAGCACTGACTGGTCATTTATTTTTCATATTCATAATACACTGTGGACATCACTGGCTGTCAGAGAATGTACCAGGACCTCACAGGTCAAAGAAAAAGCTTGCTTCTTGAGCTGGCAAAAATGCTAATTTGTTATCCTTAGGAAAGGAGTCTGCAATACAAAGCATATTCTATTTTGGGCCCTGAGTGAGGCACCTGTCAGGGTGCAGGTGAACAGCCAGACCCTATTTACACCTGCTGATGCAAAACCCTCATGTACCTGTCTCCATTTAGAAAGCTGTGACCAGTGTATGTGGATTTCATCAGTTACTATTCCCTTTGCATTTCAGGCCTGAATAACTGAACAGCAGTGATTTGGCCATCCTTCTGGAAGAGTCTGTGAGCATGTAAAATACATATTATTTCAATTTTGCAAACAAAGGCAACTCTATGTTTAAAGGTTTAATTCACACAGCAAAGCTTTGAAACACAACCTGTCTATGTGTGGTGGGACAAATAGCATTTTAAGTGACTCCTCTATGGTTCCCATGGCATCCTCTTAAACAGTCAGAGGCACAATAAACTGGTGATTTAGATGAAGAAGCTTCTTGTTGGAGAAATAGATCAACAGGATTTAATGGAAAAAGTCACTAATTTTTACTCCAGAGTCAAAACCTGATGATGTGACTGGAAACTTGATAGTTCCTAGGCTGGATTCTCAAGTATCTGACATATTCACATGCAAGATATTCATCTTTACTCTGACAAGGGTCTTCCTTTCTGCATTTCCTTCCTCTCTCCTAGGACTCAGGTTTAACTAGCAGGAATCTACCTAACTTGAATTTCATATTTATCTTGCTCCAAAGCAAAACTCAGCTTTGTTTGCAGTGGCCATTTGATAAAATGTGTTTACCAGGGCTTTTGCCAAAGAATAAAGACCCTGGAGATTTCATAATGGTGGAGACTTTGTCTGACAGGGATCTGCCCACATTTTTTCATATTCTTCCCTAGGTGATGGAAGCCTCTGACTTTTCAAAGAGAATGAAAATAGAGTACAACTATGTCTATGTCTGGGTCTCCTCCATCCACCTCCTGTGCTCTTCTCAGCAGCAAGAGGCAGTCACTCACTTTGGGATTAACCCCCTGCTGCAAAGCTATGTGCCAGCTGTGAGGAGATGCTCATGTCCAAAAGGACATGATGCTGCACTTCTGACAACAGTTTGTGGAGGGGAGAACAGCCTCTGCTGTTTGCCCTTTACAACCTGCCTATTTGTGTTTTTAGAAGTTTAGCCTAGCATGAATTTGGCTGCTAAATTCCTGTAGAGCCATGAACAAGCACATGGTTGAATGTGCATTTTACTCTGGACCTGTGGATACTCCACATTTGTAGAGAAGTCAGACACCCCATGTCCTTAGCAGGATTTCCTACATGACAGGATGAAATATGGGAAAAGTCCATGGTCTGGGTCCCTTGCCCATTTTTTTCCCTTGAAAAATTAAAAACATTGAGTTAATAAGGTCAGGTGGGATGGTCACAGTGGAGCTGAGGATATGAAGAGTTCAGTTTGCAGTCCCTACCCTGAACTGAGCATCTCCAGAAGGAATGACAAGACTTTTGTTGCTGCTCCCTGCAAATGGGCTTTGCTGGTTCCTTTTCACTCGGCAGCTAAGGGAATTCTGAGGTTCAAGAATTTTACATTTTAAGATGTATAAGTGTTCACTCATATAAAGCACAAACCTGGATGGAAAGAAAAACATTGCAATCTATTATTTACTCTGTTAATTGTTTCAGACAGCCAGCAGAGAACTCATGTAGAGGGAGAACCAATCTAAATCACTTTTATGAGCAGAGATAGTCGGTAGGGAATTTTGGTTTTACTCTGCTGCACTTGGATATTTGGTATCAGGCTTCCTAAATGGACTTAATCTCAAGATTATGTTTCTCCGTGGAGCCATTTGGGTCACTTTGTAATTGCCCAGCTTTCCACACTTCAGATGATGAGAAGGACGTGCACAGGAACAGCATTCTTGTACTCATTTGGATAAAAGAGGGACCTTTCCAGAGATGGAGGTACTGGTTTGCAAAGACTGGGGTTAGGAAGAAAGACCAAAGCACACAAAACCATACCTTTTTAGAAGTCTTGATAATTATCCCTGGGAACAGGAATAGGCACAATGAAGTTGTGGTTCCTGTGGATGTATCACTGTGGTCTAGTTGGTTTAATTACAACCATGACTTACTCGCTTAAAACCATCCCTCCTAAGCCATGGACAGGAGGGATAGATCACAAAGCAAATTTTTGGCTGACTGTGATCAGCTAGTCTCCGAATTTATTCCTGGGAAAGAATGGCAGCAAGTGAGACTGCAACCAGAAGGAACATCCAGGTACCTGCTTTGCAATCTAGCCTTATTCCTGTGGTCTAGAAACTTTGCTGAACCCTGAAGTAATCTTCAGGAAGACAAACAAAAAACACCAGAGTGAAAACAGAAATATGAAACCTGAAATAACAATGGAAAAAAAACAAAGCAGATTTTGGATGATGATTTCCAGTGAAACATACAACACAGAAGTTCAGTTGTACAGGCAGAAATTAGGAAGAGGTAAATCCTTTTGGCCCCATAAGTCATATGGAAGCTGCATATGGAGCTTAATTTTATTTTAGCTTTAAGAATCTAGCTCTCTAAATGCTCAGGTTTTCTTTCCTTTTCTGTTCTTGTGTCCCATGATGTCTGTGAACATGAGAAATGGTTAGGGGGGCTGTAAGCCAAGCACCAGTGATGTTAGATTTGTTTTCACATGGACCAAAATAGAGCAAGGAAAAGAACTAAACAAACTCGCCCTTTCCAGAAGTAGGGAGGCTCCTCCTTGATGTTTAATAGCAGTGAGTATGGGCATCATACAACTCACTTGAGTTTAATGGGATGAGGAAAAAAATCCGGGAACTGACGTTGGAGGGTGATCTATCAACCTGCTCCTGTCATTCACCTGGCTGTACACACAGCTCTCAAGGATAAACATCTCCAAAAGGGTCTGGGCAAGTTAGCAGAGGAGAAGTTCAGCACAGACTGTTAAACACGGTGTGTCCAAAGGCAGCTTTTCCTTAAGAAGACCATGGACTGCTGCTTTCTGGAATGCAAGAAAAGAAACTTTATAGCATTTGGCTTTTTCTGCTTGTTTGAACACTGGCTACTGGCTGCTATAAAGGCAGTGACTGGTCCAAAGGACCTCCTCTTGTGACTCAGTATAGTGGCTCATATCCTCTGTATTTGGCCTCTGTAAGATTTCCTGGCTGACTTAGAAGGTTGGGTTTTTTTGAGAAAGAAAGCATATGTGAGTATGTTGCCACTTGTTTAACAGGAATAAGGAAAAAAATCCTCAGTTAATTTCATTCTAGTTTTTTCTAAGTGAAACTTTTCTGTTGCTGACTCTGAATATTTTCAAATTAAATTTGTTGGACTTGAATATTAGAAAAATTAATATGGAAGAAAATTGATGTCTCAGATGGATTAAATATATTGTTCATTGTTTGCCTTTTCAACAGAGCTAAAAAAGCAGTTAACACTCTCTTGTCACCTGTGTGAACATGCAGTATTTAGGTAGTAGATGTTATATAATTAAACATATTGATAGAACTTTATCTGTTAATATATATAGAAAGCATATTGCATGTGTTAACAATACATGTATTTACATGGTTAGGTAAATCAAAATGTGAAGTGCATGGTTTAGTCCCGTGTAAAAGTGTTCTCACACCAGCCAGAACTTCAGCCTGTACCTGCAAGGCTTTCCCTGCTGTTACACTGCAGGTGTTACAACACTTCCAATGAGTGATCTGTATTTTTGGAGTGAAGGTTTGAGTCTTGTCCTTAGTGGTGTGTGGACGTTACATTCCTGCTGAGATGTGGAGGAGAGCTCCATGGAAGGCTGTCTGCTGGGTAGGATACCAGATTCTCACTCTCTGGTGAGTCTGTAAGCCAGGAGCTGAGGGGCTGTGCAAGGGGAAGGATCACTCCATATGTGCCCTGTTCCACTCCTCACTGAACATCCACTGCCAGGTGCACCTTGTGCTGGGTGGATTTTTGGTTTGACCCGCTGTGGCCATCTCTGTGCTTTGCTGTTATCTACAAAAAGCATGATTGCAAGTGAGGTAGTGCTGTTCCTAAACAGTTCTTGGAATGGCAAACCTGTCAGCAATTTTTAGAGCAAAATTTTTACAGAAACCTTTTGAATTTCGTTCTGCTTTGGAAAAAAATGAGTCCCCAGGTCAGTCTGTGAGGTCACTCAATCACTCAGCACTTGGATGAGGAGAGCCTTCCAGAGCACATTGCAAAAAGCACTAGCAGAAAGCTGGCTACTCGTTTGTGTTTCACACCTCCTTAATTACCCACCTGTGTTCCTTTTATTATCAAAGCTTGAATAGGATCGCTCATAAAACAGAGGCCAAGAGGAAATTGCTGGTTTGCTTGGATTGCATCAGCAGCATAAAATGGAATAATTTAATATCAGAACACTCTTTCATTTTCATTTTCCTTTGTCCCTTCCATGCCACTGTGGATCCTGCCCACCTAACTCCTACAATACACTGAGCAGCACATACCTGTTCCTTTTTCTCAGTCTAACACATAGACTTCATACAAATTGTCACTTCAGTCCCACGAGTGACTGGAAAACTGAGAGGTGAGAGATCTCTTCAGCTCTAAAGAACTGCCCACATGACTATTGTCAGTCAAGCTGCCTTATAAGAAAGATTTGAACAAAAGGACAGCTTGGACTGGGAGGTGTGGAGAGTGTCCAGTCTGCCCTGGTCTGGAGTGGCTTCATTCTTAGCAGTTTAGTTCTAGAAGTGGAGGAGTTTGTAAGAGCTGCAGAGTTTCTAAGCAGTGTGTGTAACCTGGGTGTGTGAATGCACACAGTCACTCCTTCCAATACCAAACCTGGTGCACTTGTGTCTCAAGGATGTAGCAATGAAATGGTGACTCTTTCCCCACTGTGCACCTTCTACTCAGTTCAGGGGATTTTTTGGGTGCTTTTCTTTCCTCATCTGGAGGATTCACTTTGTGTTGCTTCCACTCATCTTTTTTTTCCATTTCCATTTATCTGGAACTTTACTCCGGCTTTTTGATATCTTCACTAAGGGCAAGCACCTGACATTATGGAGAACTTGTTTCATGATCTGTGTTAGCTAAAAACAGGTTGTGCTATGAACATCACCTTCAATGATATCCCATGAGTTTGTGATTCAAGGGTGGCACACTAATGTGGATTTCCCAATGGGGAAGGTAGAAACATCCGTGCACTCCTTCTATGAATGATTTGCCAGTTACCTCTGTTCAAGAAATAGGCAAGAACTTATTTTTTATTCTTCCACATCTCTGCTAAATTTGGTTGGACCTAAATATTATTGGGAACTTCTCTTACGTATTTCTTATGTTCAGGACAGGCTCAGAAGTTAAATTTCCTATCAAAACCAATCTGAAAAGAAAACCTTCTGACATTTTTGTTGGCTCTTCCTTTACCCAGCTTCCCTCCTGAAAGGGGTGCTTCAGTTGTTCCATGCTCACTTGGAAGTGCAGTCATTGATGCCTCAGTGTGCACCACGGTGGTGTTTTAGTTCTGTTTGTTGAACTGTGCACTCAACCCACCTTGCCCAGACCTTTTTATCATCCTGTTTCTCTTCTTCATACCAGAATATTTTATCTCAGGAGCTGCAGGTCCTAACATTCACATTTATTCCAAGTAGCAGAGCATACATGGTTTCTGTGTGTGATTGAGAATATAAAAGATATAAAAATATCTTTTTTAACATTTCTTAATCCATGCCTCTGCAAACCATAGTGCAGCAGAAACAGCAACATGATCACACCATCTATGTCTATGACAGGACAGAAACAGTCACCTTTAAGGAATAATAATTGTTCATGAATCTGGCTCTAGATGTTAAATGGAAGCTTTTTCTTAAAAATAAGAAAAAAAGGAAAGACAAACCATGCACAGAAAGTGGTGAGCATGAAGTTAATCTGTAGCAGAGACATAAGGTTGTTGTCCATTTTGTTTTTTGCTCCTGTTTTTCTTGCCCAGACTGCTGTATCCGGTAGTAGGCCAGGGAGGCAACACAGAAGTTCAAGTTATGCCTTCACTGGAAGCACTGGAAGAAAACACCGTGTTCCTCCTTGGGGTTGACTGCCATGAGGCACCTGGCCTGAGGTGAAAACCTAGTGGAGACAAGTTTGTTGTGTGAACAAGTGTGAGCAGGCCACAGTAAAGGTTATGGGGAGAGGCCAACATTTACCTCTCACCACGTAATTTTATGACTGCTGTTCCATCTTCTCTGGTTTGTCATTTTGTTTCCCATACTATCAAACTCAAAAAGACATGAGCCTCTTGCCTCAGTGGAAAAAAGCCTCTCTGGCTGTGAGAAAACACTTGTGCAACATAAATCTTTGCAATTCTCCCCCTGGATATTACTTTTGCTATTGGTAAAGCCAGTGCTTTTCCTTCTCAGCTGACATCCTTGCAAAATTACCTGAGGTACAACCGAAGCACCAAAAATGATGACTGTTTTTCAGCACAATTACATAAATGCCAATTTGCTTTTGTCTAAGTGGCTGCAGATCCTGAAAAGATCGGATTTTGTGATTTTTAATTGTATGGTTGAACAGATTCCTTACTCCTGGCTCCTTCATTGAGCATCTTCCACTCCCTGCTGTGAACAGTTCTACTTGATGATCTTAAAGGTCTTTTCCAACTTAAATGATTCTATGATTTTATGAAAGGCAGAACAAGGGGTCTGGCAAACTGAGAAGGACAAAGCTCTGGTAATGGAGGGTGGAGATAAGTATTTGAGTCTGTGCAGGTTTTGGCAGGTTTGTGTCATTTTATCCATGCAGGGCAAAGGAAGCAAATCACAAAGGGGACATGCGACAACAGGGAAAAGCTGTTTTCTCTCTCGGATTCTTTCTGTGCTATTCTTCTTGTCTTTTTTACCCTCCCATTTTCTTGAAACAAAAATGATGGAAACAGATAAGAAGTGACTTCAGTTAAGGCTGATTCTTTCTTCACCTTAAATAGGAATCCAGGAAGCTCTCCACAGCCTTCTTTCTCTCTTTGAAGTGTTGACTTACCATCCTCCTGCCATTAAAATATAATGGGCTAGTGGTGGGTCTGCTGGGATTTGACACCCAGTGGGAAACCACACCTAATCCTGCATCAACACCTGATCCAGTTTGGCTTATTTTCCCAAGACACTGGCCCCAACTTCACCATTCAAAGCAGAAGAGGGGGAGGACCAGAGAATTAGAGGACTTAGTCCAAGCCAGCCAGTCTCCAGTAAGGTGTCACAGAAGATGGTTTCAAACACACCACATAAGCAGGCGCCTGCAGGAGGGACTGCCTGCAGACCCCCACGAGCAGGAGAGAGGGAGGGGGGATTTTATCAGGTGTTTGGGTGCATTTGATCCCAGGGTGTCTTTATCTTCCCCGCACAGTGGGTTGTAGAGCCTCAGCGGTCACTTAGTGGAATCATGGCAACAAACAAACAAGGCTGGGAGCCAGAGAGACAGAAGACATCTGCTCCAGCATCCCCGGCCTTATCTCTGTCCCTTGGCTGCATGCAGAGCTCTTTGGGTCTGGCCTGTCAGCCCTGTGCAAAGCAGAGGTTTGGCTGCCATGGAGCTGCAGAAGCAGGAGGGAAGGATGTGGGGAGAAGATGGGCTTTATTCTTTCAGCAGTGGCTGTGGTTTCCTTAGGACACAGATAGTTTTGCTGCCTCTGCAAACCTATTTCCCAAAGACAATGTCTCAAACGATCTTGTCTGATTGCTTTTCCACGTGAGCCATGAACAACACCAGAGCAGGGATTCACCTTCAGCCAATCTTCTATCTTCAGCAGCGGAAATGAACATGAACTCGTGTTGTCCTGCTGTGCACACATGCACTCTGCCTGTCTCTCCTGGCACAGGAAAACAAACCATAACACAGCGCTCACAAAGGGCAGACCATGAAGTGCTTCCTGCACAAAAGCAGACTGCTCCCTCCCTTTACCTGCTATGTGGTGGGCAATGTGTTTGACAGCCCCATCTATTGGAAAAAATCTCAAATATTACTCAAATCTCAAATATTTAGTTAATCTGCACAGGAACACATCTGCTTCACTGCTCCTGACCTGCTGGTGCCTTGTCACATCATCCAGATGCTTGTTCTGGTGGCTGCAAAAGGCTCAGATAGGGCTGGGACTGCAGATGTTTCCTGGAGGTGTGAGACTAAGAATGAAGATATGAGGAATTTTGGCTGTTTTCCCCCCTCCCTGCTTCTCCTGCTTTTGCTTAATTTTTGTGGCCTATCCCATCAATGTTTGGGAACATTTTTTCCAGCTAAAATAGAATTAATTCATCTGAGCTGTAGATTAATAGCTGCAGTCATTGCATTCACCTGTCACTACTTGTTCATAGATGGGGGAAAGGAAGGGTAGAGACAGGTAATTGCGGGCATTTAGCATGTCTGGGCTTTTCCCAGGCCTGTTTCTTCTCTCTCCTTTTCTCTCTGTGTCCAGTCAAAACCAAATCTGTCCTGTTCACTCAACACAGCCTCAATTTTAAGGTTATGAAAACAGCAGCAGGCAGAAGGTTTCAAGAAGAGCACCATTGCATGCACGCTTGTGTCATGTATGAGATGATCTGTAATGATTTTGGCTTCTGACAGTGGCTGTCTGCAGTTGCATAGACCAAAGACCATAAAGCAACTGTACCTAAATACACAAGACTGACTGGTAAGTAACACCAACACCTCATGAAAATCAAAGTAAAATGTTTGTATTCTTCATTTTTTTTCCAGGACTTTTCATTTAAAAGTCAAACTTAGAAAACCAAAAGACAAAACATAATGTATCGCTTGGGCTGGATCATGAGACTTGGTCAAAAAATTTTACTGAACTGAGGGAAGAAATTTCAAGTTTTATTGTCTTTGCTTAGCTCACTGTCTGGAACACAACATCCCAACCTCTTCTTTACCTTTTTTTTAACCAAAACTAAGAGGCATTCAAGTCCAAGCACAGCAACTTAGTCACATCAGCAGCCAGAACTGAGCAGGAAAATAAGATCCAAACATCATTTCTGTCAGGTTGACCTTTGTTACTTTTATCTCTTTTGGTGGTTTCAGGTAAGTGCTTTCCACCTACAACTTGTTTCTTGGTTTAGTTGTGCTTTCTCTCCTATCAGTTGATCAAAGGTTTCTAAATGGAAGACTGACTACAAGTGACCATGACATTTCGTTACAAGTTTCTACCAAGTAACCATTTATGCCAAGGACATTAAAGCTTTCAGGAGCTATTAATTTTTACACAAATAATGGTGTATTTCCTAATAACCTCAGCTAACATGACATGATGAATAACAGGGAACTGAAATAATCAAGGAAGTAAATCTGTTATGGACTCAAACCAGTCATTTTTTAGTTGAGTTTTGGTCCAGCTACAAAGAAAGTTTTGCTCTGTTGGTTGGGATTTTTTGAGTCCCACATAGTCTTCAAAGTAAGAGTGTAGGTTCAGTTCTGGGTTTGAAAAGAAATAACAATTCAAATCAGTTTTCAATTTGGGTTTGGGTTTGATTCAAAGCTGTCAAGTATATTCACGGAGTGATTAAAACTGTTCCAACAGTTCTGGCCATGAGGAAGGTAAGGCAGACCCAGAGGACATGCAGATCTGGACAAGTACTCTTGCTATTAGCTAAATTTTTCTGTTACCTAAATGTTCTTACAGACCAAAGCCCCATTGTTTTAGGCAGGGCAAGAAACAGGTAGTAAGAAATTACCCTGGCCTAGAAAATCTTCCTGTCTACAGACTCAAAGCTAGAAATGAGAAAAAGCTACAAGATGAGAAAAAAGAAGCAATATTGTCTTTCTCAGAGAAAAAGGTACAAGATGAGAAAAAAGAAGCAATATTGTCTCAGATGAGGAACTGAGGCATGGGGAGGTGAAGTGACTTGGCAAAGGCAGTGCAGGAAGGCTGGAGCAGAGCTGGTGTGGCACCCGCCCAGAGCTCCAGAGAGCAACACACAGCAGTCACCCCAGCAGCTGGGGAAAGAGGGGAGAAAGAAGCCCCGTTTATTTTTCTTTCTGCTACTTTATCTCACTTCAATGGGAGCAGTTGAGAATGTCGAGGATAAATGAAAACAACTGTTGGGCATCAGTCCAAGTGGTTAACAAAGAACCCCAAACTCTTTTAAGTCCTACAACTAAAAGGTGCTGGCATAGAAAGAATAGCATTTTTCTTTGTAGAAATCATTTGTTGAACTCTCTGGTTCTGAATAGGATTCCTTGCCTTCTCCCCCTTTTTTCCCCCCAGAATTTAAAAACAAATCACACAAAAATATCATACTCCTCCCTTGTATGCTGTATTAGATGTGTCCTGAGAAACCCCATGGTGTTGTCCCCATGTGACATCAGCGTAAGGTCCTGCCTTAGATGACATTCATTAGAAACCCAGTGTGAGTATCCCCCTCCCCCTTCCAAAATCACACTCAGGAGTTGGCTCATATGCCAGGACAGGTGCCTATTTTCATCCTTGGCTGGATAGAAGATTTCCTGTGTCTCTGTAGTGCATCTGAAAGCACCTGTCCATCCTCAACAGGGAGGAATGCAGCGCTGGAGAGGGAACATGGGCAGCTTCAGTATGAAGTTTCTCCTGATAGTGTGGTGGAAATTCTTTGGAAAATTAAATAAGAAGCCAAGGGAAAAGGCTGGACTTTTGAAAGGAAATTGCTGATGCAATAAAGCAGAACAGACAACCAGAATATCTTTAGTAATCCAGTAAAGAGGCTGACCTGTGTAACTTGGGCTGTGGAAGAGGTTTTGCCTGGAGAGACTGTGCTTTCTGCAGCACTGGGAGCATATCAGTGCCAGGGTGGGAGCATGCAGGGGAAATTTGGCCTTGAGGCTTTGATGCCTGCAGTGGGGAGATTTTTTAAATGAGCAGGCAGCTGTGAATTCGCTGTCAGTCTGCATGGCAAGGCTGAGGTTGTGTTTATGCCTTCAATATTGCTTAAGAACAACAGGCATTCGCCTGCCCTGTGCTTAGTACGGGTCAGGGGGGAGCCCAGATGTGTTATTAGGGTGGGCCAGACCTTGTAGTTATAACATTCTGTAATATAATTGAACCTTGGGCCGAAATCTAACAAATCGGGTGCCAAAAGTGGTCTTATTGCACTAAAAGAAAACAAGAAATAAAACCAAACAGAATGTATGTATGGGGGAAAAGTATGTTATTTTGCTTAGTAAAAGCCACAAATATTCATCTCAAAAAATCTGAAAAGCTTAAACTTTTTTTAAAAGTTTGGGGCTATCGTTTGGAAGTGACACATTACGGCCTGTGAATACCTTTGCCATTTCCTCCTTCCCTCCCTCTAAAGCTTCCCCTGCCTAGTTACAGCATGGTGAAAGAACCAGCTAATTTGAAATTTCCAATTCCTCCTTTGTTCTGAATTTCTGTTGTGGGAACAGAATAAAGGAAATGGAGATTTCTGGAAAGACCGGGAAGAAGAGACAATTTACCCACCTTACTCATATACAACCTTAAAACAGGGCCTGGAATACCTGGCTCTGCCCAATCCTCAGCCACCAGCAGAGACCTCAGTCCCAGGGACAAACTGCCTTTATTCATGTGCTCAGCTGATGTGACAATTTATGGAACTGGCTGATCTGGTCTTTGTTCAGGTGGCTGAAGTCCATCCCATCCAGGCCATCCAGTTTATTTCTTTTGTTAACTGTTTAAAAGTGAAGCCAAATGCCCCTGAAAATGTTACTTCAGCCACTTTCTGTGTCAGTTTTTACAGTTTCAGTTAATTATATACATTGGCATTTTCAACCCAGAACTCTTGCCCTTTTCTTACTGCACAGGAAAGTCTCACTCTGCAGTTTGAAATAAGTTATCATCAGGACACATCTGCCCCTGCTGCCAGCAAAGCCCTAACTGGGAAGGTCAAAAAGTCCTCCAAAACCACAGTCTGGTTCCCTCCTGGGTGCCAGGCACTACTTGCATTAGAAGGATGAAGTGGTGAAAGAGCAAAAAAACTCTAAAATCTTCATGAGGTCAGAGGTTCAGCGTGGAAATTTTTAGCACAGGGAAGTGGTCCACATCCAGCACTCCCTAGGAGGCTCTGGGGAATCAGTAGATGCCTCCTGTAAAGCAGGCATCAGTTGTCTTGTCTGCAGTCCTGGAGCTGCCTGTTGTGGCCGTGCTGATGCAGGGGTCTGGTAAGGTGCAAGTGTGAGCAGGGGCTGAGGAAAGTGCAGCCAGAAGCTCATCCAGCAGTTCTGAAAAAAGCAGGATGTGCTGTCAGCTGAAAAAAATTGAATCACAGGCTCCCTGAATTTCTCAGGCTTGGGAGAAATGTGGGATTGAATACATCTTTCTATCCTTTACCCATCCATAAGGCAGCAGTGACACCAGCCAAACTAACTCCTCACCAGCAAGTTGGGAAAATAAACCCATTTTCATCATCATTTATGAAATGCTTGGATTCCTTTGTGATAAATGACATAGAAGAGGCCACAAGGAAATGAATAATTCCAACTTCAGAAGAGAGTTTGAGTAGTGTGCTGAAAAGAGATGACCTTGGGACCACATGTTGATCGTGGATGTTGAAGTAAAATATTCAGCATCTCCATATTAAACTAGGCTGTTACATGAGGCAAAGACTTTACCAAAACCAAAACCAAGCAAAACCTAAATGAATAAGGATATCTTTCAGACACTGGCAGTTCTATAGCTACCAGAATATCCTTCTTCAGATTTTCTGGACTGGCATATGTCTAAGCAGGGAATATCTAATGGTGTCAGAAAACTTAGAGGGTGAGCAAAAGACCCCATGTGAGGATTTACATGATAATATTGTCAGTGTAGTAAAGCCTTGTAGTAGCATCTCTCTTGCTGTCTTCTTTGTTCAAACCCAGAATATCTCATCTGAGTCTGAGTGGTTTTTTCCACTCTGCCATGCAGGAGGAAGGGGAAAAAAAAGCAGCAAAATCAGCTGGCCCGATTTCCCCTTCTGATTTCACTTTCTGATTTCTCAGACCACAGTAATTTCACCACAGTGAGCAAGATCAGAATTAGTCTCTAAATATTTATTTAGAACTCCTTGAGGATGACAGAAAGGAAAAAATTTGGGATGTGCTGAAACATTGCCCCAGGCACATTCAGCAGTTATTAAAAAGAATTCACTTCCATGCAAATTGCATTTCATCAGCTAATTAAGAAGGTATTTATCCTCTGCTTTAATTAATATCTTGTATCTTCCTTCCGAAATACTTAATCACGGAATGAAATCATCACAGAAATATTGCCCTGAAGTTAGTATCAGCATTTTGTATCTCAGTAAATCTGACATGTGTGTGTGTGTATGCACACATATATATATATATATACATATATATGTGTGTGTGTATATTTTAATAGCAGTAATTATAAACTACTCTGCCAACTTACAGAGCTGCTTTACATTTCTGGCTTACTGCCAGGCTTTTTTTTTCCCAGTGCCTGATGAATAGCAACTGTTGTGTACTCTAGGTCTGCGCTCCATTTAAGCAATATCCCCAAAGAAATCGGCCTCCTTAGCCGTTAAGCACAACTTTGTTGGGCAGCGCCTGGGGCGATTGACAAAACCTATTTGTTAACTAAAAACTGTAATCAGTGGTTTGTGTATCAGCAGCATAATACTCTCCGTAAGGCTATAGTATAATGGATGGAAAATCGGTTATTTCCTGAGCATCAACAAGCAATTTTCCACCAGTTAGGCTAGAGATGGATATCCCAGAGGTATGCAGGAGTCAGAATTAACTGGTGCCAGCTTAAGCATGGGAAAGATACTAGCAAAGCATATGGGAGTGGGCTTTCTGAACAAACTGGATAAGCCATGCTGGAGTATATTTATCGCCACCTGTAGTTCAAGTTGAAGTTACAAATCTTGCTGGACTATTGATGTTGCATTGAAATGGAATGCATTTTCTGGGAGAAGGTGTAGTTCCTGTCATTTGTAATGTCTCATTCCAGACTGTTTACAGAGGTGTTAAACAGAAGTTTTGGGCTTGTGGGAGGTGCTACAGGAACTTTACCACAAAAGAGAACACCTTGAGGATGTCTTGTCTGGGTTTAAAAAAAATTCTATGAAATTTTGAGATGAAGCCTCAATTCCTTAAGCAAACCTCACTCTTGACATTAAATCAGTAGACAACGTTTAGTCTGTGTTGAGCATCACTCTCATGAGTGTTGTCTTCCCATTCATCTTGGAGACATTCTTCACCCAGAGTCCTTGATTCAGCTCAGCTAATCCATTAATATAAATAAAAACAAACACCAGCAGGATGTGTCTTATCAGTTATTCCTGAAATGTTCTTATCTCTTCCAGAGTTTCTCACTGGGAAATAATGTGCAGGCTTTCTTCCCTCCTCCCTTTCTGTCAAACCTCTGGTGGAGTGCTCCACAATTGCTAAACTTCAAACCAACGGCCATAAGCCTAACTGGAATAATTCACTCACTGCAGCACTCTTAGAGATTTTGGAGATTTTTGGAGTTTCCCTTATGAGTCAAGAGCTGGAAAGCCAGGTCCCAGAGGCAAGCGAGTGCACGTGTCATCAGCCAATAGCACAGAGAGGTCACAGGACCCAGGCTTCAAGCCCTTAAGTGTGTGTGGGAAATCTCACTGTGTTAACAATTCCCTTCTTTATTTCTCCTCTTAACATGGCACATTACTTGAACATTATTAAGTGAACCCTTTGTTAGAGAGCATGACAAATCCCCAACTAAGTGGAAGCATGATGCCTCTAGACTGAGTGGCCTGTGGATCTTGCTGCTCTAAAGAGAATGATTGCAATTCCTTGTGACATTTTTCACTGAGAAGATGGATTAGTAGGCAGGCATGTGCTGGGGCTGTAAGTTACAACTTATCTCAGAAAGTTTTAACTTTATGCCTTTGCATGCCTAAGAAGTAATTTTTAAAGGCAGCTTTAGCCTTTATGAGTCCCTATGGATCTCTGCACAAATCTGTAGCTGCAAAGACTGTCCAGGCTTTTTGATGAGTGCCTGAGAGTTCAGACAGGACAAGAGGAATCATGACTCAGTTTCTGTTCCTGAGAGTGTCACCAACTCTCATCGTGTCACTAAAGTTCTCCAGGCTCCAGCTTTCCATATAAAGCAGGTATAGAAAGATCTGGAGTATTTAAATGTTTTGTTAATGGTTAGAGAAAGGCTTGGCTAAATGGCAGCACCAGGAAGTGTTTCAGATCGGTGCTGAGTTACAGAACACTGGTGTCTACACCTTTGTCTCCCTAGGCTTGTTACTGGAAATGACACAATAAAGGGCTCACAGTCCTGGTGGGATTGCTGTGAGGTCTGATGCAAGGAAACTCAGGGGTTCCCACTGCCTAATCCACCCACATCCATGCCTAGACTTTCTTCTTCCTCCCCTTCAGAGCTCTGTCCGTGGTGTCCTCTGGTCAGTGGATCCTTCACCTTTAATGCTGACTAAACTGTTAAGAAATCCATGCTTCTAATTCTGTGTCCATTAGTTTCATTTTCAGTCAATACAATCAGGTTTGCTGTAATTCCCACATTTTGGAATTAGTATGTATTACACAGGAACAGTCAGAACAGTGAGAGATTAATTTTCTTGCCTAGGACAGATGGGAACTATCCAAACATTTTCATCTGCCAAACTTAGTAAAAAAATATGAGAATAAGACCAAAAATAAGACTCCTTAGGATTTATCCTGAGGAGACATATTGACAGATCACCAACAAAAGCCCACAACCTCCCAGCCCTGAAACCATAGAGTGCTTTAGACATTTTAAAGGCTTTCTTGATTTGTTCAGGAGTCTTTCCAGATTTGACTCAGTTCTTGTATTTTCTGATCTGCTTCACCCGATCAGTGCCCTCATTAAGCAGTGGAGGCGGATGCTGCTGGGAATTTTAGTAGGAGCTTGGGATAAGGCAGACATTGATTGTTTTGCTCTTCCTTTTTCAATCACTGAAATGACATTCAGGTTCCAGGGAAGAACAGATATGGACACTCAACTGTGTGATTAGAAGGGCCGAAGCAGAATCCGCATGTGTATACAGAATATATCTGCAGGCTGGGCTGTGATTTACTGCGAGGCTTAAAAATGCTTTAAAGACTTCTAAGCACAGGAAGAAATATGCTGTTAGTAAAGCTTCCGTGTTATCAGCCCAGCTAAATAATGATGTGCAATGTGTCATGTGCAGAGAATATATTAATGCTTGGGTAAATATTTTCCTAATGTCTGCTTGGTTGATATCTCCTTGGCATATAACCAGGGGATAGTAAATAACACTCACGACTCTGTTTACTTAAGGTCTGTTTTCTCTCTTGTCTTTTACGTTGGCAATAATTTTGGGGGCTTCAGGGGAGGAAAAGGCAGAGGGAACTGGAGCCTTGTAAAATGTTTGTTTTCCTTACAAATTTCACAAGAAATAAACTGTTTATGCTTTAGTGTTTCACTGCCATGGAAATGTTAGATGATTTTGTGTGACTGTCAAAGTGTTTAATGTGTAGCCAAGCAGTAGCATTATAGAGAGTGGGAGGGGAGGAAAAGGAGAAACAGGAGGAACACAATGAAAAAAAAATGAGTCCACTTTACCTCGTAGTTTCTAGCACGTTATTTTCCCTTGCTTGTGGGCATGACTTAATGCTGGTTACTCCCCTTGGCTGCAGACTGCATTCATTTTAATCATCTGTTTTGACAGCTTCTTTCCCCCTCAGGCTCATCTCTAATTGAATTTGTCATGCAATCTCACCTCCCCTGAAATTGTTTGTACGGGAGGGAACCTGGGAGGCAGCTGGACCCAGGTGGGTTTCTGTAGTGTTACCTGCAGAAATCAGCCTGTTCCAGTCCTGCCTTTGGAGCTGAGGGGTCTGGCATTGCCTGGTATCCCACAGATGTGGCAGTCGTATTCCAGATCTAATCTGATGCCTTCACACAGGGCTCAGTGGACTTCTAGTTCAGATCCCTACCAATTCCTGCCTTTCTCTGCTGTCTTCCATGTCACAGGGTAGACATGCACATAAAGAACTATTCACTTTGAGATTAGATTTCTCCCTGCACCACCAAAAACACAGATTCTGAGCTAAATTCTGTCCTCTCTCACTTCCTTGTACATTGAGGGGTGTAGGTGATTGAGTAGAGTGGATTTAGAGCCCTCCAAGCAAAGATGCAGCCCTGCAAAACTACAGTTTTCAGGGATACAGGCATCACAGAATTTGGCATGTGATGTTTAGTAAGGCTGTGATTTGTCCTAGTGGTTGTGAAGGACCTTAAGAATAGCACTTCTTAATTTTTCTCCTTCCAAATATCTTCAAGACTATCAGTCTCAAATACTTTATTTTGTATTTTTAACAAAGGAAAAGAACACTTTAAAAAAGAAACAACTCAAAGGCAAGTTTCCTATGCAGGTACATGTTTTCTGTGAAAAAGAACTGGCTACCTTTTTCTTTTTGATCCCACAACAACAAAATGAAATCCTTCTCATACCCAAACCAAAGTGCTGGGTTTTTATAACGTTTCTGTTGTTGGATCCATCTGGGCAGTTCCCCACTGCAAGCCCAGGATGACAGTGTTGGGCATGGGGGGAGACACACACATTGACATAAGCACACTCATCTTGTTCCTTAGGGCAAGTGGAGCCATCATGTTGTCTACATCTTCTCAAAAGAGCTGTGTCAACATGTCTCTGCAACAAAAGTGTTCATGGTGTCCAGATAACACATATCACGTGTTTGACACACCAGCTGTTATCTCAGCTGGCCAAACACTGGAGATAAATGGTGTCATGGAAGTGCACACGTGCTTTAGACAAGGTTTGTGATCAACTCAAATTTACAACCTTTATATCTGACTGCAGCATAAACAAAAATATGACAGACTTACATTGTCTACATTTGAAAGATAACCTGTTGGAGAAGTTGCATTATAAAAGCACAAGTGTTACACTTCGGAAGTCAGAACATTTCCCTGCAGAATCTACAAAATTTCCTATCTCTCCCCACTGGGGGCCTGAGCGCAACAGAGATACTTGCTATTATTTCAACTAAATGATAGTTGAGTATTTGTTTTGCTTTCTAAAGGCATACACTTTCTAAAGTGTATGTCTAAAATTCACCAAAGCCTATTTATTCCACTTTTTTTTTCATTAGACCCTTTAGTTTGACCAGCAAACTTCTTCCTCCCCATTTTGGCCTCTCCTCAGAAACAACTCCTTTTTTCCCTTGTTTATTTTGTGTATTTTTCCAATGTGTATTGTCAGAATAGAAAGGAAATACTTTGAACCCTCCAAAAGTCTTTTGTTACACTGTTGGATCACAGAATTCAGTGGTGGGCTAAAGAGGTTACTATTCCTACGCAGTGCAATCTGGAGTAGATGAAAAAATCAAACTTCTTATGGCAATGCCATTATAAAGTGAATAAATATTTCCAGATTCCAATTTGATACATTATTTTCTTTCTTTCTTATATGCAGATGATGTGAGGGTCTTGTAAATAAAGGATATAATGTCAGGAAGATGGAGGTAGGAAATGAAGATTAGTTTCCTTTTCTTCTATCTTCACCTCCCAGGGAGAAGTTAATTTTGGCTGTGTTCAGTCTGAGTTCACCGAAGGGAGAATACAAAAAAACTTACTTCTTCTGTAAGTCCATTGCCAAATTAAATGGAAAGAAGAAGCAAAAATAATAATAATAAAGATCATATTCAGATTGGGGAAAAAAGCTAATATCCTCTCCAGATTTCAGCTCTCACCCCTTTGGCATCTGTATTTGCCAGTTCATTAGGAAACATCTCTGTATTTTAGTCTAATTTAAGTGGACAGATGCTGTTTTTCCACAAAACGAAGTGGTATGAGAAAAGCCTGTCAGATTTAGTTTGGCATTTTTCTTTTGTTACATTTTATGTTTATGGGCCACTTTTTTCCTTCCCACAAATAAACTCTCTAAGACAATCATGAGTCCCTTGGCAGCAAGGAAACAGAAATCCTGCTTGTAGGCATATGCCCTGCTCTGCAGTCTAAGAAAGCTTTGCCAGTGTCCAGGTTTGGCAGATCTATGTTACATATATCTTTTACATGCTGGCAGCAGTCTTTTCCATTTAGGATAAACTGAGTGCTGAATAGGCATAAATATTTGGGCTTAACCGAGATACAGCACGGGAAGGCAAAGCCAGATGATATTGTATGTACACCGTGGTGCAAAGCATCTGGAGCCCGAGAGGACCTATAGTTGTACCTGGCAGGAAGTCCAGCAGAAAGGCAGCCAGCCCCTCTGAAGGCCCAGCCTCATTCCCCACATCTTCCTGGCCCACTTGCAGGAAACTCCGGGTGAGCTTTATGGACTCAGTTTTGCTGCAGGTCAACCAGGAGGCTTGTAAGTCCCTCATGGGCTTGAAATCCAGCAGAGCAGGGCTGGATCTGGTTCCCATGACTCTGCTTATTGGCTGTTCTGAAAATTAAGCCCAGAGTATCCAGAGCAGAGTAAGCAATCAACGCATTGGAGCTGATGTCTAGCCTGGATAAATATTCACTCAGCCCTGCCAGCTCCAAAACCTGGATACCCCTGAATCCAGGTGGAAACCAAACAGGAGTTCCTCATGCAGACGGGCACACTGAGCACCAGTCTGAATCCCACATCACTGCTGTATCTAATTACCCCCAAAGTCACTCCCCATCTATCTATTCCTTGTCACTTTGATTCAGTCTCCCAATAACACGGCCCCTGTGCCGGAGCATTCCCTGCTGGAATCCCTGGTCTGCATTAGCTGGCTACTGGAGCGTAACCACCCAGCCTAAAGCCCATCAAAATCAACCTGTGGATTCCCAGGGGCTCTCAAAAATGTGCAGACATCATCTGGTAACTCACAGCCCTAAAAGACTGCCTCGGAAATCAGCGGAGCCAGGCATTTCTTGCTGGGACAGAGGTGAGGTGGGGCTCTGGTGTCAGTGAGGAGCAGTGTATTCCAGCCAGCGTGGGCAGGAGCAGAGCTCTGTCCAGCAAATGGGGTGTCGTTCCAGCAGTTCTCTGTGTGTGTGCCCAGAACTGGACATATGAGCCAAAGTAAAGGCAGAGCACATGCTGAGGGGTGTGATGAGGTGATTCGGAGCAAATAAAGCTTAATTAGTGCACAGTGACCCTTAACAGTAATTTCCTGGATGATGAAATATCCACCGCTAGTGATCAAAACATACCACTTAATCACATAGCATTTTTCTTGGAAATATGCATTTACTTTGAGCTTTCATGTTTTCTTCTTTCCTCAGGGAAAGGGTAAAACGCACCTCTCACACAGATTTGATGCTGAAGTCCTCTTTCTGCTCTTAGTTCTCATGGCCAGAACTGCCTTTTCCTCTCTCTGATTTGCAGGTTTGGCCCTGAGATTTCCAGTGTTAAGGGCAGAGAAAAGGACTCAACTCTGGCTCATTGATAAGGACTATTTGAACATCAGGAAAATGTGCTCTGTTCTTCAGGGCATATTTCTGAGGGACCATGTGGGACTCCTCTAGCCTGGGACTCTGACCTGACACTGTGTTTCTGATGTCTCTAATTAGATGTGACCTCAAGGTTTTTTGGAATTGGGCCACTTGCACTCTTCTCAGGAGGTAAATGTCTCAGGTACATAGGAGCTGAGATTGCACTGAAAGTATTCTCCCAGGATTCTCTCTCTTCTGCCCTGATTTAGTGAGATGTAGGAACGTAATATGCACAGGACTTCTCCTGTGTGTCCAGTTTTGTTGATATTGGCCCATGTATTCAGAAGTTGTAAGGGGTGGGATGGAGTAATAGAAAAGGAAAGACAAGCTATATAGAACCCTTAAAACTCCAGCTGCAAAATAACGTTAATTGCACGGTCCCTTACTGCCATAAGAATTAGGATTTCTATTAGCAAATTAAATCTACTCCCAGATGAGATACACCACAGATGAGATTCGGCCACAGCTCTGCTCGCTCTCTCTCAAGCTTTCTGAATATTGCTCTTTTTATTTCCCTTGCTGACAGGGCCTCACACAACAAGGGCTGCAATTGCAGAAGACACTGCAAGAGCCCGCTGACAGGTGATTAACAGCTCCTGGATGCTGTGAGCCTGACCACACTTCTGACCACGGGAGCAGTTAAGCAAATTATCAGCAGAGCGTTTTGTGGTTAACTCACCCTTTTCTCTAAACGAGTCTGCTAATGACGTTCCCTGGCCTGGCACCCCTACACACTTGTGTGCTGAGACACACTGTTTCTCATGTCTAACAGACTCCTTAAAACACAACAACAACAAAGGCAAAACTGGAAGGCAGAAAGAAATCTGGGCTCCCAGTAAAATGAATAGCAAAAACTGAATAAAGGAGTGCATTTTAGTAAACCAGTTCTTTGGAGTGTCTTTCAGCCAGGTGAGGGAGCTGGAAATGTTTTCGTCCCATTTATTTCAGGGCAGTCTTTAGCCAGAGCTTTCTATCAGAGTCAATACTCTGGTCTCCATCCCAACCAGCGCCTGAGAGAGTGGGGTAAGTCCCTGGCATTTTGGAGGGGTCAGAAGTCCGAATCCAAGAACTTAGCTGAGATCCTAAACATGGGCAGCAATTGTGCAAACACTTTCCTTTGCTACTTGTGCAAAGTTCTTGTTGGACCTGATCCACAGGATGAAGGGAAAGGGAGAGCACACTGTGAGATTGGATGGAGAAAAATCCCGTGAGCACTGTGAGGTGTTGACTGTATGGAAGAAGGAAGGAGGGATCCATTTAACTCCCTTGAGAGTCGCTGTGGGTTTGTAGGGGGGTGAGTCAGAAGCCTCACAGTAAGTCACTGAAGATCACAACCAAGTCACTGCTCTGACTGGTAAAGGACACAGATGAAACTGGGCAGTAGCATATGTAGACCTACAGCAGCATGGAGACATTATTTTCTATCTTGGATGCCTCCCTGGTGTATCTTATTCACTCAAACCTATATTTGATCAACAGAGCTAAGGGTGGAAGAGAGCTGAGGATATTGCACACCCTGGTGTGGTTCATGTGATCCTGTGGACATCATCTTCAAGACAGTGCAGAGGCTTTGGGTTCTTGCACCTGGATATCTATGACTGAGAGTTTAGTCTCCTCAAGAAAGGCAAATTTAGGGCTAATCTCAGTCCTTGCCCTTCATTTAGAGGTGTCTGGAATTGAATACATGAGGGTGAAAGACACAAAAATACCTTTCTAACTCTAATCTTTTAGTTAAGAATGTGTGGTGATGTTTCAGGAGTTTCCCATCATATAATGTGTCTTAGAGCCAGTTCTTAGGAAGCTCTAGTAATCCAAGGTAGAAGAAGCTCTTATTCCAGCTCTACTGAAGGTGCAAGTAGTATTCAAGAAACCAGGAAATCCAGGATTGGCCACTCATTTGTACTCCTCTCCACACATCCTCGGGCTTATATTCTCCTGAAACTGATGGGGGAAGACAATATTCCAGAGATCATCAGATCATGCCATGAGGAACATGCTGGTGACACCTGATTGTTTTGGGTTTGAGCAGACAGGAGTTACCAGGGGAGATTAAAAGTTGCAATAACTCAGGTAGTGTGTGCACTTTAATCGTAGTCTCTCCTCTTTTGTCTTTCCTCTTCTTTTGTAGTCAATGGAGTCTTGTAGGCAAGGAATCTGCCACAACAATGAATTCAATAGCTCCCCAGGGAATAAAAGCAGATAGTTCCACACCTTTACAGAGTGAATTGCTTAAGTAAGAGGAGAGTCCTTAAGTGATGAGAGGTTTTCAGCTCCAGCAACTCGCTGAGGTGTGTGCAGAGAGCCCAGAGAGTGAGGACTTCCCGTACTTACAGGATGGTGTTTGCAGTGAAAACCATTGTGTGAACCTGGCTTTTTTTCCTTACAGCGAGTTAGAAGCACGTGGCTGTGCAAAGTCCAACCCTGAAGTGCTTTTTCACTTCGAAGACTTCAGGATACAATGCTTTATTTTTCCTCCTTGATGCATGAATGAGTAGTTCAGCCTGCTCACAACCTGGCCTGGCCCCTGCATACTTAACCCTGCTGAAAATACTGGCTATGTTTGTTCAGAATTGAGAGGGAGAGAGAAATCAAAGCTGTTGTCATATCCAGGCTCTTCTGAGTCTCTTCTGCTGTATCCTGACATTTTCATTTCAGAGAAAGAGTGTTATGCCTTCAGTATGTCTTCAAATAAAGCAAAAAATGTGATTCTTGAATGAAGTGGCATATTCCATTTATAGAACACCTCAAAAAACTTTTTCTTTAAACAGCATTTATTAATATTTCACTAACAAGCTTATTTGTTGAGGAAAAAAAGGGATGAAAAGTGAAAAAGCTCATCCTGGGGAGAAGCTGAAAGTATCTTTTGTTGCTTTACCTCAAACAGTAGCAGATCCTGCTTCAAAGGTAAAGACAGTGAGTGTTTCTACCTGCAAGATTCACTGAGAATGGCTCTGCCAGAGGGTGATGAAGCTCTTTGAGAGAAATTTTACAAGGGACCTTGATTTCCAAAATGAAGCTTGACTGATCTGAGGGCTCTATTCCTGAGACAGGAAGGGTAACAACCTTTCATTTGCCCTATAGCCCCTAATGTCAAATGATTGCTCTCTCCAGGCCATTGCAAAATTCCACTGGTGGTAATTTAATTTAATGGATACTTCTTTTTTTTTTCTGATGGTAGTTTTTAAAATGTGTTTAAATGAAGAATAAAGTGCAAATGTATAATTACTGCCATGTTTTCTTAGTAAATGCTTTTTAAAGCAAAAAATCATGTCAAGAAGTCTAAGATTTTTATTTGAGTTTTCCTGCCCACTGATATGTTGTCATGACTCTTGTTTTCACTATGTGGAAGTCATGGGTTAATTTTGCCAAGAAAACTCTACATGTTCCTTTGTGTCTATACAGCAGTCAGAGCAGGTTTCTGTGATTTTTCTTGCTTTTGCAGAGAAATTTGTTAGCAAAAACTATCTCTGTGTACCTTGGAAGGGCCATGAACAAACAGCATTTGTGGATTAAACACGTGTTGCTTTCAAATCAGCCACAGAAAGATGAGGTCACTGTGCAGGTGAGCCAGACCTGCACAAAAAATTACTTTTGTTTTCCCCATTGGTCACAAGGAGAAATTAGGACGGGGAACGAGAGAACTGGATTTTGCCAGACCAAATCATAGTGGTTTGGGTCACTTCATGAAAAAAAGAAAAATAAAATCAGTCAATTTGGGCCACTCCATTTCACTTTCAGGTTTTTTAGCTCTGAAGATAACAACAACAATTTTCAAAGAACAATATCAGAACAGACTTCAAAAATGCATCAATACAGAGGGAGGAAACCAACCTGCATGGTTGGTTCAGTTCATAATCACGTGTTGGAGAGACAGCATGATTTAAGTTTGTCTCAGGTTTTGAAAGCTGAGGCTCCTTCAAAAGAAGGTGAAATCCTTCTACATTCCCCCCTTCCCTGAGTATGTACATCCAACAAGAGTTTGGACAGCAGCTTTTGTAGCACTTCATGATGGGCTTCTTTTTATGCTTTAAGTGGTGAAACCAATAAAAAGCAAACCCTGAGGGCAAGGAGCAATTTAGAGGTGCTCAGGATCTCTGCAGACTCAGTTCCATTGCTGCCCTATCTATTATAGGTATTTCCTACTGTGTATGTGCTATATCAAACACTGTTAAAACTCTATAGGATAGATGTAAGCAAACACGCAATGCCTGTGACATCAGAGATTATGCCTTCCTTTTCAAAGAATATTGTCATAAGTTATTAGTCAGGGCCTTAGGTGCTTCACTTTAGGTGTATTTAAGCAGCCACTTGTTTCTGAGGATCTGAGACTATGAGTTTCTGAAGGAACTCTTAAGAGGCCTTTCTGTTTTCACCCCTTTCTCTTACCTCCCCACACCTAGAATCACATAGAATTTTGGGAAACACTGAATTACATTCTTCATGTCAGGAGCTTGTGTTTCAGCTCCAACACTGCCCTTGATCTCTTGTGACCTGGAGATCTGCTCTGCTCAGTGCTTGACTTTCCTCATTTATGGATAATTAATAATGAAAATCCTTCCTGGCACTGTGGGACCAGTCAGGTTCATGCTGGTGTGCTTTCCAAAGGATGCTCCCTGAGGTCATGGCCCCTTCACAGGTCTTCTACTCACACACCAAACCAAACGTTTTCTGGAGTGTTCAGTCCTTATAATAGAAAATCCTGAATTGCAAAACCAAAAAAAAACAGGAGCTACAACAGGGGAGTTTGCCTCCCCCACATAGTTCAAGTTCATCCATATTACATTCTCAATCCCTTTTCATGCACCGTGAGACCATGGCAACACTTCCTTCATTTGGCCACTCTCTGTCCAGCAACCCACAGCCCCAGGAATGAACGTGTTTATGTTTGATTGCAGCAGATTAGGTCTTGTTACAAGTCGATGGCCAATCTCTTTTCCCAGATATGTTTTCTAGAAATTTTCTTTCTCTCCCCAGCCCTAAAACTCCCAAAACCTTTGCAAAATACTCCTTTTTGGCTTTTGACAATCTTAGTTTCAGATTCCTGTTGCCGGCTAAAGGATTTCTGGGCAGGTTGACAGACATAACATCTTCTTCTTTTAAAAACAGTCCATACACTGGAGAGATGAGCTGGGACCTGTGTTTGTCTTAACTAAAATTGCAGAGCCATCACTCAAGCTGGGAAGATCTTCCTCTCTTAGCTTTTTCTGAAATTAAAGACCCCCTGCCTTCACCTCTGTCCAGGTTGCTTTGAAGTTGCTTCTGCATTTGTCAGAATCTATATTGGATGTGTGAGAGAGTACTACCATAAGAAGGGACTTCTATAAAACATACTGATGGCAAAGAAGTAAAAAAAAAAATTGAAAGTCTTTTAGAGGTCTTGAGTCAGGAGTGCTGCCTTTGTGGGTGACTTGATCTGAGTTAACGTGTGTTATTTTGCAACTGCAAAGAGATTTTTGTTCCTTTTGGGGCAAGTCAAAGCAGCATGAAAGGCCTGGTAGATGCTTGCATGTGACTGTGCATGAAGCTTTTCTTAGGAGTCACGATGCTTTAAGGAAAATAGCACCAGGGATTGAATACCAGAAGCTCCTTGTTTCCACTTACTGTAAATGATTATAAATTCTACTGCTACTTTATTGTGGTGGCTGTAGTTCTTGG
Organism: Daphoenositta chrysoptera; assembly: GCA_013397915.1. Taxonomy (NCBI): domain Eukaryota; kingdom Metazoa; phylum Chordata; class Aves; order Passeriformes; genus Daphoenositta; species Daphoenositta chrysoptera. Next base: position 48,255 of record VZRO01003885.1, read on the forward strand.
AAGAGTAAAACGGGTGGGAAACCAGTTCCCAGTCAGTTTTATAAAGTACAAGGTTGCTTGTATTGGTACCAAGTCCAAAGTGCAATATTTCAACTATGAATGATTGGATGTTTTCCCAGATCCCCATAAAGTCATTAAACACACTGTAAAGGGTCACCCATAACATAACCAAAAGATCAGTACAAGCAGGACTGGAGCAGATTGTCAAGACAGTCCTGGTTTTCCAGGAGGTGAATTCATACTGAACTGTGCAGCCTTGGAGGTTGCCCCAGCTGGGAAAATGGGCCTTGTAAAGCCAACTCTGATCATGTCTCCTTTACAGCTCACTCTGGCCAGTCCAGATACATCTCATAAAAGGAGCAGCCAAGAGCCAAGAGCTCTTCCATCCCTAGGGAACTCATCTCATGTGGAACTTCCCTTTGGAGAAATCTTCCCTTAAGTAAGATCCAATCTTGGACCAATTCCCAGTGATCTTCCAAAACTGTGAAAACAGCCACTCTCACGGTTATTTTTATTTTAATGCTTTTGTGGCAAAGTTTCATCTGAAAGAATAAGGATGATGCCCAGAGGATCTACATATGTTATTTTAGACCTCTCCACAGAAGCAGCAGAGAATTGGGTTGTCACCTATGTTTATTGAACCATTCTGCAGAATTTGATAGCTGTAATGTGATTTTTCTATTACTCTGTATGACTGTTCTGCAACTAGTGGGGAAATCATTATTTTATAGCACACTCTGGTAGAAGGTGAGAGCCCACCACTGGCAACAGCTGGAGGTGTCCTGCCTACAAAAACACTGCTTCCACTGGAGGAGTCCTCCAAGAAAAACTGAGGAGGGGACTTCAGCCAGCAGAGACACAGCTAAGCATTGGGATGTGCACAGCAGCTCAGCAGACAGCTGAATTTCAGCTTCCTGATCGACTTCTCCAGTGGAGGATCTCCCTCAGTGCCTCGGCAGTCCAAGAGTGCTGCCTCAGCACAATGCTTGGCTTCCCGTGGCGTGGGAAGGAAAAGAGGACATTGGAAATCAGCTCTTGTTTTCTCTCATAGCACACAAAGCATTGGCACTGGAGAAACGCAGGTCACCATGCAGATTTAAGTATTCACAAAGAGTTTGTTTTCTCAGGAAATACTGAATCTAGGATGGAAAATAAACTTTTTTAATTTGGCTTTTGACATCTGCTGTAGACACAGCTCATTATGAAGCTGCAACAAGATGCCCTTCCAAACCGAAGCAGGAAATATATTGGTTCATCTGTGACACACAAGAGGCCTATGCAGCCCATTTCACACTTGCTTAGGGCAGCAACAGACATGGAACCAGAGACTGGATACAGGACTGAACTTTTCAGAGTCCTGAGTGTGTTTGGGTAAAGGCTTTGGCTCAGTTTGTTGTGCCAAAATACAAGCAGGCCATGAATCTGAATTTTCCCAAAGTTTAAATGCAGCTGTATTCAGACTCCTCAGACCCTTGCTTATTTGGCATGTTGTGACATTTACACACACACACAGGGACTCATTTAAACCATCCAAGTCAAATCCTCCTACAGCCACAAACACATAAAATTTGAATGCTTTTTTTTCAGATAGTTTGGCTGAAATTAGACCTATTTTACAGTAATAAATAACAGAATAATTATTTTTACTTCCTACACAGGAACTCAAATGTTTGATTCATTTTGCTCTTTTTGGCAGAGCTGATAGTTCTGAAATAGTTTTCCCTGGCATCTTAGCAATAACAGTTCCCATTAACCCTGAAGACTCCTGATGACCTAAACTCAACTTCAGGATATTTAATTTCTCCTTCTTCCTCCTACCCACAAGGGAATGTGAGATTAAACATAACACAGCATAGCAGTGATTAGAGCCTAACTTTTCCTTTCACTGTCTCTAGCATCTGTGCAAGACTTGAGGTACTGCACATCTGTCTTTACATAGAAATATGCTTGTTTTTTACTTGGATATAATTTTTTTTTGTAGAATCTGAGGATTTTAAATATTTGTCTAGGATTTCCTTACCCAACAGGAAGAGCAGAGATGTAGTGAGTATTGCTCAGAGGAAATAAACTGATCATACCTCCACTGCACCTGAAAATCCCAACCCTTTCTGGAGCCCACAGCTCCGTGCTTCCTGGAAGCTCTGGACTAACTGTGCCCACACTGAACAGAGGGTTCTTCAGTGAGCACTAAGCCATGTGCAAATCAAAGATGTTGGTGTTAAGAGCCTGCACGGAGTGGCTGTAGAGCTTGATGCTTCCCAGAAACCTCAGAGAGAGAGTGTGTGTGCAGCACATACTTCTGCCTGGGAAGTGCCAGGTTCCACTCACTACTGGCAAATGCTGGGGTTTAATGAGAACTACTGTGCTGACAGATCTTTGGCTGCCTCCATTAGATGGGAACAGTAAAGACATGATTGTTCTTGCTGGTGTGACTAGACCCACAGGCTTGCCTGCCCTGGCCTGTCCCAAGCCACTCGGGTTTGGTGGCCTGTGTGGCACACGTTTGTCTCATTGTGTATCTGAGCTGGTTCAACCTTCACCAAACAAACCCAACCCACACACAGCTTCATCTCTCAACCTCTGACCCGTTTCATTGTTCAGGCACCCCAAATGATACAGCAATTTCCTTTTGGGGATATTTATATATGGGATAAAGAAGTTGAAGTGTAGATTTGTTACTTTAGCCTCTCTTTAATAATTTGTGAAGAGCTCAGAAACTGGGGAGCTCCACGTGTTATGCAGGATAGAGAATTAGAAGAGTAGACTTTTGTTAATTTAGCCTCTTTTAAATAATTTATGAGGAGCTCAGAAATTGGGGAGCTCAGAAAGTGGGGTGAGACACAACACTACAGGCTTTTTTCCCAATGAACACAATAGTGATGATACCAACTTAGAACAGCAGAAAACAACAAGAAGCAGGCTAAAATGCTGGGAAAATGTTTGGAACATCTTTGGTGTCTCCATATTTCTGGTGGAGAGCTCTTGGATCTGTTAGACTGTCATTCTACCAGCAAATTGTTCCAGTTTCCGTGGTCTGGAATGATTAAGAAGCAAAGGATCTTCATGTTGGAGACCATCCCTCTTCCCATTGCACAATAATGTACAGCAGAGTAGGTATTTAGATAAATTGTTCTTCCACCCATGACTGTGTTTTCTCAGTCCTCATCCTGTCAGCCAACACAGTCCCTTTCCTGCATTAATCTTTCCAGTCTGAACATTCTTTCTTAAACTGTAGACACCTTTCATGTGTCCTTTCAAGTGCTCTAGAGAAGTTGTTTGGAATGAGGCAGTAGCAGGCACGTGTTCCCTGGTACGAGTCAGACCTGTAGGTGGGGATCCTTGCAGAGAAGACAAAGAGGCAAGGAAGTCTGAGGGAGAAAAATCACTAATTCTGGCACCTTTAGCTTTGTCTGGTCTTCGATATGTTGGCATCGGCTGCTGAAACTATTGTGCATTACTGGTTCTGCAGGGAACCAGTACACATTCCTGGAAGTTTCTGCCTTCCACAGGTAGGTCTTTGGTAGGCTGAGACACTTTCTGAACATACCAGCTTGTCTTCAGGAACCACAAAGACCCCAGGGAGACACTTAAATGTAGGCACTGTCTGCCAGTGTGTCTGTGTATCAGTCTGCCATGGGGAGCTGTCACTGGTTTACCCATATGGTGGCTGAGAGGATGGATATATTATCAGAGATATTAAGAAGTGAAAGGCTAGAGGAGCACACATGATAGAGATGCTGCTGTGTACGAGTAAGAGATTGTCTCTGTCTGCGTAATCTCAGTCAAATTACACAGGCACGATCCAGCATCTGAGAATCATTTTCTCCAAGGATCATAATTGTAAAGTTTAACCAAATAAATATTGAAAGACATTATATAAAACTCCCACACAGGGCCCTGCAACCTTAAACATAAAATATACATACAGCAGATTCCACTCACCACAAAACTATGCCAGGAATATAAGAGTATCTTTTATACAGATTGGCTCCCATCCCATTCTGGGGTCAGAGACATGACATCCCAATAAACATTCATGGATCACTTGGAAATCACAGGCATCTATGAGCTGTCTTGCCTGCCCTCCCTTTTTCAACTGAACATTTAGTGCTGAGTTGATAAAGCCCCTCACTCCTTCCTCATCATTCTCGTCTCCTTAATTCCACCAAGTAATTCATATGGAGCAGTTTCACCAGCTAAATCATTTTTAAATAGTTAAGCCTCTTCTGGGGCTTTTAAAACAGTTGGCTGTAGAACTGACTCAAAGTCTAATCTGTATCTCTCCTGAGAGGATACTTTTTTCTGCCTCCCACCTTCTTGATGACTGCAGGACCCAATAAATACAATACTTCCTAATGTTCTAGCTGCTTGCTTGCCTGCCGTCTCACAGAGGGAGACACTATACTGAAAAAACAGCAGAAAGAAAACTCTATAAATTCAGTCTTATGCATTCAGAGCTTGTAAAACCGACCAAGGCATGAATTCCCACAGGCACTGTGCTCCTCTGTGATGGTGAGAAGAGTAAAGTCCCCACCATCTGAACCCTGAGGCAGAATGATGTGTGCTGGCAGGCTCCCTGCAGCACCCAGAAGTGACTTTGGCCTTTCTTGGTTTGGAAATTAGTGGGAGTTTCTCTTCCATACCGCCTAGTGAGCAGAGAGTGGGGACAACAGCCACACCTAGTTGTCCACCCCTTTGGTCATGGTATTTGGCTGGCAATTGGAAAGGCTGGGCATTAGACAGCCCTCACATAGTTTCTAGGCCTGCTATCTTCTCCATGGTAGCTGATAATATTTCTATATTACAAACATATGAATGTGCATATGTAAAGTTTCTCCCACTTGTATCACCCATGAACAGAGAAACTTAAAAACTCTTAATTGATGTATCTCTAATATGGGGAAATTGCCATTTACTGTGGAGGTAACAAGGTCCAAAGTTTACTGCTAAAAGACAGAGGTTCAGGCTCTTCTTCTGTCTAATGCTCTTGTTGTTCCTTTGCCCATCATAGATGTTAGATAATAAAAATGTTATTTCATCCTGAGTTACTCCTGTGGATTTCAGACACATCTATATATCCTTCAAGCTACAGCAGCACAGAAAAACAAAAACATTATTATTTTTCACTGAGGAATGAAAAACTGGGTATTAAGAGAATGGATGACTAAAGATTGGAAAAGGTAGAGATGGAAGACCAGATGATGTTTGATTCATTCCTCTGTGTGGCTTTGGCACCAGCATACAAATGGGACAGCTGGATAGAGACTTGCACTCACCTAAGTTCATGGTTATGAACTATTTCAGCACTTTTTGTTAGAGGGGTGTTAGGAAATGCATTAGAAGGGCTGTTACATCACTGCCCATGTCTGGAGGTTCTATGGGTGTGAGACTATTGTTCTCTCTTTGCAGAAAAGCCTCTCCTTCAGAGGGGACAGGTCACACAAAGTGTGGGGACATCTCCTTTCTGTAGTGAGCTGCACAGAAATGGAGGGGCTGGTAGAGTTTTACTGAAGAAAAGAGATGAGAAAGGCATCTGTGCTCAGACTGTAAAGATGGGCATGACCTGTCCTCATTCACATTTCTGGGACTGTGAAGAGTTTCAAAACTTTGGAAAGCGCTCTGCAGTCTGAGTATAAAACACATGGGCAGGCAGGTCAGTCGGTTGTCCTGGGCATCATTCCAAGAGCTTTTGGGACAGATGGGCTTTCAGGGACAGAAATTGAATCCCGAACTCTGCGGCTGGTAAACATCCCCGATGTGCTTAGATCTGCCTTCTTCTGACTTAACCACGTGCAGATCTGGGCCTACAGAGGCACTCGGGAGCCCAGTCCTGGGAGGACGTGGTTACACAGAGCCAGCAGCAGCCCAGCCAGCACAAAGCAGTCGGATGAGTCACAGGCTTTGTGGCACACAGAGGCTGCAGATGGAGATTCTTGTTCACGCCGAGAAATGTGGCCTTGTTCTGTACTCGCTGCCATCTGGAGACACAGAAACCAAATCCAACTGGCATGTGTTGAAACCCCTCCGCCCTTTTGTATGGTTTGGTCTTGCAAATTGCATTTGTTTAGCAAAGGAAAAATGTATTAATTGTTCTGCAAGTGTGACTAATGGTAATTAGTTCTATTCTGCTGTCAGGAAAAAGGCCGCAGTTGATTGTATTTAAATCCTTCTTGAAGTTGCCCTTTTTTATACAAAGTTTCCAGATTTTTGCCAGCTTCAAAGCTAGCATTGCCTATCCAAAGCACTTTGTGGTTAGCAGAACCTGCAGAGGCAAACTGCAGAAGTCTCAAATTCAAGACTTCTAAAGGCTGAAGAAACCAAGGAAGTCTGAACACAAAAGAGTTCCCTTCTAAACAGAAATATCTGTGCTTCTTATTCGGCCTCTTGAGGGTGATTGCTGACTCCTTTAGCACTGTGGCCCTTCAGTGGTTGGAGACTTCAGCATTTCTAGGTTAGATGGCAGTAATATGGCCTTTATATCCAATTTGAAGCTGGTAGAGAGTGCCACATTCTTTTCTTAAGCATATAAACACATAAAATATTCATGTCTTAGAGGCTGCAGAGCTGAAGGTCTGAACCGAGCAAATTATGTTGGGATCCCCCTCACTGGGGGGACTATCCTCCTTTCAGTGCATGGAATTTCGAAAAGGCATTTTCTACACTGCTGGAAATGTACAAATAATAAATGTGTCTGCTGAGGGATAAGGAAATGTTGGGATGTCAAACCTATCTACAGTTCCATTTAACATTTGTTTTCTTAATCCTCCTGCTTCCATCTCTGTCTATATCTTATAATGCATTCAGCACCACAGTTGCGTGGTGTGTGGCCAAGAGCACGTAAATGTGGCTAAGAAATGCCACACAGAAATAAAATGTTTTCAACTTTATTGGCCTTTGTGTATGCCAAAGGAACCTCTCCACAGAATGAAGATGGGACAAGGTATGGATGCAACTCCTTTTCATCCTTACATATTATATAAAATAAAAATCATATTTAAAAGGAATGGTTTCACGGACTCTGAGAAGATGGGATCAGTGTAGTTGAGGAAAGGAACCTATGGGGACATAAAATAACAGAGAGATCTGTTAGTGGGAAAGTCTCAGAGAAGTGGAAGACCTCTCTACAGCCTTTGAAACTGAAATCATCAAAGCACTGAAGAAAATTCACTAGGGCACAAACATCTGTGATAAAAACAGAGGTGCATGGGAAGAAAGCTCTTTTCCCCAACAGCCTTCTTACAGAAAGAATGGGGGAGAAACAGCATTTTTTTCTTTTTCTAGGGATTCCTCTACCAAGAAGTCAACTGACTACTGAATGTGGAATGTGATCCCACCCTAAAGCCACACTCAGCTTCTCTGTATTTGTGCTACTGTCTTTATAGCTGCTCCTGTTGCTTATAGAACTGGACTGAGAGCACAGGACTGGTAAATCAGAACTGACAGCCTAGGAAGCAAAGTAGTCGTGTTTCAGCATCAGTCAAATGCTTTCTCAGGGAAGTATTTGCTAAGTAACATGTTCCACATCTCTTTTTGGCATAGTCATGAAGGAATAAGCAAACAAAAGGAGCAGCGTGTCTTCTGTCTGCTCTGCAGCTACTTACACAGATTTTCTCTTTAAAGAGAACAGAGCTGCCAAGGTGGAAGAAAAGTAAAAACCTGAAACAAATTTTGGCCTGCTTTGTCAGTGCCATGGAATTTGGGAAGGCTTTGCAGCTATGAGGACTCCCTGATATATCAGTAACCCTCTGCTATTCTTTCCATGAAATGAGTATGCTCAGAAACATGGGCAGGGTTGTGGCCCTTCTGGGGATGCCACAGGCCTGCCTTTATTTTCTCTTCAACTTGCCTGGCCTTGCCTTTGTAGCACATGGACTCAGAGTATAAAGACAGCAGGGCTGCAAATGATGCACGTCAAGGGTGTGGCTTCTTTGCCATGGGCAACAAAATCTCATTGCCGACTTTACTGGATTTTCCAGTGATCCTATGTAGAAACAGCAAATTAGGGACTGATGTGAGTCAAATCACATCATTGGATTTCTTCAGATCTGTGTTGCTCCTGCCATTTTAAACCATGTTCCCTACACTCTAAGGAATGTGCTAACTGCTCTCAGACCTACCTGTGTTTTGTCAACCACACAGTTGAGGCCTTGAGCCTTGTCCAGGCCTGACTGCAACCAAATGCTCTTTGTTTCTTCTTCACGAACATCACTCTGTAGACTCTGCCATTCACTCATTCTGTATTTTCTCTTGCTGTAAAGGGATTAAATTATAGGTGAAATGATTAGAAACAGAAGGGAACTTGGCTTTAATGATCTGTACTCTGTTCACAAAATAACTCACAAACCATTCACTGATACCTTTTGATTTGCAGACCTTCCTTGCAGGCTCTGAGTCAAATCAATGATCGAGAAGAGCTCAGAAAGGAGACATTTTTTCCCCCTCAAAGCAGTGATATTGGAAAAAGATGTGGCCCTCTGCAGCTGTCATGGCCTTTGATATCCAGCTGCATGTTGTTTCCATATTGCATAGTGAACTGTGAGACCAGATGATCTCCATAAATAGTGCAGGCTTGTGATTTTCTCAATTACCATTCCAACAGAAACTTCCAAAGGGTTGATGCACCAGGGAGCATTCATGAGCACGTAGGGACACCTAAACTTTCCGAGTACTTGTGGGCATGGATGAGAGATGTCCTGAAGTGAGAGGCACTCTAGACATAAGCATCCAATCCTGCACAGGGCTTTGACACTTGGAAATAAACCTAGAACAATTTGCATTATGGAAGAGTCTAGTGCTGGGCAGTGAGAGTTCTTGATGACTAGTGTCGTTCAGGTGGTTCCTTTTTCTCGTCCAAGGCTGTTTTAAATGTGAGATTTCATTCTCCTCATGATAAATTGTGCACATTGACTATGAAGATTCCTTTATTGTCTCCTTCTACAAAGTTCTTCAAATATCTTCCTGGAAAATTCCCGTGAAGAAATTTTTTCTATTGTGATGTCGTTGCTGTTCCCACAGAAACTTTTAAGATATTTTTCCAATACATAAGAAAGACCCTAAGAAGTCCTTTTCCCAAAGACCACTCAATAAGTCTTTCCTCACCAAGACACTGACCACAGGAGTGAGAATCACATATGACTTACTATCGTCTTTATACTAAATAAAATCAAGTATAGTAAATTTCTCTTTCCCCGTTACAAATTTACACCTTTGCACTTCCTCCACCACTGGCTGTAAATTAATTTCCAACAGGCAGACTTGTCTGGTCTCCAAAAATTCTCCTTCCCAATGAAAGACTACACAATCTCTAAGCAGAGTCTTTACCAGGTTAGCTGAAGGCATCCTTGGAAGACTGAGCCTTCTGAAAGGACCTAACAGGGTGTAGTGAATGGTGATGTTTTTAGAGAAACAGCAGAGCAGGATGTTAAGGCAGACAGCACTGGCAGAGCTGAGCAGATGGCAAGGTGAGCTGGAACAGATCAGTTATTCACTCAGACCCCAGCTGAAAGCTGATTATACGGAGAGTTGTGTGTAAAGTATTTATAGTCCAGCCTCGAAACTCAAAATCTTTTCCAAGTGGGACAGCTTCCCTAGTCAAATGAATGCCATTACTTACCTGTATTTTAGTTGTAAGATGCTTTGATTAGGTTTGAGGGGGTTTGTGCTTTTTGGTTCTCTTTTTTGTTTTTGGTTATTTTGTTGTTTTTTTTTTTTATCTGCTAATTATTCTTAAACAATATCATGCTGTGAAATGTTCTTAATGAAAGATAAAAGATATGAGAATTCCCACCCAACTGAGAACAGACTTATGTCTAAATTCATCCCCCAGTCTTGCCTCCCACAGGCAGTTCCCAACAGAAGTGGTAGGGTTTCCTTCTTTCCATTGCCGCATGCCCATAGGTCCTTGTAGTTATGCCTCTAATTTGAGGTCTGACACGAGAACATGTGGTACCACAAAACCCACCAAACACAGCAACCCAAGGACTGGCTGCAGAAATCACAGAGGGCATGGAAAGCTCAGTGACAGCACCTGTGAGAACCTGTACCACATCTCACTGGAGGGTAGGTGGGTCTTCTCAGAACAAGACACAAATTCATGGACACACTTTCCGACATTTCTGTGGAAATGCATGTGCCCAAAATAGCCACTATGTTCAAATTTGCCTTTTGTAGTCTGGTATTACAGATGCATTGAAAAGCAGCCTGGGAACATCATAAATGAGTGACATGTCATATCTCTCTGTCATACCCTCTCTGAAGGGTTTTCACTTTGATACTTTTCAGTCATATCTTGTCTGATGTCTGTATGTATTCACACACTGAAGCATATCTCTGCATGGATGCAAATATTACTTTAGAAGGGATGTGTTTCTTATATATTTTTTTCTTTCTAACACTATGATTACCAGGATCCTGGTCTATACATTCCCATGTTTGATTCTTGTATATAGAGGAACACATTGGGATGATTCCCATAATTTCCCACTGCCTAGAGCCTAATTTATAATGGTTTAAAATGAGGGGACAGTGCCTTTTTCTTAGTGTGGTTTTTGTTGAACTTTCAGGAAGAACTTTGCTGCCATGTGACCTGAGACAGAGAAAATGTTGATACCAATAAAATCTTAGCAGAGCATGCCAAGAAAATCAGCATTCAGTTTACCTAGGATATCCCAAAGGAAACATACAGTTAATACTGAAGTTTAAAATATCTTAGCCTTGGAATCTTAAAACTCCATCAGCACTTGGAAGAGGGGGAAGAAAGAGTAACAAAAAATCCTGTAGCAACAAGGAGGTTAAATACACACATATGCAAAATGTAGCACAACTCAATGGATCACTTTTAGCAGCTACAGTTTTGTCTGACATGGGTTTTGCTCTTGATCTCCTCATATTTGTAGCATTTCACAAAAAAAAAAAAATTAATAAAACCTTCCCCTTTCTGAGAGTACCTTATAATGAAAACAAGAATATTTTGAAAGGAAAGAATAGGAAATGTTGACTGGGGTGTCCTGCTGCTTTCTAAGTAGTCCAGCTCCCAAGATTTATGTCAAAAGCAACAGAAGGTTGGAAATGAAAGAATGCCCTTGAAGTTATGCTCTGTAACTCAGCCAAGCGAGATGGATTTTCATTTACCTTGTCGAAAACCCTACATGAAAAAAAAAGGTTGGAGATAAAAATCTTGCAGCATTACTCGAGATTTACAAATGATGTGACAAAATAACATGTGTTCCACTCATGAGAAAAAGTGCTCCATTCAGTGATACAACAGCTCCTGGGCTCAAGATAGGTGGTTCCTAGTTTTAAATCTGTGGAGCATTGGCTTAAGTTGCTGAAGTTGTGCCCTTTTGGTCTGAAGCAATCATCATACATGGCCTCTCAGTAGGGATAGGGAACTGGCACAGAGGCAACTGAGCTCTTCCTCTGCTGCCCCTGGTGCTCACAGGTCTTTTGGCATCATGTACCTGCTCCGTGTTTGAATTCAACATCGTTCCATAGATGCCACTGCTCTGCTGGTGTCAGTATTCCTGAATGTGAGAGCAGATATTGGAAGGGTTGATGCTGGGGGATTAAACAGCCAACAAGAGACAGCTTGAAGTTAAATAAGTAAAAGGTAACAAGGCAGCTGTGTGAAGGGAGTTATTGCTTCAGCAAAGTCTCGTTTCTCTACAAGTGTGGGGATGTCCCCATTGCACATTGCAGAATTTGACACATGACAGCTTTGAATCAGAGTATGGAAGAGCTCCCTTTGGCTTGTGTTGATTTTGGACCTTGCAGCACTGGCCTTAGTTGTGCTTTTTCTTAACAACAGCAGGGTCCACAAGTCATTGTGCTGAGGTGTTATTGATTTCTCTTAATCCAATTGGTTCAGCAAACACACTAAAACCTGGAAGCAGCTTTCCTTCCTTGGGAAGCCAGGCCTCCCAGCCTTGATCAGGCACAGGAGGAAGCCCACATTCCAGATGCAGCATGAGATAGGTTGTGTTAATACCTGAAATAAGAAGCACATGAATGGATCAATAGTTTGAGATTGATTATTAGGTGAAGGCTGTGCCACATAAGTAGCACAGGCACTTTTAGTAGGCTGAAGCGTGGAGTGTGTTATTCAGTCTGCTCATCTTCGGATTCTTGATTATTTTTGCTCTTTCTTATCTGTTTCTTTTCTCAGCCTAGTCGTGTATGGTAACAATACCTAGACAGCAACACCGGAAAGGGCTTTCATGATTGTACTGACTTTTGCAGAGCACAGGTGAGGGATTGCACATGGTTACATATTTATCTTCTGTTTGAGCTGTTCCATGTACGAGAGAACACTTTGTTCTCCAAGAAGTAACTACTGTACTGACTTAATGCATATATAATTCCTTGTAGATTATCATGTAAGTATTAATGCAAGATGATAGTGTATCTAATTTAGACACCTAGAACTTAGCATTTTGAAAATCCCATCTTCCGTTTACAGTGTAATTCAAACCTTGAGAGTAAACACTCAGGTGTCTTCTGCCAGTGTAAGGCAGCAGATCCCTCTGTGTGCCTGCAGAGATCCAACTCCCTCCTTGCAGGTTCTCTTACAGTAGAAGACCACCCTGTTATAAAGACATATCTCCATTCAGGATACAGTTTGTTAAGTCTTCTTTCCACAAAGATTACCAAATGGGCTTGGCTCTTGTTAAAAAACAAAGCAGTGGTAACAATTTTGTGGCCAGAACATTTGTCCCAGGTGATGGATACAGGTTCTAGGTTTACCTTCAGGAAAATCTGAACCACCACTCCAGGAAAGTTCTTTAACCAACACACATCATCATATTAAAATGAGTTTTCTCTGCTTAAGACTAGTATTAATGGCTCACCAGTCTCCAAGGCTTTAGGTAACCATGTTTAGGTACCAGATGCCAGATCACAGTGAAGTTCTAGATGTGAGATAGGTTTATCTCCATAGACAAGATACTTCTAAGTTGGGTTGTCATCTAATTCCAGAGCCTGAAAAACCTTCAACCCGGTGGAGACAGTAATTAAGGGCTAGACACTAATGGATTTGAGAGTTCTGAAGAGTGAGTTAATTACATGGTGAATTTTACTGTGTACATTTTACATAGCCAAACCCCTATTTTAGAGGATTTGAGGCTAAACAGTTCTTAGACTCACGTCTTTCTTCCCAGCTGCCTGTTCAGCATTTTGTTGTGTTCAGTGTCACAGGATCTAAATATCTGTTACTTTGGACAGATTCAATCAATGAAGCTTCGTACATGTAGTATGATTTCAGTGCTTCATAAAAATAAATGAAAGCCAGCTAAACTCTGCCCTGAATGCACACCCAGCATCTAAAAGGCAGAGAATAGATATGAATTCCAGTTTACTCCCTCACTTCTCCTTCTGTAATGGGCCAAGCCAAAAGCCTTCAGTCCAAATAGCCCTGAACTGGAAGGAAGTTCAGATCTCAGCTCTTACAAGCCAGGCCATTTCTAATTATTTTTATTGCCTCATTAAATTTATTATGTTGAACCATTTCTAGTGACCTCATTAATTCTCAGCAAAGAGTTTGTCACGTACAATCCTTAACAGATGTCTGATTTCAGGCATTGCAAAGTCAGTCATCTGGCCCTTCCCCCAGCACAGACCCTTAGCTCTCCAATGCTATCCTCTCTTTCAAGAAGGATTTAATTTTGAGGATGCTGTATTACTGGGAAGTTTGCTGCAACCCTGCATGGGCCAGTTTTTATGCCTTCATCCTCTAGCTGTGGCCCACATATTTCTTCTCATCTGCCTTGTTTCCTCCTATGTGTATCCAGATGGGTTGTATAGCAGAACTGCACTCTCTCCTGTGGAGAATATCTTCTGGCTTCTTGACTCAACCAGGGTTTGCAATGCCCCGTTGGGCTTAGGCTGTAAAACCCCTCTATGATATGTGCAGCTGGGCTCAGAGAGCACATTTCACTTTGTTCTTTCTTTATCCATGATTTAAATGGCTCGGATAGCACGACAATTAAATGCTGGGGTTCTGGACCACAGCCTTCAAGGGCTGTCAAAAGGATTTTGAGGCACCCTGCAGCTGAGAGCAGGATGCGGGACTGTCAGGATCAAGAAGGAAGGAAGGAAGCTCCCATGTGAACCTGAGACTCAGCCAGGTCTCCTACCACTGGCTTGCTGGGCAGGCAACAAGCAGTGCCAGACGTCTGGGGATGAACACAAGTCAGGAGCTGGTTTTGGAAGAACATGTGGATTCTGCAGTCATCTCCTGTTCCCAGAGCAGGAGGTGCAGACATTGCCCCAGCAGACTGCATCCATGGACTGACACAAGAACAATCATTGAGGAGGCCAATGGTCCATCCCTCTGTTCAAAGCCAGCCTACATCCAATGTCCAGGATAATGGTAAAGGGAGCATATTTATATAGAATACCTCTCAGGCTCTGGTATGGTACAGTTCAGGGGACTTCCTGTATTGAGCATTTAACATTTCTTGACAGAATTGGGCATTTTTTTTTCCCCCAAAACCACTTTTCGAGCTATTGCAAACCTTTACTTTCCACAAGCTCCCATGACAAGCATTTCCACAGCTGAATGAAGAACCACCTTTTTTTTTAAAGCTGTCTTCAGCTTTCTAGTTTGTTTTATTCTTTCCTGTTCTTGAGTTGAAAGACTGTGAATAATTATACTGTTTTCATCTTCTGCAGACTAGTCATGATTTTGCAGGCAACTATTTCTTCCTTCTGAGTCATATCTTTTCATGTTGCTCCTGTATTAATTTCACATCTTATTTCTGGTAGGTTAAGAAGTGTGACAGGCTGAGGATCAGGGAGTTTTCTGTCGTATTAGGGGGAGGGAGAAACAGGAGATGGGGAGGAACCTGGGCAGAATGACAAGATTACATGTTTTGTTGTGAAGGTGCTGCAGCTCTTTCCTGAAAGAATATCTAGTTTTCTAACTTGTATTTGCTAAGTTTCAGAAGCTGTAAGCATATAAAAAAGGGGAGGACAGGAATCTATACAAACCTCCAATTTCCACATAAAAGTTAAGCTCATTTCTCCTCTTTGCCTTTCATAAAAGTTGGTCTGTAACGTGGTGCTAACTTGACTGATTGCAGGGATTAGAAGGTGAGATGGATCCAGTTCTTAGTTCATCTCACTTCTTGGTTTTATGGAAGTGCAGCTCTCCTGGATTTAGATCTGATTTACACCAGGACAGATGGGAGGAAAGTCAGGCCTATTGTTTTTTCACTCTGCTTTTGACAGTGCTGAGAATCTTCATGCTATAAAAGTGTCCATGCTGTTCCGTTTTCCATCTGTATTGCATATATTGTATCTGTCATGCTGTTGGGGAAGAGCTGATATTTTTGGCAATCTTTCCTTCTTGTACAACTCCACATACAGCATCACAGCATAAAAAATAGCAGTGGATGGGAAAAAAATATCTGACTCATGGGAAATTCACATTCTTGTTTTATCCCATGTCAGAGCAGAAGAGTACCAATGTTTCCCCCAGTAGAATAAAAGGTGTTATCAGATTTAAATTATTTCTCATCCAAATTTAAGGAGAATCCTGAGACATTGGAACATTTCAGTCCTAGGAGGCTCAGATTAATTTCTTCTAGCTGTTGTTGCTTAAAATGTCTTCTAAAATGAGAGAAAGAGAGGGATGAGCCAGTCTGGAGTGGAAGTCCTTCCATTCTGAACACCACAGCTCAGATACAACAGATCACTGCACATTTAGAGATAACTTTCCTTGCAGTCCTGGCTAGATAAGGAACCCAGACATCACATTGACTAATTGCTTGCCCTCCAAATTTTTTGGGGGAGGTAGTGTTCAGCTGAGGAAAAAACAAGGTCACAACAAACTCAGAGCTGCATATTCCATAAGAAACATGCTGGCTGATACAGAGTGCAACATTGATGAGAAATATTTTATCTTCATTTTTTTCTGGCAAAGAAAAAATCGTCTGAAAATCAACCATTTCACAGGGAAGACTTTAGAATGAGATGACACCCTGACTTCTCATGGGAAAATTTTTCACTCAAAAATTAAGAAACGGCTCCAAGAAGTTAAAAAAAAACAGAGTAGAAAATTGTTTGCTAATGAAGCATACAAGTGGCAGCTGATAGATTGAAAGCCATAATATTCTTGGCTTCCACAGCTGAAATTTATGAGGGCTTTTTCTTTCACACTGGCACTGACTTCACCCATGCAAAATTTAGACATCCAATCTAAGCAGTGTTTGATCTCCTTCCATGCTCAATATAGAGACACAGGCACCTCTGGAGAGAGACTCATCTCATTGGTTTTATAACTGCA
This sequence comes from Daphoenositta chrysoptera, assembly GCA_013397915.1. Lineage (NCBI taxonomy): Eukaryota > Metazoa > Chordata > Aves > Passeriformes > Daphoenositta > Daphoenositta chrysoptera. The sequence continues at coordinate 64,537 of VZRO01003885.1, forward strand.
TTAAAATCTGAGGAATTTGCACAGCTCTGAGTAAGGAAGATGCATCTGATAAGGGAGTTTGTGCCATTTTTGCTCCACTAAAATACTTGAGTCATTCCCACCATTCGTTTATAAAGATGCTATGAATGGATAAGCTACCTAGCACAAGATATGTTTTCCACCCTCAGAAGAGGCAGGAAACACAAATCCCCAAAGATTTTCCCCAAAATTAAGAGGTCTAGGGAGAGGCAGAATGAGGGAGACCTAAAAGAATTCTTGATGCCATCCATTAACTGCACCTGATAGAAATGTCCTTAAATATAATTTACCAATATTGCTATGTTAAAAAGCAGCTTCTAGCTCCAGACATGGTGCAATCTTTAATTTCCTTGGATCAAATTTATGTGGATTTTGATTGATTGTGATTTTCATAGCAGCACTGATGTCAGCCTCAGCAGCAGTCTAGAGGTTGGAACAATGCTTCTTGGTGGCTGTAAAGTTCTGCTGATCCTACAAACCATCCTCTGTGTCTGAAGCATCCTAGCATGGGGTGAAGGGAGGAATGCTGCAAACCTGGCAACTCATTTGGAGTGTGACAATGGGGAGAACAGCAGTGAGGAAGGAATCAGGGAAAATAAACAGTAGGGCAGCCTGGCATTTGCCCCAAAACACTGTGCCTGCTTCATGGTGTCAGAAGTAGAAACATGTAAAAGACACACCCCTGCATTACTGCTGGTCCTTGGAAGGGGTTGGTGTGTGCCACACCCTGTGGCCTCATTTTTTTTAGCAGGCTGGGGGACATGTGGGAGCTGGTGTCCTTGCAAGGTGACTTTTCAGCAAACACTGGTTGCTACCCTATGACTTAGGTGGAGTTTTCACTCTCAGTGACCCATAAACACATGCCCCGGGATCTTCCCCCAGGATATTTCAAATTATTTTACTGACTGACTTAAGTAAAAAAGCAAAGAGGCCTTATACCTCCAAAGCCTGTGAGTATATTTTTCACCCAAAGCAGAAAGTTCAGGCGCTGTTTATCCTGTCCTGCCCAGGGCTTGCTCTTTTTGCTTTGCAATGAATTTCTTTCCTGTTAGACATTGTCCACGAGCTAAAGTTTTCTTTGGAACGGCAAATGGGAAAGGACCACCTGGGTTGGGAGTTCCTGTCTTCTGGAATTGCAATCTTCTGTGCCGGTTTCATAATTTTTTTGTCAGAAAACAAGGATGTAGTGCTGGCTGGGAATGTGTGGACATGCCCTTCCCTTTTGCTACCAGCTGTGGACCAACACAGAGAATAACCTTCTTCCAAAATAAGAGGTATTGTACTGTAACGACCAAGGTCTCTGCCAATTCCTACCAGCACCAAAAGGCAGCAATAAATGCATTACCAATACATGCATATAATCCTAGAAATGTTAGGAGGGAAGATCTACCAAAGGCAATGGTCTGGTATTCAACTACAGCCTTCTGTAATCCCAAGGAAAGAAGGCAGGTAGGAGGGAGGAGCAGGATTAGGTCTATGGCACTGTGTCACCCTATGGGCCACTCCTGCTGGGCACGTGGAGAAGGGAGCAGGATGCCCACATGAGCTGCCGTGGCCATGTCTGTGTCCTCTCAGAGCCAAGGAGTGAGGCCACAGCACAGGCATGTCAAACACATTGTCAGAAGGCGCTGAAGTGGCTGGGTTTATTTTAATCTGGAAATGTGGCCCTGGCTGCCTTTTATGATGTGCCAGTCTAAGCTGCCTCTGGCAGCTGTGAGAATATTGGTTTTGGCAGACAGCTGCAAGGAGCAGCAGACTGGAAGGAGTCAGCAACAAATGTGATAAAAGGGGAAAGTTGCTGATGCCAGGAGGAAAAGCACAAGGTCCTGCTGATTACCAGAAACCCTTCAGGAGCTGTGAGGAAGAGGAGGTCTCTGACACTGGGATGGATGAACAGACAAGGACCAGCCCTCTCCTCTTGACTTCCCCTTGAATTGTCCTGCTCCACATGTAAGATGCAGGGGGGAAGGATGCTCCAAAGGAGAAGGGCAGAACTCATGAGTAATGCCAGGGAAAGTTTTCTCTCCATCTGGCATTTGGCCGAATTGATCATCTTTGATAAGAAGCACTGGGTACTGGCCACGAGTAAAACACAGGGATCTGTAGGAGCTGAAGATGTCCAAAAAAAAGGCTAAAACCATGTATGTAGCCTTGGCAGTGCTGTATTAAGAGATACAGTATTTCCCAGCACTAGTTTTGTTGCGAAGAAAAGAACCCTCCTCCTCCGTAGTTTCATGGTTGGGCTTTCTTTGTTTTGCCAGCTAGATAAGAAGCTCATTGAGACCATGATTTTTAATGTGTTCTGTGCTCACAGAGAGGGTGGGATCTTCAAAAGGTCCCAAACCCTTGTGAACGTTAAACAGTGATGATAACAATAAGAGTGCCAGTGAAATTCCCACAGCTCCTTCTCTAACCAGCTGGCTGTGTTGAGAAGGCTCCTCAGAGGTGATCTCTGAGAGTGGACCCCTGAAAGCAGAAACAGTTTAGATGCCAACTTGAGGATCCATCGTGCTTTTTATCATCACTGTTGCCAGTTACTTCCAGAAATGAATGGAGATGTTTCTTTGCATCAACCTGAGGTTCAGATCACTCCAGGACAGGAGGTTCTGATGCAGCACAAGGCTGTCAGCTGAAAAGGGTAATCTCCAGGCAGCATTGCTAATGTTGCAATGAGAGGGAACACAACATCCATGAGGAAAGACAGGATTCTTCAGAAAACAGATTTAAAGGCCTGGCTTGACTTGTTTTTGAACTTCTTTCCCAAGGCCTGTGATGCTCTTTGTTTCAACAGAATTTATTTTTAGCATAAACATGGAAGACTTCTATTTAAGATAGTCATACCCTGCAAAGCAAGAAGCTTGGCCAAAGGGTTACCCTGTGCCTGCCTGGTTTGTGCTGGAGTGCCCAACATCTGGATGAAGATACAACGGGTCACAGCTGCCCATAACCTCACCGGAGACTGCTCTGGGCACTCCGGTGTTCTGGAGTTTTTGGAACGATGGTAAGTGGTGGAAATGGTGAACTAGTCAGTATTTTAGCATTATTCAAAAATAAACAAAGGGCAGAATCTCCTTTGCTGTCAGTGTGGCCCTGCAGAGGGACAAGGAAATGCAGAGATTGTCACAGTGACCCTGCTGTGCAGGACCTCCTGCACAACCTGGCTTAAATTAAGTTTCTCCTGGAGCCCACTCACTTGGGTGTCACTAACCAGCTCTGTTGGGATAATGTGCCCACTACTCCATGTGTTCCCTTTCAATATCCAGTGGTTAAATTTTTCTTTCTCTTTCATCTCCTATGTTTTATCCAGCAAAAACAGTGCTGGAGAAATAATCCTTAATACTGTTCTTCTAATTTCAGTGGAAGGAAAAGTAGAAAAAAATCAGGTGTAGAAGCTCTTTGTCAAGATACTTATTGCTTAATTTTGCAAACTAAAGACCTTTAGAGGAGACAGATAAGACTCTGAAGCATTTATACCTTATCTGAAACAAAAGCACACTCTGAAACTATCTGAGATATGCCTGAAATTAACTTTCAGAGAGGAATTTACAGCCTGCAACAGTTTACAGAGAGAGCTTTCCAAGAAATAAATGTAGGAATAAATATTTACCTCCTTGCTCCAAATCTCCATATTAAGATTTGTGCTGAAATAATTATCTTCCCTTTCAAGTTGTATTTATTCAGAGATCTATGGGGCATGAAGAAAACACCCCAGATTTATATAATAGACACCTTGTGTTCTTGTGTACAGAGGAACACCATAAATGTTAGTCACCCCTAGCGTGTTAGATCTGTCACTTTGTGGTGATTCTGGGGAGTATTTTTAGGAATAGAAAAGATGTGGTAGAGTTTGTTGCTTATGGTATTAGAACAGAGTGGTTTGCTGGAATGGTTGCTAGTGACACAGATGGAAATAGCATTCATACCACAAGTTAAAGACCTGCTCAGTGGTTTTCATATACTTAGGCATACTTGCCAGGCATTCTTTTTTCCCAGCAATTTCAGATTTTCAAACAGTTGATTTTAATAAAATAAAAATCACTATTTTGTCCTGAAAACTATGCCTCCTAATATTTTCAAAGGCATTCAACTTCCTGAGAAGTTTTGCTTATAGGCCTCATTTGAACATTTTTTCATTAGAATTCTTCTTTGAAAAGAAAAAAAAAAAAAAAAAAAAAAAAAAAAAAAAAAAAAAAAAAAAAAGAAAAGAAGTAGAGAGCGGGATCCGTCTGGGAAATGGAAACTTCCTNATGCCAATGATCAGCTTGAGCTGACTGGTATTTAATCTCTCCATATTTTAACGTAGAGCCCTGATGTCTATGGCTGTGGTGATGTTATTTCCACATTCTGGTTCATGGCACTCTGCTCCTGTTTACTGGGGTGGAACAGCAGTGCCCCATCACCAAAGTTTGAATTGTGCCAGCTGGTACTTCTGCACCTCGAGAAAAATTATTCCCATTACAAAGATAAAAACTAAGAAAGTGGCAGAAAGGGCATAGTGTGATGGTGGCTACAAAACAGAGAAAAGAGTGGGAAATGATAAAGATGATGAGAAGGACTGAAAATAGTACTTCTGTGGAAAAGATTGACAGAAGTTGGATTGTTTAGTCTAGGAAAAAGACAACTATGAGACAGTCATGATAACAGTCTTCAAATATGTTAAAGACTGCTGCAAAGAGGGAGGTAATGAACTCTTCTCCGTATCCACTGGGGATAAGGCAAGAAGAAATGGGCTTAAATTGCAGTGGTGGTGGTTTTGGGTTGGACAGGAGGAAAAGCTTTTCAAAGGGATGGAAAAAGCACCACAGGGATAGATTGCCTGGATTTGGAGCCTCTGCCTCTGTAAGTCTTTGAAAGCAGAATGGAGGAATATTTGTCTGGTAGTATCTCTCAAGGTCTCTAACTCTACAGCTGTAGGATTTTCCTGGTGGAGAATATAAGCACAGAACATTGAAGTGACTTTCTGACAGCACAATGGGTAACATAGAGCGGGAGTAGGAATCAGGTTTATTAGCTTACTGAACCAAAAAAATAACAGTGTTAGGAAATAATGTTAAAAATAAGTAATTACCCAACTGTGTGATATCAAATAAAAGATAAACTGAAATTGAGATGTTTACATTTTTAAGATTTAGGTAGTTTGCTCATATGTGCTTTTAATAAAAACTGACCAAAACATGAAAATTTCCAGTCTGCAAAGAATTCCAATATTTTGAAATGTCTTTATTCAGAATTGGCTTCAGGATAATATGTTCCATTCAATGCTGAAACATCATGTTAAGTATGGAAGGATGCACACATTAATGCACTGCAGTGACTGATGTATATTCATGTTCAAATAGCAAATCAGAGCACTATCACTGACACATACATTTTAACATTTAAAGAACAAAAGGAAAGAAATAAAAATGATTAATTGTTATTCCTCTCATGCCAAAAGTGTAGTTGTTGCAATCAAAATGTTTTGCTGAACTAAGCTGGATCAAAATTTGCCTCTTTCAAACATGCTTTTTTGAGCAGCTCTGTCAATGTATTTTTCATTATTACAATTTCTCTCTTTGCTAGAACAAAGTCCGAATGGTCAGGAAAAAAAATACACAAGGCTTCTCTAACTGGAAGCTGCGTTACCTGATATAACCCCAAAAGGCCTGCCCCTTTCACATTTCCAATCAGCAAAATTACTGGGTTGTCATCTGTTTATTTTTGTATCGCCATGTTCAACGCAGTGAAATCAGCTGCCCCCACTGAAAAGGCAAAGGACTGTGCTGGTATCCACTTAACTTATTCCCTTTTTAAAACACGTGCAGGAGCACGATAACCTGAGAAGAAATGTCTGTGTGGGGATGGCTCTCTGTGCCTGCCTGGGTGGGTGTCGTGCTGCCCATCCTGTGGTGTCTCGTCCTTCACTGGCAATCACAGAAAAGCCAATTCACTGTGGGAGCAGCATTTTATCTTAATGCCTTTTGTCTGTCCACCTCTTCCAACGGGATGTGACAATCGGGCATTAATTACCTGATTTAGGTGAGGTGCTTTGAGTGAAAAAGACCCAGACCTTCCCAGTGTGTGCAGGGCCAAGCACTCCAGTGGAGAGGGCAGGAGTGGGAGACCCTGAGGACCAAGACCACAGGTGTCCTGCCCAGATTGAGCCTGAAATCATCCTTCAGGCAGTAGCTATTTTGCAAAATGACTGCACTGCTCATCCGGCACCTTCCCCAGCCGTTAAATTCCACTGGGAATGGCTCCACTGAAGAATGTACCACACATGTGGCACAAAATGTACAACACGTACGAGTCTGATGTTGCTGCTATCGCTTCGAGGGTCTGACTGGCATATTGTCAAACATTTTACAATCTAACAAGTTGCCAAATACCTTCTAATTAAACAAACCGTTCCTTGCTTATTGCCAAACAATTAAACAGGTTTATAGTTTTTAATCTAACGCTGCATCTGGTTTAAAGGTCTGTTTTAAATATCAAAGTCTTCTGATCATCCAATGACAGCTGACAGCTGATGATGGGGTATTTCATCCTGCCTTGTGGAAGTGTCTGGAGAATTTATGTTTCCTTTTTTTTTTTCCCCTCCATTGGTGTATACATGACAAGTTGTACACAAAGCCTTTTATTGACACGGCTACTTTTGGGGAAGCACTTTTGCTACCCAAGATAGATTAAGGTTCCTCATTATTTTCTTGAGGGCTTCCCTCCAGGATTTGGTGAGTCATTCCTTTGAACAAGACCCTGCACCCATGGCCTGTTTAAGGACCAGATCAGAAAGTCTAGTAGCAACCAGACAAGGTTTGAAAGAACCCGCAGTGTCCAAGGTGATCCACCTGAATGTCCAAGGTGGTCCATCTCATTCCCAGACTCCACCACATCACCATTTTCAACAGCTGGGCCAGACCTCATCAAAGATGAAAAGAAGAATTGCTGCAGCTCTCTGGAGAGCTGACGTGAGGAAGGAGAATGCATCAAAAGTGATCCTGGATGAAAGCTGAGAATTATGGCTTGCACCTGAACTATAAACAGAAATGTTCAAGCGGAGCTCAGACACACAGTGGCCAGTAAAATCTGAAGTCTATTGACACTAGAACCCTGATTTATAGCAAATTTCACAGTGGAGGAACTGAAACAAGTTGCTTTTCACTTCTATGGCAACCAAAGGGTCGGGTTCAGCAGCACGTTCATTCAGTGACACTTTGCTGTACTGCATAGCTCCAGCAAGCTCTTGACAACCTATTGTTACTTTCTATTGTTACTTGCCTTTTCACAAAGGTAGCCACTCAGGTAGAGTGAATTCCCTGCAGAAGGCAGGCCAGCACACCAAGCCATAAAGAAAACAATGGCTGGTACAACAGCAGGGCATGTAGCTGGAAGAGACAACGCCTGTACAACCAACCTGGCCCAGCTCTATTTATGCAGGTGTAAAAGGGCTCTTACCACTGGAAAGAGTGTGGAGTCATTGTGTTACACATTCTTTCCTCTGTCGGCATCCTGTTTAAACAGGCTGAGTGCAAGGGGTGTCTGCTATTCATTTGCGGATGCCTTGTGATGATATGAAACATAATTGTATAATTTATACCGAATAAACCAAGGAATGGCTGCTGTTCAAGGGAACTAGCAAGCCCCCAAAGCACTTGAAATATTGGAGCAGGCAGAAAAGATAACAAAGCCTGATCTTTTTGCTGCTCCCTAAGTTAGGGCTGCTTTTGTGCAGGGGGAGAGGAAACGGTTAGCAGAAGAATGTGATTCAGATGTGCTTGGAGACTGCTGGAAGTGAGAGGAGCACAATGGCTCTGCAAGCCTGTTGAGTAACTCCACCAAAGCCAATGTACTTGCCTGGGAATGAATACTGGCCCCTGGACTCTTCTCTCTGTCTAGTGCAGCTCTTCAGATGTTTGTCAAAATGAATGTGCAATTGTTTGTTTGTTTAGAGCCAACAATGTCAGGCTGCATGTTATGGCCCTGTTGTGTTTGGCTTGTTCGTGACTTCTCTGCCTGAAATAATTTCATTTTTATATAGCTGGAGTGGGGTGGGGGACTCTGGGGACTTTGCTTTATCTTGTAATGCATGATTCAAGCACTGGACGTTAAATTTGGGGCTTGGCTCAGAGGCAGGTCAAAAGAGAATAATTTGGAATAAACTGCTGAGGTAGAGACTTGCTTTCTATGTAATGGCAGGATGTTTTCATGCTATGAAGCTATGATAAAATTCTCTAGAATTACTACAATCTTACCCTCAAAGAGATTTTCTGGCTTAAAAGTATTACTCCTGATTTTGACCTGCTGAGCAGGAATGCTAGTGCTACATCAAGGTAATAAACTCCCAGGCTTTTCATGTTGGTATTTTGATTTGGTTTACAAGAAGTTTTAGGCTGTGAGAAAACAGTGAGAAATTAGAATGTGATGAACAAAGTGTTTCAAACTACAGTTGATATGCTCCAGTTGTCTCGCTCTGGCCCAGTTCTTGTGAGACAGAACTTAGTTTTTCTTATTGTTGTGCAGCTTCCTTTAGAAAAATCTGTCTCATGCAAGTGTTTTCCTGTTAGCTGATTTCAACATGATCAGTGTTCAGTTCTTGTAACAAAACAATGTTTGTTCGAGGTGCAACCCTGAGCAGAGCAGGACATTAGGTGTTTGAGAAAGGTGCACCCAGCATCCCCATAAGACACAGGGAAAAAACAGTTGTGAGAAAGTGTCCCCAAAATTCCTGTTTGCCCTGCTGTTTCACTACAATTTCAGTCTGATCCTATCTTCTGCTTGAAGTGGGATTTGTTCAATGTGAGTGAAGGAGATTCTAAGGATATTCACTGGGTCAAAGGGAACCTCTGGTTTGGTGTCCTAAAATTTGTGAGGTTTTTTTTTCAGGTGAAGATAAATGGCTGCTTTTTAAAGAGCTCCTTTGGTACTTTACAGGAAATCTAAACCTCATGCCCTTGGCCCAGGCAGTCTCCCTTTTCCTGAATGTGCAGCTGTGTAGGTGTGCACTATAGGGTTTGTTCTGATTTATGAACAAAAATATAACTTTTTTTTTTTTTTTAATGTATTTACATCCTCTAAGACTTTAAGGGGTTTTTTTTCTTCTCTCTCTTTGACCCTAGTGAAGGCTGAAATCCAAATGTCAAAATAATGGTATTTACCACAGGGACAGAGATGACCTTTTCCCATCAGCTATATTAATGAACCTCATCAGAATGTGGTGTTACTTGGCAAAATAAACCCCCATGTCTTTGCTCTGAGAAATATATACATGTTGAGGCATAATTGAAAGCTGACATTTTCAGAAAGCCATAGAAAGGGCGTTCAGACTGTTTTGCAGTTGTGAGAAATATTGACCCTAAAAATGCCCAAGTTTTAATTATGAAAATATGGTTACCCTAAAAAATAATTTTCTTTTGTCTGTTGTCTCAGAAGGACCTCAAAAGAGTCACTGCTAAACCTCTCAGCATCTCAGAGGTGGAAAAATATCTTCCTGGGGTGAAATCCGTTGCATTAGCATCATTCCCAAACATGCCTCCAGTCACACAGCATAATGAGGATGCAGTCACAGACCAGAGTGACCAGTACGGATCTGTCTGTCCTGACTGGTGGCATTTGGATCTGAACACTGTTTCTGTCTGTAAACTGCACAGTGCAGCTAAACCTAGGCTGAGGGACTGATCTTTGTCTGTTTGGTCAAATCCTCAAATCCTTTCTGTGGGCTATGAGGTTGTGCTTACAAGTAAGAAAAGACATTTAACTTCTAGTGATTGTTTCAGATATTTAAAATTTCCTGTTTGAAAGTCGGTGCAGAGCAGAAGCTTGTAGGATCAGGTTCCCTGCAGATCAAATTGCCCTGACATCTGCAAACTGATTTGCCTCTCAGTGTCTGTTTCAAATTCAATAAAATTTACAGTAGCCATATCTGACCACAAAGTGCTCCTATCAACTGCTGTTCACTCCTGCAGCAAAAAACATGTTTCTGTGTTTTTATTTTCACAGAAAAGCATTCAGCACATGACACAATGTAATGGAATGGTACTATAGGATGCCAGAAAACAAATGTAACAGAAAGAGAGAAAAATCATGGCATGTCTTTTCTGTTACCAATTTTTTTTATTCTTCTGGTGAGATAAGGATTGGGAAGAGGGCTTCGTTATAGCAGTTCTGTAGCTATTCTGGAGGGGGTTTGCTTGGTGCAACACTACATTGTGCTTGAAAAACTGAAACATGAGTCCTGCAAGGTGTCTGCCTGTTCAATGCATTGAACAGCAGCAGGGAACTTCCCCAGTCAGCCTCTCCTCTCCTCTCCTCTCCTCTCCTCTCCTCTTTATTCTGGCCAGACTATACTGATTTAAAATAAAAAGCCAGAAGTACTTGTAGAAAGGATATGTATTTGTGTAGTAAATTCCAGAGCATTGCAGCCTAATCTTTGTAAAGTCAGTTTGGTTTCCAGCACAATAATCTCCACAAACCTCTTGACATGAAACTCTTAGGAAAAGTCTTCAGATTTGGGGTTTGACTTTTGGCATTCAGTGATGAATGAGATAAGATCGCAGAGGTGGCAGGAAGAAGGACAGCAAGAGGGAGGTGGTTACAAGGATGACTTGCTCCATCAGGTTTTCTAACAGTGAAAGTTGGGGCTGCTTCTGGAAAACATTTTGGCACGTACCAATTTGCAACTTTTGCCAAATATTATGTGCATTTTTAACCTTGTCATCCATGTCTATGTGCATGCATGCTTAAGAAACATTTACTGTCAGGTCGCATTTCTTCTGGGCTCTGCTGCTGAACCAGGCCTCAAGAGATCTGTCTGTATGCCCCTGCTTTACTGGGTGATGCTGGGCAAGCCCTGCCTTTCCCTGTCCTTTGCTTTTCCCACTCTGTAAAAAAAGTCTCTGATTTTCTTTGCAATATGCAGAGAGGAATTACTGCTGATCAGGCTGATGATTGTTATTAGCAACTAGAAATAAGAAATGATAGCTGCAAGTGAAACAGGGAAAGAGAAAATTTTCCAAATAATTTCCATTGGCTGCTCCCACTAAGCCTGGGGAAAGGCTGTTGCTCTGCAGCATTTCTCCATTACAGCAGTACCAGCAGGTGCTTTCTGTGGAATCGGCCCTGAAATTGAAGGAGGAAAGTTATTGTTACCTCCACAACGACGTGTATCACACTCAGAGCAACAACTCCTGCCAAGAGCAGGAAAGTTTTGATCAAAGGTGTCAACCTTTGTGGCTTCACCTCCAAACCTCCTGGTATTTAGCTAGGAAACTGGAGAACATGTTATTGCTGTTGAATTTCTGCCTGATCACCAAACAGCCCAGCAATTTTGTGAAAATTGCCCAGCCCTCCCACATGAAAAATATATCCTCTCTCAGCATTAGCGAATGCAAAGGGTCAGCAATTTTTAATATCCGGTAGTTCCCTTTCTCTCTGCACTCTTCCCTCTCCACTGTGCATCTCCTGCACGTTGCAGTGCTGGACTAGAGCAGGGATGGCTGCTGTGGACACTTGACACCATATAATTCATCCAGAACAAAAGGGAGGGACAGCAAGGGAAGGCCAGGAGCTGGAGAAAAGCCCTTTGTAAGAAAATGCTCAAATACTTAAAAGTGTCTCCTCTTGAAGGGGGGAGAAGTGCGGAAGGAAAAGGAAAATCCTTCTCAGTTCTAGGTGCTCACACATGAATTTTGTGACAGAGATAAACAGAAAGCAGGTGAAGGAATAGATGTGGTGAGAACAGAAAGCACATGGGTAAGGAAAGCTCAGCACCTTTCTCTCAAATCTTTTTCCCAGGGGAATGAGCTGCTCCTGATTCTGGTTGTCAGCAGTGTTGGGATTTACAGGGTGCTGCTGGGCTTTCTCATCCTAAATCAAAGTGCTGGAGGCAGCAGTGTGCCATCATCCTTGCCATGGCCTAAGAAGAGGGCTGGCTAATTGCCTGATGAGAGCATTCCTCACACAGTGTTTGTCTGCTTTATTGTTTGTATTCTTTCAAGGTGCAAAATGCTCACCTGACTTTGGTGGTGGTGGAGAATGGAGAAATTTGCATTAAATGTTTTTTATTTTAGAAAAAAAATGCTGGACAGCAATTGGGCCAGACTTGTTTTATTGGGCTTTCCCTCCACTTCTTTCTCAGCTTAATCCAGCAGTGATATTTCTGTTCCTCTCACACATTGCTAGTTAGCAAAATGCCTGCAGTGTTATTTTCCCTGGCGAAGCAGTGGATGCTGTGAGTGTTTATTTATGAAGAATGACCCTGTTGCTGTGTTTTCCCAAGCACAGCTGAAAACAAGCAGCTGAAAACCAGCAGCAGGAGATGCTTTCTTTGCACATGGTTCTCCTTCTGCCTGCAACCTCTACTTTTTCTCCCCCAGAATGATGCCACTAACTCTTGCCTGGCAGTCTCTGGTGTTTCTTCCATGCCTCCTCTGAGAGCTCCTGGGGCTGTTTTGCCACTTCACTTCACCTTCCTTTGGAAATGCCTCCTGTCCCTCAGTGCCCCAGCCTCTGTGCAGTTGACTTGTTTGGAGGTGGTTTGCCCTTGTGTCAGCCATCATTAAGCATGGATAATTTAAGATTGATTACTTCTAGCCAGAATGGAAGGTGGCCTTTGTGTCCTGTGGCCTCACTCAGGTGATAGACAGCCCAGAGCAACCTGATGGGGTGCATCTCTGTTGGGAGATTTTCGGAGCCAAAAATGGGAAGTGGTCTGCTGCTCCATGTGACAAAGGGCACAGAATTTCATCTGCCTCATTATCATGGCCAGTGTAATTCCCTAGCTAACAGTAACCTGAACTGAATGTCCTGCAAGTATCCTGCTCTCTCACAGGCCCAATTCCACAGCAAGAACTTCTTCCCTTCACTCCCAAGAAGCCATGTGGACAGTGATGCAGACATAAGCTGAGCAGGTCAGTACCATAAGTAGGATCAGGAGCTGGAGATCGATGCCCAGCCTCCATCTACATTCCTGGACACCTTGGTACAGCAATACTCAAGGTCCCTCCTGAGATGCAGCCCCTTTTCCAGTTCCTTGCTTCAGTCCATTGGGCCAGGTTTCTCAGGGGTGAAGGGCCCTGGCATGCATTTCATGGCAGCTCCCTGCTGTACCTTGTCTCATGTGTCAGTACTTTCTGTTACAGCACCCAGGCAGCTTTCTTGTCCCATAGCTGCTCCATGAATCCAATCCTGTCTGCTTAAATCTCCTGGAAAGGAACAAACACAAATGAGAAAGGTCAGAGGAGAAAGCAGTGAAAGAAGACATCAGAGAGGGAGGGCTGCAAGGAAAGACAAAGGAGTTCAAAGTGCTCTGAGATGGTGAGGTGCCAAGGAGAGGAGAGAGTAGGAGGTGACACACCAGACTCAGGCAGCAGAAAGGCAGTAAAGTGTTTTGAGTGCACCAGAGCAGAAATGATGTGCCAGTTGTTTTCAGTTCCCCAGATGTGAGAGGATTCATGAATTGATTCAGAGAATACACAAGCAAAAGACGTGAGTGTATCTTGTGCCCCTTCTCTCTTCCTGCCTTTGTTCAGCTAAATCCTGAGCATGTTGGGCTGGGGCTGCTTTTCAGTATGTGCATACCCTCCACCTCACACCCCATGATCCTCCACAAAGTGCTGGTGAGAGAAATAACAGCTCGTGTGAAAGGGGAAATGGTCTGGGAATGGCTGGGGCACAACCACAGGAGTAGCTCTGATGTCCAGTGAGGGTGCAACAATATGCACCAACTCTTTCACTGCCTCCCTTTTGAAAAGGAGAGGAAAAAAGCCCTTCCCAAACCCATGATGCACAAACATGTTATTTATCCTCTCTCGGAAACAAACGGTCTTTTCAATTAGACTGATTTGTCTCTGGAACAATCAATCCGAGGTTTATAAAAGCAAACACTTGAGTAATTAGTTCTATCCAGGAAGAATATTAACTCTGTTTGTCTTTGTGTAATTAATCACTGACCCTGCCAGCTCTACAAAGCCTCCTTTGCACAGATGGGGCAGTGAAGGAGGCGAGCAGAGGGCAGGAGCGAGGTGAGCAACAAGTGATATACAAGGAGAGGGTGTCAGGATGCTGTAACACAAACCTTCCCCCCACACACCTCAGCAAGTGCCCACGTAAATTCTGTGAAACCATATCCCAGCCAGAGCCATGGGGCTGTGAAGGCCTGCTACTTGAAGAAACAATAAATAACGTTTTTAAATATAGTTTTTTCTATTAACCTTTCAGCTGTGGGGACATTCAGCTCTCTGTGGTTCACATGCCTAATTGATAAAGCATTTGCAGTGTTTTTTGTGCAGCACTGCTGTAACCAGGGCCCCAGCCACTGGCAGGTGAATTGGCACCCAAATGCCTTCAGCCAGAGGAATTGCAGCCTCTGGTCTGGCTGGACTGAACATTGCCAAGTGCCACCCCAGAGCTGGCTCTGTGTCAGTGCCTGGTGTTACAAGCAAGCTGTGGTTTACTCTGATCTCAAGCCTACAGGGAATGAAGCAACTTCAAGTCTCTTCCTCTATCCCTGACCTCTAGTTTAACTTTGAGGAAATGTTTGGATTTATTCAAGCGTTTTTCAACAGCATGAAATAAGGTCGAGGTTTGTTTCCTTCTTCTCTTACGCCTGGTATGATTGTACAGATCATCTCTCCTGTGCTGCATCAGTAAAAATTTTTTTTAATTGATTTCACAGTAGCATCTGAGAACACTAGAATGAAATAAAAGGTACCAAATATGAAACACTCTGTAAACACGTAAGGAAAGTCAGGCAAACACAGCAGGCATGTGCAGCAGGCAGATGGGAAGAGTGGCAGGAAGGTGAACAGGACTGATGGCATCTTGTGCCGACTGAGGTTAGAGAAGAGCAGACTCCCTGTTGTAAGAAACTGCCTTAATTTCTGCCCACAGTCCTGTAGCACTTCTGTATGTCCTTGATATAAGATGAGAAGAGGAGATACAGCTCTCTGAACTCGTGACAGAGCCCACAGGGATGAGGGACTTCATTTGTCTCCCAAGGCCTTGGTGATGCTTCCCAAGGCCACTGTCACGGCTGATCACAAGTGTGCAAAATGGACGTGCAATGCTGCCTGGGGGCAGTGGGTGGATTTTGCTCCTCCACACCTCCATAATGCTTCCACCTGTGAAAACAGCAGACATTTCTGCACTCATCCTGCTGCTTGTTCTGCTGTGAGATGCTGAACACAGTGGTCTGCATGCAGATCACTGCTGCTGCTGGCAGCTTGTGAACAGCCCCAGGCCAAGCTTTTCCATTAAGGAAAAAGAAAAGGGTCTCCCCCTTTCCTCATTCTCTTTATTCTGAGCTACCTTGCTATCTCAGCCACTCTTGGTTGCATCCAGAGAAGTTGAACTCCAGGTCAGAGGAAATCTGATCATCCTCTCCCACCTCCTACCCCGAGTGGCTGTTCATTAAGGTGAGGTATAGCTTTACCTTCACAGGACACTCCTTTTGCTCTTTATCAGCCCTGCTGAACACTGAGCAGCTCACATATGGCCTCTGTCAGCTACACTGCAAATCTTTTGTACCTTTTAATGAAAACATTGCCAGTGTTTTCCTTCTGTCGCTGTTGGAGCCCAGCCCCATCTTGGTGATAAATGGTGCCTATTGATGAAGGAATGCTCCAGCCAGACCCACGACTCGGCAAGGACACTGTGCTGATCCCAAACTGCAGCCAGGGGTTGTCTCCACCAGCCCTGGGGTTTCAGCCCCTCCCTGCAGGTGGGGCAATAAAAATCTCTGTCACTTCTTTTTCCACCGAGCATCAGGAAGGCTGAATTGCTGTATTAAATCCCATTGTTGTCATAGCTACTAAATTATGAGATTGTCTATCATCAACTTCAAAACACAAGGTGAAAAGTTGTTTCTTGGGTTTTTTTTTTACAAAAATCTCTCAGTTTTCAAATGCCAGAGAGCTTGTTTCAGTTAGATAATGGGCTGTACTTGAAAGACTCAGTGGAATAGTGAGGGTTTATGGCAATCCACTGAATGGCTCTGCATATGTGTTACATAAAACCAGACACCAAGATGTGAAAGCAAGAGATGAGAAAGACTTTTCAGGCCAGGGACCAGCTTCTGTGCCCTCTTCCAGGTGAATCTACTGCTGTACTGAGTGGACAAACGTGAGCTCCTTCTGCTGCTCCTTCTGAACCCCTGCCTGGGTCAGGTAAGGGGTGATGAGTGCCATTCCTTGGTTTGAGAGTTCTGTACAGTGTAGATACTGACCTGGTTTCAGGCTCACAGCTCTCCAGTCTTTCCTGTGGTCCATTCCTGGGGAATTTCCATCTCCAGGAGGAAATACTGGTTATCCCATAGCTCACCAGGACCTTGCTGATGACAGAGCAGGCGTTTGCTCCTGTGACCTTTCTGTGGTGACAATCACAGTTATGGAAGATTTGGTCCTCATCTTTGATCCAGCTTAAAACCACCCTAACAAGAAGACGTTTGCAATGTTTTAATTTTGTTTTTTTTTTTAGACAGATCATCAAGCAGATTAAACTCCCCATGCAGCTCTGTGATTGTTGGTGTTCAGACAAAAGGAGAAGCTGGTCCATATGTCCAGGAGCTGGAGAAAGGTGAATGGTTGTGGCTTTCTTCAGTGATCTTAGATCACTTTAGAACAGCCATTCATCCTCTCCTTGGGTGTCAAGATGGGTGGTCATCCCAATAAAATATAGGATATCAGGATGCAACTCAATTTAGCAAGTAATCTGCCAAAGTCAGTGACCCTGTAATTAATGTCTTCATAAAAGGAAAAGAAAATCTTTTCTTACAGGAAGGGAAAGACATTTTAATGTCTTCAGGGAGTTACACGACTGAGCAGTGCTGTCTAAGAATGGTAGCTGGGGAAAGAACTCGCTCTCAATTTCCGGTTTCAATACTTCACTCACAGATGCAGGAGACTGGAGAAATCAAGCCAGCCTAACGATCATGGGTTCAAGCATATTTTTTTTCTATTCAGTCTGAATGGTCTTCTCTGACCTTTACTGAGAATTTATCACAAAAGATCTTATAAAGATACATTACCATCCCCTTGATATTTTTCTTTTCTGTACTTTGTTTTGTTTCAAAAATACGATGACTTTTCCAAAGCCACTGTGGCTGCAAATTGAAATTCCACTCAAACACTGCCTTGGACACCCAGCCCTTCAGCGCTTGTGTCTGCAGCTCTTACTTCACTGTAAAGGGTTTTCTGGAGACTCAGGAAAAATGGGGAAATAATGCACTTGTGTTTCTCTTCAAAGCGAGGCAGCTGGACACAGGGCAGATTAACCTGATAGTCACATTTCTGCCTGTGGTTTAAGACAGCTTTTGCACTGCTTGAGGCAAACTCAGCAGCCTTTCTGCCTGGGGACACCCTCTGGATAGTTTGAAAGCATTCCTGAACGTGTCTTCCACAACTGGTTCCACACTCTTCCATGGAATAGGCACAGCTCCGTGGCAGGGGTCTGGGGATGAGTACCAGGCCCAGGGGCAGGAGAGGAGGTGGCAGGAGCAGGGTGAGAGGGCAAGGGGGACACAGATTTCTGTAGAAGAATCTGGCTATCCCCTGCTCAGCTGCAATTAGAGTTTCCTTGTGCCTGACACCACAGATAGGGCAGAGCACTCACAAGGAGTTGGTACAACCTGCTCATTTCTCCATTCAGTCCACTGGATGAAAAACACCACTTGCAGAGACTTCTGCTTTATAAAGGTTCTTCACAAGCCTGGGAGGGAACTTCTGTGGTTCTTTGACCTCTTCTGTACACAACTGACACAGGGCTACCCACATCACCTGTCCAGCATGTAATCTCTGCAAATTATGGGAAGGCTTACCCAGAACTTTGGCAGTCCTGGCAAGACACAACTGCAACAGCAGAAAACACCCATGAACAGAGCTGGATGTTTATTCAGTGCTAGCCTTTTAGGCCACAATGACATTGTGCAAAGAGATGAGCTGTTTCTCTTTGCTAGTGGATTTTGAAAGGTGGATAAAAAGCGGATTTATCCAGTGGTTTAAAGAAACTGGGTTGGGGGAGGGAGAGTACATTTATGTGAGAAGTCATGGCTGTTCCCACAGAACAGAGATGAGAAAACCTCTTCTTCCCCCAATCTGCTGTCCCATTACCCATCTGCTGCAGCACGAGCTGCTGTGTGACTGAAACGAATCTGACCTTCAGAAAGAAGCAGCAAAACGTTACTTTTTATTCTACACACACTCTAGCCTTTGGGTAAATGCCTTGGTGGTCTGACACACGCTGGCACAAAGGAGCCATTAATGGCACCGCCAGTCTCAAGGAAGCGGCTGTGCCACCTAGGAAGGCACTGCGGTCATAATTCTCCCAGAGGCCTTTTCCTTTCTTTCCCACCTGCCCCAGATCAAAGGCATCAAGGAAAATGGATTTCAGGAGGTGGGGGGGCTTAGCTGTTGTGAGCGTTTGCCTGTGTGTTTTACTGCCATATCCCAGTGGTTGTGCGGCTCCGGTGAAAACCGGAGCTCTATTATTAATTCTCTTGTATCAGTAGAAAGGAGCAGGGCAGCGGGGTCAAGGGAACTGAAAGAGGCCTTGCAAGGCAAGCAAAAGAAAGCTTTGAGGGGAAAGTAGCACTATCAACTCTTGTGATGTGATAGCAACTTTCACCATCCTTGACCTTTTTTTGAGAAACTGTGCCTAGCAGAGGTAAATGGCTGTGCTGGGAAAGCTTAGAAATTGGACTGGAGAGCAGTTTCAAAAGGTTTTTTAAAAGCCCTGGGAGAAAAAGGGTAACTACATGTTTTATATAAAAAGTGAATGTGGATGATAATGTCAGTTAAGTTTTTGAAATGAGGAATTGAACCTATGGTCGTTAATGATATTAAAATGAAATGATGCAAGCTAATCACAGGCTGAAATGCAACCGTCTAAGATTCACAAATATGTTCAAAGATGTTTGTGTACATATGCTATCATGAAAATTTCTTTATATATTCTTTATGTATAAATACTGTCTGTAGAATTATTTAGGTTTTGTCTTAGATATAACACTTTGTTCTATACAAGCTGAAGTGTAGTTTTTTGTGAAACACATGGTTTAAGGCCATTTGCCTGACTGTGGGACAGGCAGGGAGTTCTGATGGGGACTGAAGCACACAGTGTGCCAGCGTGAAGCTCCTGAAACAACAGAGATTCTCGGACACACCACTTTTAAATGCTAAAGAAAGAAAATAAATCAAAGATGACTTTGAGTTATCAAAGTCATGATTGCAGTGGAGAAGAAGAAATAAGTGCACCATGGGTTCAAACGTGCCCAGAGCAGCCTTTCCTGGGCTCACCATCCCTTGCAGTGTAAGGGACATGACTGTGGAAAGCAGCAAGATAGTATTTTTTCTTTTCTGCTTTCCTACTTAAAAAACCCCCAAACACAGAGCTAGCACAGTTTGGATGCTGGTTTACATCCAATGAGATTCCCATCTCCTGGTCTTCCTTGTGCAGTCACTTGAGCAAATGCTGAGATCTTCATTACAGAAGGTCACCTGTGCAAGTATTTTCCAGCTGTGAGATGCTTCATTCCCTGCACAGGTTTTTAGGATTATTGTTAGAGTCAGGGCTTTCTCTGGGGGAGGAAGGGAGGGAGGAAGCGATCTGTTTATCCAGGTTTCTGTGCAATTGCCATTAACCTGTGACACGATGCAAGGCTTGCTGGCTCTACCTGCTGGCTAGAGGGGAAAACACACTCCCCTGGCTAGAACGTCCTTAAAGCATTAACGTGCCATTTCATGAGACAGTGGATTAGAGATAAGAGAAGAAATCAAAAAGCAGCTGCTACCTGATCATTTTCGAGCTGTCAGGTATGCCAGCAGAGAAAGACAGATGGTCCGGAGCCGAGGGAATTGATAACGGTTCTCTGCTTCCTCTCAGGCTCTCAGTAACTGAGAGATGAAAAACATCAGCCCGGAAACCAGTCCCACTGCAGCAGTTTCATCTGTGTGGAGATTGAAGCTCAGACCATCGTCTGCCCCACTGCAGCTTGGAGAATTGGGGATCAACTCCATTTGACTTCAATCTCAGCCTGGTCTAGGGCACTGCAAAGCCATGGGCTTCAAGGAAGGTTTTCATTACTGGATTTCAGCTCCATGGTCTGAGCGCCGATGGAAAAAATGAACAGTTGCAAAAGCAAAAAGGGGTTTGTCTGTGGTTTAGCTGATCCCTTTGTGTTTGGTGTATCTGCAGGAATGAAGTGAACGGACTCTTCTCTCAGCTTTTTCTCCAAAAAACAACTCCTCCAAACAGCGATTCTTACGCAACCAGTATTACAATCTTGACATTGTAATCCTTTCCTGAACACATTTTCAAAGTCGACAGTAAAGAATAGAGTGTTTTTTCCTCCCTAACTGCCATCCCAGCCTGGCCCTTCGTGTCAGCTGGAGCTCTCCTGTTCATATCTTGTCACAGGCAATCCAAGGTATGCCTCTGCAGGAGCCTTAGGGAGCTTGCGTGCCAAACCCGGAGATGAAAATCAGTGGGTTTCCTGTGGAAAAAATGCTCAGAAATCTTATCAGCCCAATAATGTTCATTTCCAGACATGTCTAATCCTGAGGGACTTGCCACTGGATTTACATCTGGATCGTATAAGTTTCACTGAAACACCTGCATTAGGCTCCCTCTCCAGTCAGTGGAAAAGATCAGCAGGGTTGACAGAGAATGGCTGGAGGTACTCGCTGGGCTGTAGGACACAGCAGGAGTGGAGGGTGATGAGTGTCCTCGACTGGGCACTACAACAAAGGGCAGAAAGCAACAAGGAACCACAGCTAATAACTTTGTTTGAGGTATCAGACTGGAACCCAGCTCAGTCTTTCCAGAGCAAACCCTGCATAATCCGGTTTTATCCCTCAGAGGAGCAGCTGAGCATCAGCACACAAAAGGCCTGTGTCTCTGGAGAAAGAAGAGGTCATTTTTTGAAGCAGAACCACTCTAAAAGGGAAGAATCTTCCCCAACCTCTGCCACATATTTGCTAAACTTTGCTCTCCCTGGGGTCAGGACTCCCCAGTTAGACCACCCTAGGCGGCCTTTGAAAACCCCTGCTATTCAGGAGATGTACCTATGGGATTTGCCCAGCACAGATCACAAAGGTTTTGTTTTCGTCTCTCACTTAATCCTTCAAACTATTGTCCCACGCACACTGACAGTGACTTGAGGAGCTGGTGTCCTCTCTGAGAGACATGCTCTTCGATTTCTAAGCCAGAACTCCGATGGGAGTGCTCAGCTGGGCGTTTATGGCCCCCTCTGGGTACAAACTGGAGAGAGACACTGCAGCTGGGCTGTCCGGCTACAAATGGTTTGCATCCCAAATTCTTTGCCCAAAATTTACTACTACCACCACCAAGCACAAAAAACAAATACATCAAAACGTCATGGATTAAGAGGGATCTGTCCAGTGTTCTGGTGGAGATGAACCATGGTCTTTTTGTTGCTCTGTAGGGTGAAATCTGAGCATTTTTCTGACCAGAGTTGAAATCTTTCTGTGAGCCTTTTAAAAGGTGCTCTGAAGATTGGCTTTTTAACTTGTGAAAGAGCAACAGGGATGACCAGGAATAGTTGTTGCCCCTTTAATACCTGCCTGCCATACTGATTGCACACTCTGTGGCTAGAAAATCAGCAAAAGTCTCCTAAAAACACCCCTCTGAAAAGTCTGATTATATGCATTATATGCATTTCCCTCCAAAAGCTGATTTGGACACAGTGATGTCAAAATGCCCTAAATAAATACTACATTCACAGTAGTTCTATTAAGAGGAGGACCCCATTGTGCCTAGTACTGTCATAGCACTATCTAAGATGAACTTACCCCAAAGTATTTATGTTCTTAAGCTGAGAAAACAGGAAAATTCATTTTGGTCACTTTGCAGGTGGAAAAGAATAAATGATTCGCTCAAGGTCATACTGGCAGTCTATAAAAAAGACAGAACCACAACCCAGTTTTGCTGAACCATATTCCGTAGCTGTAACCACAAGGCCATTCCTCCTCTCCCAAAGCAGAAATTGGTTCTGGCTGCACCAATTTCTCAGTGAGGGGATTTAACCATCATTTGGGTCTCCATCATGGGTGGGACGAGCTGGGACAAACCTCACCATCAGGCCCATGATGATATTCACAAAATTGTCCATGTCCCTGATGCCCAGAAGAAATTTGTTATGTAAACGACCCTCAAAATTAGTCCATCACTTCTAGTTGCTAATGGAATACAATGCCACCTAAACTGCATATCCCAAACATTTCCTCCAAGGAGCAGACTTTAAAACACATACATGCAAATATACATTTTTTATTTAATCGCTGGTGTAGTTCTCTGACAGATTGGTCCAGAATGCAGAGGGAAGGGAGAAGCCACTGGAATGTGGTCTAAATTAATAGTGAATTGTGACACAATCCAGAGCACTCATAATAATCAAGTTAGTATGTTTTACATTTTCTCTCAATGTGTTTTGCATTTTTGCTGCATTGGAAAGGAGGCTTTAGATATTGAAACAACATAATGTTAAACTTGAGAAATGACAATTCAAACACTGGCTGCTTTAAATAGTTGATACCTTGATAGCCTGATGCTCTGTGCAATGTACACATGACTTTGTTAGGACCCCTCGGATAAATATAGATTATGTATTGTTAATGGATGAGTGCTATTATACATTGAAAAAGTTGTGAGTGCTGCCTGGCTGGCCACTCAGGGATGTTTTTCTCACACACGGGCAGTAACAAAACTGTGGTAAGGAAATGAAGGAGCGTTGGCTCCTGTAATTCCTGACCTTTACGTGGGACTTCTCCCAGGGCACAGAGGATGTGTCCCCACGGTCCCTGCAATCCAGTTTAGCAGTACAGAGGGATAATGTGCATGCCTTTCCCAGCACCACATCCCGCTTCCTTCTGTTTTCTCTCCCCAGCTATGTTAAACATTACCCTACATTCATCTTACAGCCTTGAGGAGAGGCTGTCACAGGGGCTGGGGCAGCAGGGTTATTCAGTGGGTCTGTTTTAGGAGGCAGGTAGTTTGACCTTTAATTCTGCACTGAAAGGGTGAAATTTGTTTCCTTGACTTTGGTCTTTTAAACAACAGGTATCTTGTTTAAGGTCACTGCAGAACACCTCTTCCATTCACCTCAGCTATCTTGGACGTGATAGATGAATCACAACTGAGGATACCTATCACTCTAAAGGAGTTCCATTTTCTGTTCCACTCTGTATTATCTTCCTTTCTAGGACAGATAAATGACAAGTGATTTCCATTGGCCTGATGGCTAATTGTATCTTTTTTCTGAAATAGCAAAAGGCAATTTTTAGCATTCTTTTTCGTGTGTGTGTTGCTGGCTGGACAATCAGGGTAAACCTGTCTAATCATTGGCAAATAGGTGTATTAATTATGTCTCATATTGATTTCTAAGCCAGAATTAAAGATCACAGTGATTGTCTAAATGACAAATGGCTTAAGTCAATAAATGATTCTTGGAGAAAGGAATAAAATTGAAATAAATTGTCACAGAAAAAAGCCACAATATGAGCATGACTTGGAGTAAAAGAATTAAAAATCAGCTCATGTGTGTCATCTTTACTTAATTTTTGAAAGACTATTTACATCTTGTGGTGATGACTTTGATGCCTAAATGAGATTCTCAGAATGAGGATGACACAGTTAAGCTGATCCATTATGTGCAATAAACAGTCTTACTGTAAATTTGCTTTTTTGTACTAGAATTGTGTAGTTTGAGGCCCCCCATCCCCATGCTGAGTGGAAGCCATGCCTACAGCCAGACAGAAACTCTGGTGCCAAGGAACTTGAAGCTCAACAGAGCAGGCTGGAAGGGCAGGAAGACTTGCCCAACATCACACAGCAATTCTCTGGAGGAGAATAGTGCACTTGGCTTCAATGATGGCCAAACACCCAAACCAACACCCAGCCAAGTTCATACCCTAACTAATACACAGCTCAAAAAGACTGGAGAAGAATATTTAAGACAATTTTCAATGACCCTTGCCACATTACCTCAATTACTTTAACAGAAATGAAATAAAGCATGAAAAATACAAGGTGATACAAGTTCTGACTGTGATTCCCATCTTCTCTAGAGTGCCCAAAAAAAATAAACAAAACCAAGGAGAACTGATGGCACTACTTTCTTGTAGAAGAAAGAAGTCACTGTCTAAACATTTTTTAGTCAATTACTGGAACATTTGGAAGTCCCTCTTCCTTGGAATATCCTGAAATCAGTTTTCCCAGTAAAGAAAGGACATCTCATTTATGCACCTAACATACAGACCTGGATTTTTCTAGACTCACCCTGCCCCTGCTTTTCACAAATCACTTTTCTTAGCAGCTGAGCAGCACCTCTGCTCGCTCTAAAGGGTTCCTTTGGTCTGCCACAAATTAACTAACAGGGACATAATACAGGAATTGCCACAAGCATGCAGTGTTTTGTAACTCAAACTACCACACACCTTGCAGATGCAGTTTGATTTGTCTATGATGCACACCAAACAAACTCAACCTTCTTCAGTCCCTGTGAGCTGTTCTACAGTCTGGATTGATTTAAGCCTTTTTATTTGCTTTTGTAAGGGGTGCAGCTCAGACAAAAAACTTGGCAGTCCTTGGCCTAGTACAGGGTATTACCAAGAACAAAAAGTGGGTTATTGTGATGGGGAGAGAAATTTAAAAAAACCCCAAAATTACCACAGAGAGAAACTTCATTTGCTTTGCCACTCACAAAAAAAACTTTTTTATTATTGAATGCTTCCAGAAATTCTTTTCTTACTTACATTTGGTCACCAAACACTAAGTTTTAACATTATTTGTTAACTTCATTTTGTTCATACCAAATGTTCACTGATCTTTGCCCATGACTGGTTATTTATTTTGCTCAGTATCCCTCCTGTGACCTTATTCAATTCCTAATGCTTTCTGACTTTATCATGGTATAATATGACTCATAAGAAGCAAATAATGAAGAGCAATTAACAGTTGAAGTCCAGGCACAGTCATTACCTACAGTCTGGACTTCATGGTCCATCAGTAATTCTCCAGACACTTTCAGCAAACAAGTAACATGATGCTACTCCTCAGAAAAAATATGTTCTCCTCTTGTATTCATAAAACATTGTACCCAAATCAAAGTATTATGGTACAATATTTTGAAACCTTCTTTTCAGCACTAACAGTGCTAGTGAAATTGCTGGCTGAAGGATTTGTTGGCAAAAGAGGGAGCTGCAGCCTTGTAAGTAGGAGCTGTGTGCCATTGTAAGGCTGATCCAAATTGGTTTAAGTGACAAATGGCTTCTCTTGTTTGGTGTGAACCACTGAAGGCTGAGGGAAGATACTGTTGACTAATGTGAACTAAAATAAGGTTTTTGTCTGATAAAAGTGGAATGTTTTATGGGGGTTCTGTGTTCTGCAGTCTAAGACCTCATGAAGACCCAAGGTAGAAACCTATCCAGAGGTAAATACCTGTGGGAGAGAAAAGCTATTTAAACTAAAGGACACTGATGGCATAGGAAAGAGAACATGAAGAATAGGATAAAATCTGGCTACTAATATCAACTGTCCGTGAATAAGCTTGACCTGAAAACTGGGAAGAACAGAAGTGCAGGTTTGTAACACTCTACAACAAGAGGAGGGAAGACAAAGAAGTAAAGAGCAGACAAAAATGATCTGGTGGCAACTTGCAAGATGGAACTTAATGATGTTTTGGATGTAGGTCCAGAAGGTCCTTCGAGACCTATGTCATCTCTCAAAGGAGTCCTCCACCAGTATAAAAAAGAGTTCAATAATGTGAAACTAACCTTTAACGAGACAAATTTGGGGAACATAGCCAATCCCAGTTTACAGTGTTGTGCTTCTGGTATCTGTCATTGTTACCTTAAACTCACAATCCACTTTCTGTTAGAGAGTATGTGTGGAAGTTATCCTGATCCTAAACCAGTCTCAGCAGCAGATCTCAACAGTGGCAAGTTACTCCTGTGTGTGTAAAATGTGGCTGGAAAACTGTACATACACTTCGTTACTTGTCATGGCAGTTTATTTCTTTTCTTTCTTCTTTAAATCAATCATTTGACTCCCCTCAAATATCAACCTTTAGACGAAGAAGGCATTTATGCAGGCAGGCTATTACTGTATCCACCCAGACCTCCACGCTGATTGTGCAGATTATATAAACCTTTTGGTTACATTAGCACCTGAATATGATTTATGAGGGCAGACGGGAGATGGTGATTGACCCGCTTTCATGAAAGCAGCCTGTTTGCTGTGAAACAGATTCCAGCATAAATCATTTTAGACATGCTTTTACACCAGGACTAAATAAACACTCACTTACCCCTGGTACCTGCTAATATGTTAACAAGTAATGTCCTCAAACAGCCTCATTATTTGATTACATCCGAGACTGGGGACTTTGCGCTGTTGCTTTCTCTGCCTGCCGGGATCTCACGAGCCCAGACACATTAACTCACTTGAATACAGAGAGAAAGTGGGAGTTTTATCAGCCTCCATTATCAACCCAGGATAACAAAATACAGCATAAGGGCATTTATGATCTCATGGCTGAGGTATTATAGCACAAATGTCTTAATCCCTGCAGTTCTCAACACTGCTGTTGCCATGTCTTTGGGTCAGTAACGCGGTGCAGGGTTAATTAAGAAAGACAAATACAGTAGAAACAAGGGAAGCTGGAGGGGTGCCTGCATCCCTTTCCTGCCTGCTCTTATGACCAGTGTGCTCCTGGCCTATGGAAGTTGTTCCCAGCTGCTGCAGTCGGTGCTACACACCCTTCTTCAGCACAGACACCAAACTGGACCATGGCTGAGGCTGATCCTGGGTCCCTTGTGACAGAGGGAAGTAATCGCTAACAGGGAGGAGAAGCAAAGACACACACACTCACAAGGCAGTTTTTATAACCAGTGCAGATTTCAGCTCCTGGCTTTGCTGCTGAGGTAATGCTGACCACCAGCTCCAGATGAACTCACCTAAACCACGGCATCTCTGCAGGTAACCATCCCAGACACAAAGTCAGGCAACAAAGCTGGGCCTGCACAAACCACAGTTACCCAAGGTTATATCACTTTTCTCCTTTTATGGCTCAGGAGTGTCAACATTGACAGCTGGACTCACTTATTCTATATAACATAATTATTTTGGTTTTACTCTGATGTGTTAACAGGCCTCACAAGCCACTTTGGGACCAGATCTTTTGTTAGCTGGAGGCTCTTTCCAGCATCACTGGTTTTAGGTGTTTTGGGCACTGAAGGCTGTTGTAGGAAGTGCAGGAACTCAGCTTATATAGAGCAGAAAGAGAGAAAAAGAGATCCATGAAATAAGAGAAGAAAACAGCATTTTGGGAGTGACATACCCTTTATGCCCAAAATACGGTGGCAACCACTTGTTGGTAGCTTCAGCCACCAGAAGCACCTTTAGTGATTTCAACAATAAACAAAGTCCCCTCCAAAATTCTTTATCAGCTCAGCACAACAACAGCTGGGAACTTACACGGAGTTATTCACCGTCCTTTCAGGAAAATCAATGTACATTTTGTAGTCCACTGAGCTGCACATTTGCTGTCTTGGCACATTTATGGCACATTTATGGCCCTTGGTGGAGGGGAGAAGGTGGTGGAATGGATGCCTCCATCCCATTCAGGAGTTCAAGTGAGGGGCCAGGCTTCACCTGCAAGCTGAAATTCCTATTAATGCGAGCCTGAAGCTAAACCCAGGTAGGCACATCCCACCCCTGGGCTTTGAGGGCATCCTGGCACCACTAAACTGCCCTTTTTAAAACACAGGGCAGAACCCATCTTTATGTTAATATCTGGGCAGATGTCAAGGAGGGTTAACTCAAACTGATAGACACACAAGGCTGCAGGTCGCTACAAGAAAATCAGGCCTGTAATGCCAGGAAATTGTCCCCAGTTTCAAGATAGTTATCTGAACTCAGAAGTTTAAGAAAGTCTTTGAAGTTATCAGTATCCAAAAGCTTTAAAATTTTGTTTCCCCAACTCTGATGGAGCTGTGTCATATTTTGCAACAACATGAGGTAGATTCAGACCCTGACACAGGAAATCTTTCCACTGAAGGAAAATGTCAGAAGTACATATGAGCCCCGTTGTAGTGAAAAGGACAAAAACCCATCCTAGAAGCCAAACACCGACTTGGATGTTTTTCTGAATCAGGCCCTAAGTGCAAACTTCACCAACATATTGAACTGCAGTTACTCCTTTACCTAGGACTACATTTGCACCCCATCTTTGCTAAGAAAAGTTAGCAAAACTGATAAAGGTGAACACTGAACAGAGACTATTTTTATTTTATTAGATTTACTTTGCACCTCACATTTATCGTGGCTGTCCTAGCAGTGATGCTGTCCTAGCCATGATGTAATCTGCAATTAACTAGTCTCCTTTTGTCAGCCTACATCATCAAAGCCTGTTTTTATGGAGTGCTAAGTCTAATATTTACAGTGTTAAATACTTGGACATTATTTAAATTGGTTTCATCACACACTATATTTAGATGGAGTGATATTGTCTGGTTAACAGCAATGAAAACAATTCCGTTCTTTTGGGGTTTATATTTTGAGTGGGTATTAGGTAACTGGAAAATATGGTCATTATATTTGTCTAACATTTCTACAAGTTGTAACATGGCATTTCAATTTGGGCTTTAACTCATGAATTATCCGTAGGCAAAACTTTTGAGAAGTTTCCAGGTTCAACATGCAAACAAGAGCAGAGTTCAGTGGCATGTCTGAAAGGAAGGCAGTTTAATATTTATACACATACACAGAAAACTATGAAGACATTTTTCAGGACCTTTTCTTTCCAGCAATGCTGCTGTTACACAAAGCCTGCTCCAAAGGAATTTTTAATGTCAAACAAAAATCACAATTAATGTGTGATCTAATCCCAGTCTCACAGAGACAGACAGCACTAAGTTTCTGGGTATTGCTCCTTGGAGTTTTTATTTGTCCATGTGATTCATGTTTGTCTCTGCTTGTAGCTTATGTGGGCAATCTTGCCCGTATTCTCTGCATAATTTTTGTCCTTCAAATCAAAGGCCTTGCAGCTGTGCTGACTTCTCATTCCCAGCAGCAAAAAAACCCTTCAAATAATGAAGATGTCCCTGTTCTTCAAAGTAGAGATATTTTCAGATTTTTTCCCAGTGTTTATGCATTAGAGCAACTGCTATAATACTTTTTTTTTTCTTCCCAAATGCAGGCAGTACCTTCTGCCTTCTTTCCTGTCTTTAGGTTTTCTTTCTTCTCCTAGTGTTGGTGTTAGGACATCTTCCCATCTCAGTTGTGTGATTTCCAGCTATCCCACAGAGTTGGTCATTCCTTTCCTGGCTGATCACAGCCACAGGCTCCACACCAGAGCCATTCCTGTGCCATATGTTGGCTCTTGCCTGCCAGAAATTTCTGCTCAGAATTGTCTCCAGTTCTATGCAAGAAGCAGAACCACGAAGGGGGGTGGCACAGGGAAGGATTTTCTCCTGACTCTTCAAAAGGACTCTGCTCACAAATCCATGACTCTGACTCAGCTTTGTTGAGCCAGGTCTCTGTGCAGAGGATCTCATCAACAAGAGGGAGCTGTAATCCCTTCAGACAGCCCTTTGAACGTATCAGGAGCTCTTTGACAGAGCCTGACGTAACTTTTGGAACACTGGAAACTGTTAATCACCCATTTTATTTGGTTTTAGCAGATAGAAGTAAGAGATTCTGAACAAAACTACAGTCAGACGACAGAACAGTAATTTTGTTAGTTATCATCTGAAATGTTTCTTCTTTTGGGAAGTCACAGGCTTCTGAGGTTTGAAATCTGCCTGTTATTCAAAAATAACTTGGTTGTCTCCATCTTACAGAGTGTCTAACTGAAAGGGAGACTTACTTATCCAATAAATAACTGAGCAAAATCATCAATAACCACGTACAATATGTTTGAATCCACCATCCCTGGTAGATCACTTGCAGTCCATTTGGCTCCCCCCAGTCCTCTCACTAGCTCAGCGTTCCCAAAGGAAGTGTGTCCAACAGGCAGCCTTTTCTTTGGTTTGAATGCCAGTGCCAAATTGTCCAGGGCTAATAGAGCAGTTGCAATGTGTGGAGAGCCTCAGCAGCATTTATCTCTTTTCTCTATGCTTATGGACCATCCACTGCCACAGAAGTGGACACTCTGTAAGACACTTCACGTCCCACAAAGGAAATGTGCTGAACGCTCCTTCCACAAACACCGATCTTGTTGCCTAAAACATGCTTGAGACTCTTAGAAAAGGTTTGAGTCGGCCAAAGTTGGAATTTTTTTCTTGCTTTTCATTCTGTCCTTGATTCTGCATCTTGGGTCTCAGTATTCAGGGCCTGGCAAATTCACTCTTCAGCTGAAGTCTGGAAATCCCTGATGAAAAAGTCACAGAATGTTGTAGCTATGGAAAGGATAAAGATCTGGAAACCAGTGTCTTTGTATCTTATTTCATATTTTCCACATGGCACCATGTCATTTTTGTATAAATTACTTTTTGTAAATGATATAAAATGCATTTTGCAGCTTTCACTAAGTAAGACAGTCTTTTGAGTTTTCTCTTGGAGAAAATATCATTTCCCCAGCAATCTTCAGGACAATTTGTGAAAGTTTCAAGATATTGTTATTTGTACAAAACCAGAGTTTATTTCAGGCTTTTCTAAAGCATTGACCTGGTTTGGTAAAATGAAAGGGAAAGGGTTATTCAAATTCCTTAATGTAATTGTGTTTTAATTTAAAGATGTCCAAATTTTATGGCAGTCTTTATTTACTTTCACTTAGCCCTTAAAGAACAAGTATGACTTCCAGATTTGCTACAAAGCAAGTAAAAAGGCAGTAAATGTAAACCAAACTGTGATTAAGAGCCTGATTCTGCTGATTAAAATCACTGGTCAAACATACTCTGACTCCAGAGATCAGATCGGAACCTTTACTGCACTGGATCCTCTCCAAAACCCACTGAAGTCAATAGGAGTTTTTCTTTTGAGCTCAGTCACTGGGTGTCTGTCTGCCTTTTTCTCTCTTAAATTATAAATCACCAGGAGGAGTTTAATCTTGCAGTTTTCAGTGCCAGTGTGACATTTATTTTAACTTTGGCTGTTGACAAAGCACCCCGCATCCTGCATTTCCCTTCTGGCAATCACATGTCTATTCTAACTCACATGCTACGTTCTGTGGGGGAATTTTACTTTACTTGTTCTCTGCTTATTGCCATCCACTTCTCCAACCCTCCCTTTTCATCTGTCCATCACGTTTGGCAGCAAGAAAAATGGATCTATTTTGCAATACCAATTTCAGTGCCACTTGCCAGTCCAAATAAGAGTTGTGTATCTAACACACCATACAGGGGCTCAGTTTCTGGATTTTGTCACAAGAGCTGTGTTTTCTCAGCAGCTTATTAACAGCGTGTGTTTGGGGTGAAAATTAAGCAAATGGAAAAAGGATGTCACAGCAAGGAGCTGTGTTGCAACACTTAGGTTATTATATTGCATTAAGTTAAACAAAGACTGTTTAGCCATGTTATGACTATGATTCTCATTCATTCCAGTCCCTCAAGAAAATGCATTTGAAAAGAGGCAACTTTGCTCAGTCAATTTCCCCTTGGTCAAAATGCTCCCAGGTGCCACTCCTGTGAATTTGACAGGAAAAAAAAAAAAAGTTAACGGAGTAGAGCTTGGGAAGGGGGGCAGGGGGAGATTGCCATAACTCTGCTGATGCCAAGAATAAGAAGAATAATGGGAACCGCTGCAGATCGGAAACTTTCTTTCGGTCATTTATCAAGCCCATATTATTTTCTCATCTTTCACTGTCTTTGGAGCACATGTGTCAGGTGAACAAAAAAAAGTTACAAGAAATCTTGAATTGCACTCTGCTTTCCCAGAGAAATACGCTGACCATCCAACGTGTGCCTGAGGTCAACCATGGAGCTTTTAAACAGTCTCTGGATCCATAAATAGCCCTTGGATAAGGCTGCCAGTCAGCTGAGGAGGCTTTGAATTTCTCATTCGAGGAAGGAGCCATGCAGGATTGCTCAGCACCATCCCTTGGACTGTCTCTTTCCCACATCTGGCCAATGATTTTGTTGCCTAAATGGGAGCTGAGCAATTCTGGAAATTGGACTCTAAGTAGAAAACATTCCCACTTCTGCTTCATCACTCGTGTTCGTAGGGAAATAAAGCACCGTGATGCTTTTACCATATGTGGATTTGAGAACAATTTCTAAATCCCTCATGCCTGAGCCTTAGCTTGCTGAACAATTCCCATCAACTACTATTCCTGATAAGGGTAGAAATGATGCAGGTGGCTTTGATAAGTTGAACTTCTTGAGTGACCTAATTTAAACAGCTATTCTACCTTGTCAGGGCCCAGCCCCTTGGCAGGCTTTAGCCCAAAAGCTGTCACTGCTCAGATGAAAGGGACAACTGGCTCTGCCAGGCTGGTCTCACTAACCCCTGCAGAGAAATCACCCACCTCGTGTTGGAACAGTGGGTGCTGTGTCCTGTGCCCCCTGGGATTTCCCACCTTAAGGTCTTGCTTCCAAGTCTGTGCATACAAATCACAGCCTTCAACTCTCTTTTCCTTACCTGAACTGGGCATAAAGCTGTTAGAACAAAATTTCCACATGCCTGACAGGGGATGCTGCCTTCAGTCTCACCATCTTCTACTGATCTGACAAACACATCTGGTTCCATGCTGCCCTTCATTTCCTACCCAGACTGTGCCCATCTTCTCCTGTTCCTGCTCATTCTCAAAAACTCCCTTTGTCCATAATGCAGGCAGCACCATGGGACCTGTTAACAACCAGGCAGGTGAGGAGCTGTGTCTTGGCTCCTAAAACACACCCTGCTTGTGGCCTGCTGATAATTGCATATCTAATCACAACAGCCACATTATTTCAGATTCCATCCACCCATCCATCCCTTTCTACTGTGTGAGCTGGATCCGGGGCAGGTTTTGAGTGGCATCCAACAGAGAATATTCACCCACCTTCAGGGTATGAAAAAATGGGCAACACTAAACAATACGTGTAGTTAAGCTGTGAAACTGCTTGCCACAGGAAGCTGTGGGTACAAAGGGATTTAGAATTAGCTAGGTAAATTCCTGGAAGCAAAATTCACCAGGGGCTATTAAATACAAAGGCACTATGTCTGGCTCTGGAAATCCCAGCACCACAAATCACTGGCCCTGAGCCACGACCTGCGTGCCCTGATATTGTGCATGAAGAACCCACTACAGCTCACTGGGCAGGGTACTGGGATGGATGGGCCTCTGGTCCTGACCAGCTCAGCCACTCCTGTGTTTCTCTACAAATAGATGAACTGGGACTAAATATCACATTTGGCACTAATGTTTCTGCATTCACCCAGCAGCATTTCTATCACCAGCACTCTCCAAGCGGCTTCTGCCACGACATCTGGACATCACGTAGCACCTGAAGCACATTAAGCTTTTTCAGCAGGTAATAAACCCCTGGACAGTGTATGGCAGGCGAGCCCCGGTCTCTAAATACCCATCACGGACATTGCTTTCTCCAGCAATTGCCAAAGCCTGCTTTAGATTAAACTGCTTCAGACCAGCAACTGCAGAAGGGCAAGGATGGAAAAGGAAGTCTCTCTTGTTTTGTTTAGGCTCTTGTTTTCCTGCTGATTGGTTGTTTTGGGCTTGTTTGCTTTTTGACAAATTATTTAAAGGACAACTATAAGGCTAGACAGCTGAATGCATCAAAAAGGTCAGCCAATTTCTCAGGCTACTGTCTTTTTCCAGCTGTTCCATATGAGAAAAAGGATCAGGCAGGGCTGGATCACCCAGGTTGCTTTCCACGATGTACAGTAGACTTCTTTGATATAAAGCAAGGGACTAGGGAGGTTAGAGGATGCTGGGGTGGGGATAACACACAGGATGCCAGCAAGACCCCTCTCCTTGTTGGGCAACTGTTCTTCTCAGAGCCATTCCCAGCATCCTATATCCAGAACCACTGTCCATCAGCTGTTCAGCTCTGGGTCTGGGAACGATATGAACCTGGAGCCTTCCTTCAGCATTCAACTTCACAAACTCCACATATTATAGGAAGTCTGGGCCACAGCAATGGAAAACTCCTTGTGAGGCAGAGGTTGTGCCTGTCTGTCCCCTGCAGCCCTCCCTCTGGAGGTGCCATGCACGGCTTGCCCTGTTCCACCAGTGTGTCACCAGCCCATGAGAACAAATGTGCCACTTCAGCTGGGTCTCCCTGAGATTCCCCCAGGAATTCTTCCCCTTTTGTCCTGTTGTCTGGAAGTGGGGCTGCTTAGCTTGGAAAGGGTTGCACGAAGCAAATTGATATAGGAAAGAAGAGAGGAAGGGAGGGAAGGAAGGAAGGAAGGAAAAGAAAGAAAAAAGAAAAAAGAGAAAGAAAAAACAAAGAAAGAATGAAAGAAAAAGAAAGAAAGAAGAATATGAAAGGAAATGGAAAAGAAAAGAAAAAGAAAAATAAGGAGAAAAAAGCAAGCATGCATTTCTGATGACAGCTGCACAAACGTGCTTTATTCTGGCAGATCTCTCAATTAAAATCAAGCCACCCTAATTTAAGGGGAAAATAAACACAGGCCTTATGTTATGTGCTTTGCTTTCAAAAGGAATCAGCCTGAGGAGAGGCAGCAGGGCCTGAGCTGGGGATGGCTGGTTGTGAGGGGGAGGCAGGTCCTGCTGGCCCAGCTGCTGCCCCAGTGCTGAGGGCTCGGGGGCAGAGGAGCCCCCCCTGCAGTGGTTCTGGGGCTGAGGAGAGGTGGCTGTCCCAGGTAGCTCTGGGGCAGACACTTCAGTGCAGTGACCTCGGCTCCTTTTCAGCTTAGTCCATATCAGCCAGAGGCCACGAGGGACAGACTGGACAGTCTGCCCTGACACTGTCCCTTAGGGTGAAGAATTAGGAAGTTCAAGGCACAGCCATGCATTCTCATGTTTTTCTTCCCCCACACTTCTGAGTAAAACTGAGGACACTTCCTTTGCACACAGCTATTCTAAAACTGCTGGAGGACAGCATGAGGGGCTGCTTTCTGAGCAAGCAGGCTGAGTGCCACTCACAGGGAATCCACACTGTCCCTGCCGTGCTCTGCTCTGCTCTGCTGAGCATCATCCCACCAGGATGGGAAAGATGAGCCCTCCCATAACTCCACGATGCCTACCTCCCTACCTGAGAATAGCAAAACTTGCTGAAAAACCTGTCTGTCCTTCTGCTGTTGCCTGCTTTCCTCTTCTGACTGTATTCATGATGAAATAAAGAATCACCATGCACCTCTGGATAAGAAATAGCTGAAATCAAATGAGTTAGCACACAGAGTTCCCACTGTGTCTCTTGTTTTTCTTATAAATTGAATTATGGAGCAGTAGACACTCTCTTTGCCACATAGCAACCAGATAACATGGTATGGACAAATCTCTACAATTAATTCTGGGGCTCTTGTAGACCTCTCCCAGGCAGGTACAGCCTCAGCCTGCACAGGGGAACTGCTGCTGGGTTGGGATGGAAGAAACGAAAAACCACAGGGATGCAAATATCCAGGGGTCTGGGGAATTGTCACTGGAAAAGGTCACTTGCTCAGGCTGGACATCTACAATGCTCATTTGCTGCACAGAAGGAATCTGCCAGAAGTTTCAGGGAGAAACAAAGGAAGAATTTAAAGAGTGTAACAGGAAAAAACCTGGAAACTCTTCAGCATAAGCTCTCATGGATTTGGGTCTGGATTGCAGAGGTTCAAGAGATCAAAGCAGTAGCAACCAGAAGGGGCAAACCAGAGACAGCTCGCAGATAAAAGAAGAGATGAAAGCCAAAGAAAGCTTGGACAGGAGGCTGACATTGGTAAATGAGGAACTGGGGCTGGATTAAACGGGGAGTGCTTGATGTGCTGTCTAGTCCCTTTTTTGGCTCCATTGGCTTCTGCAGAGCTGAAGCTTTGGGGGTTGGGGGGAATGGGGAAAAAAAGCTATTTTCATTTTCTGTCCTTGCCAAGAAAAGCTTCTGTGTGTGAATAATCTCTGTGCTGGCTGTGGAAGGAGTCTGTGCATGGACCCGGGACAGCAAGGATCCTCCTGAGGGTAAAAGCTGCTCATGGGGGTCAGTGGACCCCAAACTGAGCATAGGCTGCCCAGAAGTCACCCTGGTGGGACACACCTTTGTCCTACATGTTTGACCAAGGATCCAGAGGATGCACAGTGCTTCCTTACACCTTGGGATCAGATGTGGATCTGGCCCTCAGACCACAAAGAACTTTTTTAAGCTGGTGGGATATTTTTGGAAATTTGATATATTTTAATACAAAGCATTCCTCTTGCCTGGCTTGAAGGGGTAACCCAAGCAGGTGCATTAGCAGAGCCCATCTTGGCCTCTTGAGGAAGATGCAATTATTCAATCAGTGCATGAGGGATTGGGTGGATCCTCTCACTTTTGCAGCTCCTCAAAACCTGCTCCTCTGGGTGAGCAAGGGAGGATGATTCCTTCTCACAGTTGTCTTCTGTGACACAGCCCATGTGGGCCATCAGCTGGGAGGAGGAGGAAGGAGAACAGAGCAGAGAAGGACATCCCAGGAGAAGATGGAGTTGGAGTTGTGCCATGGCAGAGTGAGTCCTGTCACAGGACTGACTGGGGTGGAGAGAGGGACATTTAAGGGCAGTGGGAGCTGAAGAGGAAAGGAGTGAGAAAGGATAACAGGGCACTGCTCATTTCTGGGGAGCTGCTGCAGTGATGGGTTGTGGGTGAGGCTGTGATGTGGAGGCAGAACAGGGATTGCTCCTGTCCTCTGAGCCTCTCTGCCCAAAATGCATTTGAGGGCAGGCTGGGACCTGCATGAACAAGTCTGTGGTGGGATTGGGTTAGAAAATGACATCTAAATGATTCTGTGGCTTGAGAGGTTGAGCCTGGGGTGAAGGGAGGAGAGATGTGGCCTGTGAATTTCTTTTTTTGTCGTTGTTTCCAATGCCTGGAAGGATAAGCACCGTGTCTTTCCCCACCCTCTCCTCTCTGTCCTTGCTGGGGCTCCTTGAGCATCCTCCCCAGCTCGGGGTGAAAAGCAGGAAGCTCGGGGATGAGCCCGTGGCTGTGCCAAGGACACCCAGGATTTACGGGCTGCGCTTGCAAGAGCAGAGAGGTCCCAAATTTCCCTCCGCGATCTCCAGCTGCCATCTGCTGGTGAGCGCGCCCGCGGAGCCGGGAGCCAGCGCATCCCTGCCGGGCCCTGTCCCGGGCTGCTGCCAGCGCCGGGAGAGCATCCCTGGGGACCAGCACCGGCTCCAGCGTCACCCGGGGACGAGCAGGGCTCAGGAGGTGGCAAAGAGCTGGGCGGAAGGGACCTCGCCTCAAGGTGTGCGGGGGGAGTCACTCCCCTCCCAGCAGAGCACTGAAGGACAAGCGGGGTTTAAGTGCTGCAGTAAACTCGATGATTTATTGGAGACTAATTTTTTTCTCCAGGGAGATATTAAACCTGCCTTGGGGAGGCGGGGAAGAGGTGGGAAACAATCTGTTAAAATATGTTTCTGCTGCTTTCTGCTCACTTAAGCAGAGAAAAGCAACTTAGTGAAAAGTGAAAGAGGTTATTGAGAGCTTGTCTTTGACTAGTGGGGTTTGGGAGTTGTTTTGGTTTGTTTGGTTCTAATTGAATTGTGCAACCTCTGAACCGTTCTGCTGCGTATTTACCAATGAAAATATGAGTCAGGCCTTAGGTCTATCACAAGAATGCTGGCTGAGCACATGGCCCAGGCAGCACCAGGCCCTGTGACAGCATTCCTGCCTTCCCTGCATGATGGAATCTTGTAGGTGGGAGGAGAAAAGCCACTGCCAGGAGTGATCTGAGGAATTTGTTTCCCTGGATTTGGAAGGGGAATTTCCTGGGGTGGTCACAGGGAGGGGGTTGCATGTGTCTGCTGGTCCTTGTGAGCATCACAACCCAGTGGCTGCCTTGGTTAACACCGACTACACGTGGTAGAGAACTGATAGTTTTCAATATATGAAGTTCTTACAAGGTTTATGAAAATAAATCATGGATCAGAAGAGAAAGATTCCATCAGTCCCACCACAAAGGAAAAATTAAAGTGTGAGCTTAAGCCTCATTAGCCAGGAGAAAACCCACAGCAGCAGTGCACTCTGACCATCAGAGTGGATGTGTGAGACCTCACACCTTCCTCTGGCCCCAGAGCCTCCTACACCACGATGTGCATTCAAAACAAAAGCTGTTTTCACCAGTTTAATTGCTCACTGAGGACCTCGTTTCTTGGGGCCCTCTTGGAAAGCCACCCTTGGAGCTGCAGCTTGGAAGGCTGCACATTTCAGAGCAGAGGCTTTGCCAGGAGAGACTGGAGGGTAAGAGTGGAGAGGGGCCTCAGCTGAGCCACCAGCACTGGCAATTCTCCTGTGAAACTGGTCAGGTTTATTGTTTTCCCTGAAGTCCCAGTTTCTGCAGTCATGGGAGTGCAGTAAACTTCCCAAATTTCACGCATATATGAGACTTGCTGCTAGAACTCATTATGATGGAGAAAAGTATAAAAATGCACCCTCTGGGAACAGAAACCAGAAAGAACAAAAACCTCTACTGCTGGAGAAAAAAAAAAAAGTCCTCAACATATCTTAGCCAATATCATTCAATTTTGGCCCCCATCTCAAGAATTTTTAAGGCTTGGAGTTGGCAGTTATGAAGCTCCACTGATGCTTTGGCCAAGTACAAGGGCATTATTTCCCGTGTCCTGGCCAAGGTCCCAAACTGTATGATTCCCCTTCCATGTACTCCAAATCCTCCCTCGAAATCGAGGTCTGCAGGGGGGAATCTTTATCACATTTTGTCCTCAGCTTCTCTAGGGCATCATGAAACATCAGCATCCTCCCACGCTAAGTCTCATCACACTGTGCGAGTTGATGGCAGTAGTTTATCAAGTCTGATGTATTCCTCAGGATATGAGCTGCTCAGCTATGGTATAGGA
The DNA here is from genome assembly GCA_013397915.1 of Daphoenositta chrysoptera. Lineage (NCBI taxonomy): Eukaryota > Metazoa > Chordata > Aves > Passeriformes > Daphoenositta > Daphoenositta chrysoptera. Next base: position 103,475 of record VZRO01003885.1, read on the forward strand.
ATAATATAAGTCATTGTTGTTATTATTATTATCATGGTGGAGATTAGCATTGGGGATGTTGCTGGAGAATGTCACAGTCTTTCTGTCTCTTAACAATTATTTTTCTTTTTGGTAGTGCAGCTAGGTTTGAAGCAGGACCAAAGAGGCCTTTTATTTTTATTTTGGTTTTGTTTTAAGAAATCTCAAGCCCTGGAGGGAGCTGTCATTTTGGGCTGCTGATTACTTGTGCACGTTGACAGGGAGCAAGGCGGCTCCGTCTGTAGTGATCCCAAATCCTTTTGCCTAATCAAGCCAACACTGCAGGCTCTGCGTGGAGGATGTGTAACCCTATCTCACTGCCTGACAACTCCTTCAGTTCCAGAATTTGTTTCCTCAGTCCCCACAAACTGCAGCAAGCCATTAAGTTTGATTTTACTACTTTTTCCTTCGCCCCCCACTTTCCTCCTCCTCCGTTCTCACAGCAACCATTTTGTCTCAGCCTTCCTTTCTGGTTCTTTTCCTTAGGGATAGTAACTCTGAAGACTTTACTCACTTCCTATATATCCTTGACCCTCAGAGCTTGTCGACTTCTATTTTATCGACTAGTCAAAGGAAATTCAGCATCAATTCAAAAATACTTCTTTCTACAAAAAAAAAGTATCTTATCTGGCCAGTTTTCTTTGAAATGTGATTCAGCTAGAAATGGATCTACAGACTTTGTAGAAAGCTCTTGCTGAAGCTTGAAAGGGAGTCTTGCATCTATAGGGTTTGACTCAAAGACATGGATTTCCTTTCCAGTTCCATGAGTCCATAACACAGTGACTGCAGGGAAATGACAGTGAAATGTAGTTGTCTCTTGTTGAGCCTGGATGTGAAAAGAGATTCGATGTGTTGATAAATCCCTCCATGGAGCAAGAGGTGCTGCTGCCCCTGGTGCTCAAGGCTGCCTCCAAGGGAGCATCAGCAGCTGGACTGTGCTGGCAGAGGGGCTTTCCCTGGGGCCCCCATGCAGATGTGGGGATCAGGCACCAAGTGAGGGAGCTGTGTATGAAGGACAGAAAGGAGGAGCACAGGACACCACGGGGGAAACCTTGTAACTTTAATAAAAGCTCTGCAGAGCTCTGGGATGAGGTCCCAGCTGGGAAGAAACCATTCCTCCATTCCTTCTGTTGTACCTTCAGTATTTCTAGACAAGCAGGTTGGTACCAGGCTTCACCTCCTGGTGAGACCAACCACCAAACCCCCAAACACTGACTAATCTGTCACAAGGGAGAATGCCTTTATCCTGCTTCCTAACTTTAAAAAGAAGGGTCTGATTCTTTGCCATTTTTCTCCTGACATGAAAGGGAAAGATTGTTTTAAATAGTCACCAAGCAGAGATGGATCAAGCTGGTGATACCTGTCTGAATTCCCAGCCCCAAAACAGATGTTCACATCTGCGGTTTTGCCATGGGGCATTTTCTTTTGAAATGGGCCACAGAGTGAAAATTAAAATTTAGTTGCGTTTAGGGAGTGCTTTTTGGGAGAGCACAGATCAGAATCATTCAGCAAGGAGAGTTTTCTTCCCCACTGTGTGATCTGTAAAAGGATTATGTGAGATCACACTGGGAACACAGAGAGGCATCCTATTCCCTGCTCCACAGCAGCTTACCAGGTGATCACACACCACCTCCAGTTTTACCACTCTAAGGTCCTTGTGACTCTCAGCCCATGGGTTTCAGGAGGACATCAAAGGAAGCTGGTTGTTCCTGCAGTACCAAAGAAGCCTCTTGCAGGGGCTGTGAGGCATCACCTGGCCTGCTTTGCTGTGGAGTGTTACTGTCCCAGCCACCGTGAGCTGCTCCCCCATGGCTGTTGTCATCTTCAGAGGGACCTAGAGGGGATCAAATGAAGTGAGCAAGCTCTTACTGCAGCTCCTCCATCTCTTCTGCCTGCTGATCCATTATTGCTGAGTCTGCCTCTTGCTGGTGGTACCAATGGTCACAGCTCATGCCACCTTTATCACAGAGCATCACCATGAACGTGCTAATTCACTGCTTGGGTCGTAGGGCTGATGTGACTTTCACTTCCTTGGTGTTTCTCAGACCATCATTTCATTTGTACTCCAAACCTGAGACATCTTTCCAGAAAAGCAATACCCAGAGTCCTAATACAAACTACAAATACATCTCTTCATGTCTTAAATTCATTAAAAAATGCTCTCATAAAAAGATTTATTTCCAGGGTTTTTACCCAGACTTCTGCATGGAGTTGGCAAAGACATTATGTAACAGCTAAATCTTCATTAGTTATATCTGTTTGCTTTGTGCCTTCATGACAATGATGAAAGCTGTAAATAAGTATATTGTCCCATCTTAACAAGGATAGCATATCCATCAATAAGGACACTTACTCTGCTGAGATCTTTGCAAGGCTGTGGAGGGGAGTAAATTAAAGGGAGAACAACATCCTTCATCTAAAGCGTCCTTGTTCTGTCACTTAATGTTTTACCCTTGCTAATATTTTTCAAAGTCTGGCTGTTAGTCAAAAAAGTCACTCAGTAAATGTGACATATTTTTTCCAACCTAAGTCTGCTTAGTCCTGGAATGATTCTTCTAGGCAGCTATGGCTGGAAGTGTGACCTGAAACTCCTTCTGTGTCTTCTCACCCTAATTTCCCAGCAGACACAGAAGTTTCCCAATGGGATGTGCGGGGATGGAAGGGGCAATCAGAGGAGGTGGTTCAGCTAAACAGGGAGGTGCAAATCCTTGTTTGGAGAGGCAAATGAGTTGTCTGGATAAAGACAGCTGGGACTCCACTGTCAGCAGTGTCCACCTCAGCCTGGACTGACCGGTTGGTAACACCAAGCTTAGCCCAAGGTGTCTCCTCTCACTAAATTCCCTTAACTTAGGTCCCACTCAGGTGCAGCAAAAGCTGTGAGGTGACTTGAAACTCTCCCGTGTGTCAAGGCTGTGCTTGGTGCACAGGCAGAGGCCAGGGGAGGAGCTACAGGTGATCTCTGGGAGAGAGTGAGGAGGGGGTGAGAGATGGCCAGTGCCCCTTGCTGGGAGAGATCTGCGCTCTCAGCTCCCTGCCAAGGGAGCCCAAACGTGGGAAGCACATCCCGTGTGAGCCCACCTGCACTGCATGGCTGGAACCGAGTCCACACACCCTGCACGGGGAGCTCTGCCCATCCCCAGGATCACAGAGGAGCAGTTTCCAGCACACAGGGATGGGAGCTTTCCCCTGATGTGACAGGGCTCAAAGCAGCCTGAAAAGCTACTGAGGTTCCCACTGAAACCAGCACCTTCCCTGCTCCTCTGCGTGGCATTTTATCCCTGCCTCAGCCCCGGAACCCCGACTCACCCGGGTTTAGCAAACAAACAAAAGTAACGCAAGGAGTCTTGAAGTGATGGACTGGCTCCAGGTTTATGGGACAGTCCAGAAGTGAAAATCAGAGTGTGGCCTGCAGAGGGAAGAAAAGAGCTGTGGTAGCATCACTGCGCTTCCCGGGGGTCTGCTCTGCTTCCCGCTGCTCCTCTGGAGCAGGCTCCGAGCTGAATAGCTGCCTTTAAACATTAAATACATTCAGAGCCCATTCATATCAAACCAAAATTAAACTGCTGGATTTCATTCAAGAGTCATTCCCCTGAGAAAGGGCCGAGAAGAAAATAATGGTTAGCTGAATGCCTCACCCATTCAGCACGAAGGAAAATCCCCCGGAGGAAAGGTAAGGAGCGAGGCTGGGCTATTGCCTCACCTCATTGCATCGGTATCTGTGTATGAGCCAATTTCTCAATCCATTTAGAAATTCACTAATTGTCATTGGAACTATTTGCTGATGACTGTGAAGTAGCTTGGTAATGAAGAGGAAGTCCATTTATTCGTTAACATTTGTGAAAATAATTGCCTGTCACTCCACCGAACATCCTTTGCCCCAGAAACACTTGCTCTTCAGCACCTTTTTGTTTTTTTCTGAGCTGCACACTTTGAAACGCCACTTACAATTTCCAGGACCTGAAGGGCTCGTTCTCAGCTGCTGTGACAGGAGTGAGGGTGAACACCCACGAGGGGACACTAAACGTCCTGTCACTTCTGCTGCAAGCAGAGCAGGGTGCAGGGACTGTGCTGCAGCTCCCAGGTACTGCTGAAACCGTGGGGTTTTCAGGGCTGCTGCAACTCTGCAGCCGTGGGTCTGTCTCTGGCCAAGGAGACAAGGTGGCCCCAGCGACACCATGTGAGCTTCAGGGGCTGTCTTCTGCTCCCTGTTTGCCAGCCCTGCTCTCAGCCTTCACCTAGACAACAAGAACACTGCATGAAGCCAGGTATGCACCAGGAAGTGAGCCCTGGAGGGAGGAGGAATGGTTTTTTGGAAGGCAGAGGGGTGATGTCTCAGGAGGGGAGGAACAAGGAGAGGATGGAGGTGTGTATTCCTCAGCTCTCTGTGCCAGTTGCCCCCATGAGTGCAGCCAGCACCTCATCCTGCCGTGGGTGACACCCCCCAACAGCTTTGTCCCCTGTGCCCATGGGCTCACCCCTCTCCATCATGCCCGGCACTGCCTCTGCCACCTCCACCAACACAGGTAACATAAACCAACTCATCCCTTCACTTTGGGCAAGCAAAATTCAGCACTGCCCTCATGGCCGAGAGGCTCTGAGCCCTCTGCCAGCTGGGGAGGGTGGGTGTGCTGCAGCAGGTAACCAGCCACATTTGAGGTGCCTCGCCAGGTCCCTGGAGAAAAGTGGGAGACGGAGTTTGCCACCCTCTGGATCAACAGAGATCTGCCAAATCGCACCTGCTGGGCTTATGCTGCTGGCATATCTTTCACCCCAAGGGCCGCTTGTTTGTTTGTCAGCTGTGATGAAGTTTTATTGTTTCCCAGGTATGTGAATTCCCACATCCGTTCCCAGGGCAAGGAGCGCCGCATCTCCTGGGGGTGGATGGCCACCAGTGTTGACTTAGCAGTGCCTGGAGCGGGAGATAAGCGCTGTCCTGCTGCTGGGACCCAGCGGGGCCCTGCACTCTGCACCTGCTTCTTGCCTGGGGCTGCTACAGCAGGGCTGGGAGCCAGGGGAGCCACGTCACAACAGGATGTGTCACCCCTGGGCTGTGGGCAGGGACACCGCTCACCTCCCCAGGGAGGAGCACACCTCTGCAGCTTGTCCCTGGAGCCGAGCAGCTCCTGCCTGGACAGGAGCGGGCAGCGAGGGAAGGACTGCCACAAATGCTCTCAAGGTATCGTGTTGGAGGTGCAGCTGCTGCAATCCTGCCCAGCATCTGGGCTGGCCACTGCAGTTTGGGGTGATCCAGCCAGTGTAATAACACCTGACAACATCCTGCTGCCATAAGCCTGCGTCATTCCAGGGTGTCCAATGGACTCGTGGTAGCTCATGGCTGTTGGGAATGGCTTACTGAATATATTTACAGCCCCAGGGTGAAAGCTTTCAAGTGTTTCAAGTGTTTCCAAGTGTTGATTGCTGCAGATACAGCACCGTGGGAAGGTGGGGTGAAGGGCTGGGTCAGGCAGGTACTTGGGGTTGGGCTTCCTATGTGGAGAAGTATTCCTGGTTTGGGAAGACTGGAGACGCTGTGTTTGCTTCTTGGGCAGGTATTTAATGCATTTTAGGATTAGGCAACTGTCTTTTGCTTTCGGGAGCTGAGGTGTTCAGAGGGAGAAGTGTGTGGGTGAGTGTAAATCAGCTCTGTGCAGGGAGAGCTGACTGTTTATACCTGGGGATTTAGACTTCCAGATATTTAATTTCTGGTAACTGTACTTCAGCTTGTTGAAACATTTCAGTCTTGAAAAGCCTCTTGTGGATAACGAGCCTATGGGGAGTCACAGCTCCCAGGGAGCCTCAGACTGCAGAGCAGGGCTGGATTTGGTCCTCATGTTAGCAATGCAATTAATGAGCGAGTAGGTAGCCAGCATTTGCAAGAAAAATCTGGGAGAAAGGGGAATAAAACAAAGTGAGAGAGAGGTTTTGTTGCCTCCCTTGAAACCAAGATCAAGCAAAGCTCACCTAAGTTTTAAATGTCCCATGTGAAATGTCATGGGATGAGGGACCATGGATGGTGGAGGGTGGGAGATGTAGGAGATGGTTCTATTTTGAGGTCTGGGGTCTGCCTGGAGACGGCTCTGGAATGGCTCTGCCAGCCCCAGTAGGAACCTTTTGTGATCCTCCCAAAGCTGTCCCAACAAAGGAGCAGAGGTGTGGTGTGACCCATTCCCTGTGCCCTGGTTCAGGGGGCTGGTGCTGGAGGGTGCCCCCTTGTCTGCAAACCAGGATGAGAAATGTCCCTGCTGCACTGAGGACCTGGGGTCACAGTTTGCTGGGTGACAGGGTCCAGCCTCCTCCTCCTTCCTGCCCATGTCCTGGGACACAAGGCTCCTTCTGGGGCTGGCAGAGCCATTCCAGACTGGCTGTGGGGCACAAGGCAGACCACAGACCTCAAAGCACAACCATCTCCTGCATCCCAGTGGGTGTCAGCAATGGGTACACGGGCAGGAGAAAGGACCACTGGTGGATGGACACAAGGGGGAATGGGAGGAATCCTCACACCACTGATGAGCTGATGACCCCTCACTGGCGAGCCATGGAGACCAAGCTCCTGCTGGGAAACATTAGCCACTGTCCTGCCTGGCTTCTGCTCCCCACTCACACCTTCTTCACCCTGTTAATTATTACAAGGGCAACAATGAAGGCCATCGTGCACCAAAGTCCAGCGTGAGTGAGAAAACCAGCAGTTTGCTCAGAGCCATGAGCCAGCCGGCCACAGCCACCACAGAGCTGCCAGGGCTGCCAGGGGACACGTCTGGGTCCTTTGCAGTGGCCGACATCGTCGTGGTGGTGCTGTACTTCGCCTTCGTCCTCGCCGTCGGGATATGGGTGAGTCCCCGAGGGGGCCGCGTTTGGGCCTGCCCGAGCCAGAGAGGCTTTAATGCTCCCTGGACCTCTCCTGGGTACAAAGGGGTTTGTCTGCAAATGGCATCCTCTGCACAGCTTCTCCTAGGGCCTGTTGAGCAAATCTGGGGGTGACAGGGATCCTTCTGTGAGCCCTCACTCCCCCCTCATATGGGGACAATCAGGGGATGACTCCCTGAAGGTTGTTTTGGGAATGATGCTCAACTCCTGTGCTGCAGAGCAGCCTCATGTCTGGATGTGGACAGGCAGGAGGCAAAAGAAAAGCCAGGGTTGTGCTGGAGAAGACTGAAATGGGACCTTAAAAACTTGAGAGAGATTGTTGCTAATTATATGTTTGTGTTGCTTGGTGAAGGCCTCTGTCAAAGACACCTACTGCATTCTGCTTGGCTGAACTGTTTCTTCTTTCCCAGTTGGTACATGCACAGAGAAATCATCAAACAGCTACAAGCAGCTTCTTTCCAAAGCACAGCTATCAGAAACCTGCACAAAGAGAGGCAGAAGCCGTGTGTGAAGCCTGGCATACTTAACAGATCCATAAAATTATTTTGGAGCTGATGCTGAGACCAGGCATTAAGGATTCCTCTGGCTCGGTGTGACTTAGGGGTGGGTGCATGGAGGAAAACACTTTTTCCTTTTCTGTTTCCTGTGCTTCCAGTCATCGATACGAGCGAGCCGGGGCACCATCGGAGGCTATTTTCTGGCTGGACGATCCATGACTTGGTGGCCTGTGAGTGAAATGCTTCCTTGTTTCTCTTGGTTTGAAAGCAATTCCAGATGTCAGAGCAGGTCTGGGGAGGGGACCCAGTCCTTACATGTTCTGACTGTAGTCTTGAGATGAAGGATCCATAAGGAATCATCCCACACATCTTTGCTGATGGGCTGCAGCTTGGAGCTGCCACGCCAAAAGGGTAGCTCAGCATCTTGAGGGGTTCCCAACTCTCAGTTTCCCTGCTAAAGTCAGCAATAAAAATGTTCCCATTGATGAAAGTTAGGGAATGCTGGCTGCCTAGCTGGGCTTGAAACTTTTTGGCCTCAACTCACCACTGATGTTCCCAAGTCAAGAGAGCATTATGTAATCTAGGAATGTGTTATCCAGTAAAAAGCATTTAGACACCGAATTAAAAACAATCCCAAATCCCAGGACTTTCTGAGCCCTTGCTATTTACAGCAGGGTTGAGTTTATTGACTAACGATGTAAAGGATATAAACTTCAAACCACTGAAGTATAAATCTTCATTATGAAGGAAAAAATTATCTATTGAAGGTGCCTTTTCTTGGGAGTGAAAGGTACATATAAAGATAATTTAGAGTTCGAAAGGAATAAAAATTCACAGGAATAAAGATTCTTCTCAGCCAGTGCCAGACTCTAGAAGCATATATCTCTCCAGTGAGTTGTGGGTTACAGAATGCACTTCTCAAACAAAACACAGGTTTTTCTTTTCTTCCTTTGGCTGTGCATTGCCCATAAATTCACTAGGCTAGATTTGCAGCTTCTTCCACCGGAGACACATACACCTCTCTAAAATCTGTCATTTCTTAAATGTTCTTTAAACTTCTGTCTCAGCCAAATGACATTTAATGGAAAAGCTTAGCTTGATGGTTTTCTCTAATTAGGAGAGGGAAAATGAAAAGATACTGAAATTCAATATTTTTTCCTCGATCTTGTTCTATTAAACAAGATTTCTGGGTTTTTTTGCTATTAGAAAAGCCCCCCAGAAACCCTAGAACATCCTCACTGCTTTTGGCTCCAACCACAGGTGGCTACAAAGGCTGTTGGATGCAGGTCAGCTCCTCTGAACGGTTTTAGGTTCAGAGCAACCTCTGATGCTGCTCACTTCCCAGATTTGTTTGTCAGAGCTGATTCCACCTCTGCAGCTCTCCTGCAAGCTCAGCTCCTTGTGGCCTTCACCTTGAGTACGACTGGCTTACCTGCATTTTATTATTGTATTTATGAGAGTGACAGATTTCAGCTGTGCATTAAATAGCCTCAACTAAGCCCTGATATTAAATTGCTGGTCCTCTGCAATGTATATTCTGTATTTTGTGTCTGATCTACATATCAGGAAAACGCTCACATTTCTTGAGAGCATCGGTTGCAAAGTCCTGTTGCAAAAGTTTCTTTAATTAAGAGTTTTCTCAGACAGCCAAGAAGGCAGAGGCAATGTGGGTGTTGATGTCATATTAAGGTTTTGCCTTGCCCAAAGGTGAGCAGCAGATCAGCTTCCATCACTCCTCGTTTCACATGGGGCAGCACTAAGGAGAGAAAAGCTCCTCATAGGTGGTGTGCCTAAAAGAAACTGTAGGATGAAAGGGCTTGACTTGTCCTTTGGGTATCTTTTCACTTGACCCTGAGAGAGGTTTGATGCTGGCATGCAGAAAGGAGGTGAGGCTTTGTGCCAGTAAAAGCAGTAATTAAGTCAAATAGCCTTTGCCCTGTTTGAAGAGCCTTGGAGCTGGCATTCTTCCAACTAGGGTGTCAATGAGCCATGGCAGGGACAGCCTACCCTGCCCACGGCCTGCAGTTAAAGTTAACCTGAGGCATGAGCATTTTCCAGCCTGCTGCAGAGCTCCATAGCTTTGAACCTACCTTAGACACGAAGCTCAAAGACCTGCATGCTCCCAGCACGTCCATGCTACAGTTCAGGAATCTCCTCCCTCAGCGGGAGCTCCAAGAGAGCACTCCTGTCACCACGGCTGTGCGAACCAGCACCGCACGTGTGCAGAGCAAGACTCAAAAGAGGCTCTCAGCAAGACATGGGGAGGTAGAGCAAGGGTCAGCAGGGTCAGAGATGGCACCTTGCTGGCTGATTAACAAGGGAATGGAGAAATCCGTCACATTTCACGGACACTGAGGAATCTGTGGTGTCACCAGGTTCCCCTCTCTCTGCTGTGCCCCCATAACAGGCGTGCTTCTCAGGAGAACCACTGGCAAAGCCAGCCCTGATTCTGAGATTAAGCTTTGAACTGAAGTGGGGGCAATGGAAGGGAGCAGGAACATGCTTTAAGATATAAAAATGTAGGGTTTTGGAGAGGTGAAGGAAAACTCAACTCTCCGTTAGCACCCAGCTGCCTAACTGCAAAGAGATGAGATCCTCGGGGAAGAGAGCTCCTGGGGAAAACACTTGGGTTGATACAGAAGTTCCTCAAAGTGACGTTCTCAGTTTTGTCCCTGTGCCCTGTGTTTCAGATTGGAGCATCCCTGATGTCCAGCAACGTGGGCAGTGGTTTATTCATCGGCCTGGCGGGCACTGGAGCAGCTGGGGGCCTTGCTGTTGGGGGCTTTGAGTGGAACGTAAGAGCCACTTCTGTTGGCAACTAAGATGTCACTGTTTACAAAGGGACTGGGGTTTCTCTCCAAAATCAGGTGTTCAACAGTATCAGCAGCAACAAGTGCTCAGCTCTCAGGAGAGAAGCCTCCAGACATTCCGACAGCCTTGGAAACATGAGATCTTTATTTTAGTTTAAGTGGAATTCAGTAGAATTATTAGCTCTTTGACCTTCCCAGTGGTACACGGCCTTATTTTTAAGCTTTATTCTGCACTCGTGAAGATTAAAATAAAAGATAATGAATGCTAGAAAGGTGCTTGGATAATCACAGGAATCTGGGTAAAGGGAGTTAAAAAAAAACCAAAAAGAAGCAGCATGTGCTCCTATATTCAGTGTAAATCCATGAGAATCAACAGCACTCTCTTCAGCTGGCAGCTGCCAAACTGTGGCATCTCTGGGGTGAACATCTGGGTGTGAAGGCAGGTCTCATTCTGCCCTGTTGAAGTGGCCTGGAAAATTGGCACTGACACCACACAGAGCATGAAAAGCAGGCCCTTGGTGTGTGATGCTAATGAAATTTCTCAGCTGATGAGTGAGATTAGTGCCAGCCCAGAGGCATCCCTCACCCAACTCTGAATCTCTTGCCTGCCTCAGCAGAGAGCGTTGACAGTGCCGGGTACTTGCCAGGCACACGCAGGGCCCACCAAAAGCTCTTTCCTGGGGTGTGCATTCACTGCACTGTTTTTTTCTAGACCATTAAGGTCACCTTTGAATCCTTGGAGAAGAAAACAGAGAGTGTGTTCAGCCAAGTGCATGTAGGACATAACAATATTGCTGTACTTAAAGGAAATCTATTCAAGTCACTTTAGAAGCTCCTGAAGACAAGATTGTGTTTCAGGGCAAATCCAACTCCATGAGTTCAGATTAATTTATTTCAGATTGGAAGGAGAACTTAGACATGCCATTACTCTCTCCCTTTGCCACGGGACATCACTCAGCTGGAGGGATCATATGAGCATCTTTCACCTCAGCCAGTCTCTGCCACTGCAGGAGCCACGGCTCTTCTCCTCAATCAGTCACAATCTCTGCTCACAGGAATGTTTCCTTTCTGAAAACCTGAATAACTGATCAAAATAAATGTAAGGATGAAAGATAATGGCCCGAGACAACCAGGAGGTGAGGTTTGATGATCCAACAGCTTTCATTCACCTTTAAGTTCTCCTGTTTGGGCTTTTGCTGGGAATCGGAGACGAAATACGTGATGGGAAATGCCTTCACACTTTCCAAAAGACTCTTCACCTGTGGCAAAGCAGCTAAAGTGCCTCTTTATCTGCTAGTGACAGAAGCACATCTGCTCCAGCCTGCAAGGAGAACATCCCAGCAGAGTCTTGCTGTTGCTTATTTTTATGCTCCGCAGGGACAGTCTGCTGCCTCAGCCTCATCACTTGCTAATCAAGCAACAAACAGATGCTCCCATCCTGCTCTGAATCACTTAACTCTTCACTGCCACAGCATCAGTGGTTTCAGAGTTCACGAAATACCCCACCATCTTTCAGAGAACTAGAGCAACAGAATACACCACCTTGCTCCAAAGATCAGGGCATGGAAGAGGACGTGACGCCTGTGACAGTGAAACACAGAGCTTAGGAGGAGAACTTCAAAAGCTTCTAATTGAATTGTAATAATTCCTCCAGCTGCGGGCTCATCTTCTGAGCAGGGAGCAAAAGTCGGTCTGCTTCTCAAACACATTGCATGGCACTGTACCTTTCTGATTTCTTAGGATGGCCACTGAGAAAACAGGAGAAAAGCTGCTCCCATGTGTTGAACCCTGTGCCTTTATTCTCTGTCTCTTTAACAGGCCACCTGGGCACTGCTGGCTCTCGGCTGGGTCTTTGTGCCAGTTTACATCGCAGCAGGAGTAGTCACCATGCCTGAGTACCTGCAGAAGAGGTTTGGAGGGCAGAGGATACAAATCTACATGTCCGTGCTGTCCCTGATTCTCTACATATTCACCAAGATATCCGTATGTATCCAACAGAACACAACCCTTGTGTCTAGGGCAGGGATGGGGCATCCTGGTACAAGGCAGGGCTGCTCAGAGGCAACTCAGATGCCCTTGACAGGACCAGCCCAGCTCCCAGGAACAGTAGCAGTGCGTTAGTGTGCTGCTCCTGCCTCTGTATTGATCATGGAGACCTTTCTTAAGAGAGAGACAGAGCCCTCATTAAACAGCAATGCAGAGTGAGAACTTTACAGGGATGTGCAGCTAATTACTAAACAGTGTAAGTACCACGGGCTGTCTGCCTGCTTTTCTCTTCTATCATATCAAACCTTAGGCAACAGAGACAGAGGAAGGGCAGCATTACCCCATCAGAAAATCTGGCTGGCTGCATCTTGTAGGGATAAAATTCTCTTAAATTATCATAAACCTGCTGTTGTTCTTGTAGCTGAGTTTTCAGCATTAGGTATTTTATGGTTGTTCCTCTCTCTTTCTCTCACTTGTGTTGCACAAAACAGTGAAAGGGAGGTAGGTTCTGGCTTATGACAAAACTCAGCATCTTTTCTGTGTTGCTTGTAGCATTGTACCCTTCTTGTAAGCAAAAACCAGTGTAACCTGCTGGGTATTTCCCCCTTTTAAATGCCATTCAGAAAGAAACAGAAGTTATGCTCAGATATTCACTAAGCACTACCTGTGCCCTTGGAGGGAGAGGAGTGCATTTAAGAGTCCATCACAGGGACTGAAGATGTCAGTCCTTTGTCTCCAGCTGATTATCCCAAGGTCAGTACAAGCCAGTTTTCACTAGACCCTGCTGAAGTGTTCAGATGTCAAATTGCCTCGGGAGACACTACTGGAGATAAGACACTCACGTGGCTTCAAGGTCCTTCTCCCAGGCTTATTATGTCTCAGGTCCTGGGAGGGACATTCAGAGGAGTTCCAGGCTGGGAGTGTGGGATAGATTTCCTCCTCTAATGGGCAGCTCTTGGTCATGTCACCCACTGCTGTCACCAGTGCCTCCAGCTTGGCTCTGTGGGATCAAAGCATTGCCCCTGGTGGCAGAATGAGCGAGGTCTTGCAAAGAGGAACTTGAAGTCTCTTTACCTGTGAGGAACAAATGGCAACTGTCTCCTGCAGTGCCCACAGTGAGCACAGCCAAGGTGTGAAACAGAGCTGTCTTTCAGAGTGACCTTCAGCAGAGCAGTATTTGCCAGTGCTTTTCAGAGCAGGACCCTGGCCCCCACCACTGCTGTTTCATCTCAGTGGTTTCTCCTCTGCGCAGCCGATTCGCGCGTGGCTGACGGATGTGGCTGGGGGAGTTTATGGCCATGACAGGCGCTTTCTATTAAGCAGAGCTATTGTTTGTGGAGAGCTCATTTAGCGGCTGGCTGGACTGCAGGCACTTGGTTACGAGAAGGATTTTTCTCCCTGTGCTTTCCGCCCAAACATAGGTTAACAACCAGGGCACAGCAGAGTCTTCTTGGCTTGCAAAGAAAACAGAGATCTCAATAAACAGTGTTGTCAGAGGACTGATCCTGCACGGCTGCAGAGGTGGTTGTGTTTCCTGCTGGGAAGCCAAACCCCAGAAGGGACCGTGATTCCTGTGGTGTTCTGGCTGTGCCTGTCCTGTCTCAGGCCTGCAGAGGTCAGGGGCTGCACTGGCTCCTTGCTTTAAAGGTGCTCATTTCAGACACAGCAGATGGAATTCTTGTCCCATCCCTTCTGTCTTCCTTGGCAGAGGTCTTCACCTGTATCTCACCCCACACCAGATTTGCAGGTGTCCTTCTACCTGCTTTCCCAGCCTAAACATCTCCCATATCACTCTCTGCAATTTTGAATGATGTTATCTGTGTAATTCCAGGTTTCACCCGGTTTCTGGTGTCACTCTCTCTGCCAGAAGGTCCAAACAAAACACAGCTGATGGGGGTTTCTGTATTTCTAGTGAGGTCCTCAGCAGGTATAACCTGTTTTTCTGGAGTCACTCTAACATGCTGAACTGCAGGAACAGAAAAGGCACCTGTTGACCTTCTCAGATAAATAAATCGTGGTACAAGACATCAGTGACTCTTTAGGTCTTTCAAGAGGGAGTGTCTCCCAGCCACGAGGCCACCAAATGCAGCTCTGGAGAGAATAAGGTCTCTGCTATTTCCCCCTCTTTCCTTCCTGTGTCTGCCCGTGGATATATGAGCTCTAATATCCAGGGATGTCACCAAAAGGAGTCACACTTTCCACCAGTCTTCTGTGCCAGCCAGGATTCTATGATGTGAAGATGGACTTTATTTTGATGACTATTTAGTCCCTTGGCATAGCACCTTCATTTCCTCCCTCCCGCTCTCCCAGATCCTGAAAGCTCTGACCTGGAGGAAAGTTTTTCCTTACAGCAGAACAAGTTCAGAGCCAACAGCCCCAACTTCTCCTCCCCTTCCACTTCACCTTTGTGGTGTCCTCCCCTGTCAGTGCTTTCAGCCGCAGAGGGCTGCAGGCTGCTTTATTAGATTTCACTTGCACGAAGCACAACTAATGCCAGACTGCCCTTGGTTTTTTTATTCCAGACAGACATTTTTTCCGGAGCATTGTTCATCCAAATCTCTTTGGGCTGGAACCTCTACTTGTCCACTGTGGTCTTGCTAGCAGTGACTGCCGTCTACACCATAGCTGGTAAATAGCTGATTTTAAAGGACACATTATAAACTGGAGCCTGGGATATAAGTTTCCCATTTCCTACAGAGGGAAAAGAGTATTCAGGTCCTGGTCTGAGGGAGAGATTGCCCCAGTTGCTGGCAGTACCTGCCCTGTCACTCCCAGCTGTTGGAGACCTTTGACTCTCCCCCTTTCCCCTCTTGGCCCAAGGGAAAGTGGTATGGGGGAACATCACTATTTTAGAGAATTTTTTAACACTGCACAAGGCTCTTGGCTCCGTCTTTGCAGGGAGTAACCACTGCCCATATTTGCTATTTTGTTCCCTGTCTGCAAAATTAGCAACTTTAGCTGTTAGGATGCTGACCTGCCTCCAAGCCTCTCATGAACATGGAAAACCCTTCACGCCGTTCCTCATGGGAGGGCTTGTGACAGCTGTGGGCTCCAGGGGACCAGCTCGGTGCCAGCTTCTCCCAGTGGGTCTGTCCTGAAATCACAGGGCTGGGGCTAAGGAAAGCTCTTTGGCAGGTGAGGTGCCTGTTTCCCTGAGCATGGTGACACTCTGACTGCTGTCTCTGGTTCTCCTGGCAGGGGGTTTGACTGCTGTGATTTACACAGACGCGCTGCAGACCCTGATCATGGTGCTGGGAGCTTTGGTCCTCATGTTCATAGGTAAGGGGAGCCTGCAGTGGCACCACACAGCAGTTTAGTGGTCCCAAGGCCACCAAACCTTAGCAGGGTGCCTCACCCTTTCATGTGTGGTGCAGAAATGAGTTTTAACCACTCACAGAAGTGGTGCCAGAAGTCTCATTCTCCAAGCCATCATACTTCTTCATCCTTTGCACTAACAGTATGGAGGTGAGGCTCTGGATAACTTCACCTCACTGGAATTGCCAAAGAGCTTTGGAACATTGCGTTCTCAGAGCCAAATTCAGCTCTCATTAAACCCATGTCAATTGAGAGTAATTCTGCTGACTTTTGCTGTTGACTTTTGGAGTTACTGTGGATTCGTGTGGGCGTAACTGAGCATTATAAAAAAATAAAGAGCAACAAGGAAATGGCCATCATCAGTCTTTGTTTTAAACCTTCTTGGCAAACAGAAATATCTAAACCAGGTATCTCCTTTTTCATGTTGTGCCTTCCTGCTCTAGCTCTTGGAGGGTGTATAAGTAAAGACTAGATGCTGATGGCATTGCAGGGATTAGGGTCTTGGAGATTTTCCTGCACTGATCCTCCTCCAGAATGTGTTGTTTAAACCACAAGGACTCTGGGCAAAATCCAGCTGACTTCTGTAGAAACCTTGACTGCAAAAAGCAAGGGTGGAATGAAAAGTAAAGGAGATAAGAGGAGATAAAAGAAAAGTAATCATGAGACTCAGATAAGATAATAACTTTGAAGGATGCACCAGCCCTTAAATCACTGGCATTTTCTTTACAGGATTTGAAAAAGTTGGCTGGTATGAAGGACTTCAGGAGAAATACAGCACAGCAATACCAAAGATCACAGTCCCAAACACGACCTGTCACATTCCCCGTGCAGATGCCTTCCATTTGTTCAGGGATCCCATCACAGGAGACATTCCCTGGCCTGGCCTTATATTTGGTCTCTCTGTGCTGGCTCTTTGGTGCTGGTGCACTGACCAGGTAAATAAAATCTTTCCCTCAGCAGACAAACCACCACTCTTATTTTCAGTCCACTCCTCAGTCTGTGGATCTGTGACCTGAAAAAAATCACTGTGCCTCAGTGTGCAGGAGTTGCTACCTTTTTTACTGGTCTAGACCAGAATGTCTCACTCCTTCCACCTTCCCAGCAAGCTGCTAATTTTATGCACTTCTTAGTGCAGTGAGAACAGTTTATTTTCATCTGTCCTTATCCCACTGTGGGCTAGTGAGTACTGGGAGCCTTCAAGCAGTTAGCATGGCAAGCATATAGAAATGTGAATCTGGAGCTGGCTGTGCTGTGACCTTGAGTGGACCTCCAGACAATATTCCTCCATTCATATTCCCAGATGTCTCACATCCCTTTTTCCTTTCCAAGCTACAAACAAGGAAAGCTGCGTGTGTTTCTCAAGACGTGGTGCTTCTGCACTTTCAGATGGGATAATTGTGAAACCCCACCACTGAGCTGTTACCAAAACACCCACAGTCTGCTTCATTCCATGTCCCTTGCTGCCATACAGCTGCTGTCTCCAGCCCTCAAGGTGGCTTCATTTCAGTCAAGGGTGAAATTATTCCTGTAAAGGAAATTTCCACACTGCCCTCTCCTGTAGCCTGTGGACTGAGCTCTGAGTGGTGGCAGCAGGCTGCAGTCAGCGAGGTGGGAAAGCTGTCCTTGGCATGCAAAACACCCTGGGATCCTGCGGGATGAAAGTCATCCATGGGAAGGAGAGACAGAGAGAGGATGGATCCTGCTCTCGCTGTTGTGCTTCTATTTCATTCTCTGCTCCTTTCTGCACTGATTGCAGGTGATAGTCCAGAGGTCTCTCTCTGCCAAGAACCTCTCCCATGCCAAAGGTGGATCAGTGCTGGGAGGATACCTGAAAATCTTCCCTATGTTTTTCATTGTCATGCCAGGAATGATCAGCAGAGCTCTTTACCCAGGTAAGCCTTCCCCTGCTCCTTGACACGGGGCTCCATACCTGCTGTGCCCACTAATCCCACACAGGTCTGCCTGCACTTTTACATCTTGGAAGCTGCTGTCCTGCAGGCACGTTCATAGAGATTCCTGTTGCACCACGGTGTTCCCAAGCCCTCCAGTTCTCCCACAGGGGCAGAAGCCACTGGCAGTAGCCATAAGGGGTGTACTTTGCCATTGGGGGCATATAGCTCCATGCTGAGGACATTGCATCCGTCTGTCTGTCTGGAGAGAGTCAGTGAGATTAAATTCATGGAGCACTGAGGTCGTCATTCAGATCCTATGGATTACATCCATGAGGTATTTTGGAGAGTTTTAGCAATCTACCACACAGATTCATTCAGGTCCTGGTGGATTAGGCTAAACGAGCCTCCTTTATATCCCAAGGAGCTCTCATTGCTGGTTTCCCTAGAGCCTTCCCCTTCACAGGAAGGATAGCTTGGTTAGAAGGACCACTCTCAGAGGAAAGATCCTATCTCCCAGATTTCCTAAATAGGAGTAAGTGAGCCTCCAGCATCCCTGGGAACCCATCTGACAGGTTCATGGAAACATTCCAGTTCCCACAAGTGACAAATCATCGAGGATTACAGTTATGCAACACCCAGGAGAGTTTTAGCTGTACCCTGCACAGAATTTCAAAATGTCATCTCGAAGTTTCACCTCTATTATATGATATAAAACGTTTTCCAGCTCCACTCATTGTAGCTGTATTCCACCTCTGAATTTATACGAAACTGCACAAGGCATCAGGATTTGTTCCCTTGATCTAAACAGCCTGTGGCTCAGTGGGGTTTGCACTGACTCCGTGTTGTTCCCCTGTGTTCCACAGATGAAGTGGGCTGCGTGGACCCAGACATCTGCAAGAGGGTCTGTGGAGCTGCTGTGGGTTGTTCCAACATTGCCTACCCCAAGCTGGTGATTGAACTGATGCCTGATGGTGAGAAACACCCTTGTGGAGCTGGGCTTGAGCCAGGCCATGCAGGGGGGATCAGGCTGCCCTTACCCACCCCCAGCATGTGGAAATCTTACTGCAGATACCAGACAGCAGGATGGAAAAAGCAGTGCTCAGAGGCCCAGGGTCTAGTCCTGATTCCTCTTCTGTGTCTGGCTCCCGCAGGGCTCCGGGGTTTGATGATTGCAGTGATGATGGCAGCCCTGATGAGCTCCCTCACCTCCATTTTCAACAGCAGCAGCACCCTCTTCGTTATCGACATCTGGCAGCGGGTCCGCAGGCAGGCCTCGGAGCAGGAGCTGATGATTGTGGGCAGGTCCTTACATTTATTTATGTCTCGTTCCTCTCATCATCTGCTCTGAGTGCAGCATTTACATCCTCCAGGCTGGGCTCACTGAGACAAATCTGGTGTCTGGAATAGAGAGCAGGAGCACAGCTTGGGAAAGAGCATTGCGTTTTCCAGCTTCTTCTTGGGTAGATCTGGTCAAGGAGAAACTCTGAGTGTTCCACTGAGCTAAGCAGATAATTGCCTCTCTTCTCTCTAAACTTATTATAAATACTGCTTTAAATGTAACTTTTAGAAAAGCCAAAAGTGCTCTGGAGTCATTGTCACCAGAGGTCTATAAAAAGGTGTTATTTTTGCATCAGACAGGAGTGATAAGTTGCAATTACTTCTTTTTTTTTTTTTTTTAATTTTTTTCCCAGGGAAAAGTGCAGAGCTGAGCCTCCCAGCTCTCTGTCTCTGTGACAAGTTGTGGTGTCCTTTGCAGACAAGCTTTGGTGCTGCATTATATCAGGGGCATATAAAGTTCTCCTCCAGGCAGGGGAATTTAGGCTGCATTCAGAGTGTTTGTGGACATTTTGCTCTCCAGTTGTGAGCATTAAGTCCTAAACTTTGCTGAGGGGTGGCTGAAGGCTGCAGGCAAGCTCACACTTCACCATGGCAGCGCGGTGAGGGAGGTACCTCTTGCTCAGCAATCTGGACAAACCTCTGTGACACACCATGCAAAGGCAGAGGAAGGTTACAATATTCACCTGAGACCCCAAACACAATTTTAATAAGTAGCAAACGAGTTGAAATTGGGCAAAGCCAAGAGACTGAGCACATTACCTGCTTGGAAAGGTGGCAGAAAGATTGCTTCCACAAGCTTCCAGCTCCCTCTTTCTGTCACATCCAAGAGCCAAGGTCACTGAAGACCATGTCACACTCTAGGACACACCAGGCTGATGTTGGGATAGCAATATTCTCTTCTCCTGCATACACAAGGAAAGATTCTTGAGAGTGATCTGTGGATTTTTTCCTAGGAAATTCCAAGAGCAACTGGGATGTGTTTTGCTGCAAATATACCTACAGAGTTAACACAACTTCATCCTCCTCTTTCAGAGTCTTCATCCTCATCCTTGTGGTCATCAGTATTCTCTGGATCCCAATCATTCAGTCAGCCAACAGTGGAAAGCTCTTTGACTACATTCAGTCCATAACCAGCTATCTGGCCCCCCCAATCACGGCCCTCTTCATCTTGGCAATCTTCTGCAAGAGGATTAATGAGCCTGTAAGTGAAGTGGCAACAACCAATTGATGCACGTATTTAATTTGATAAAATAAATAAATATCTCTCCCCTCAGTACTTAGCCTTTGAGACACTGTAAACTCGGAGCCAGTCTAGCTGAAGTGTGACAATTAGACAGCTTTTCCCTGGCATTAGTGGATCTTAGCCCAGTCTCCAGTGGGTGTGGGTTTGCTTCTAAGAGGTCACTGCAAGTGGCACTTCTTGGCAGCCCCTTCTGAAAGCATGAAAGGGAAGTTGTTCTGCCGTTTAGGGATGATGTGTCAAAGCCTCGTTGGAGGAGTGTTGTTAGGAGGAGATTCTTGCATTGTTTGTGCTCTATCTGCTCCATGTTCAAGGGCAGAGAGAGAAAAGGAGGATTTTTACCTGAAAAAGTTCTCCTTAGATGTGCATCAGCGTGGATTTCCATCAGGCACAAGAAGTCTTGGGAAAGAAGGAGAGGAGAGGGAGAGGAGAGGTAAAACTGCAGCCAGAGGTAATCTGCAGTGACCTTTTCTCTGTGCTTGCCTTTCTCAGGGTGCTTTCTGGGGCCTCATGGCTGGGCTTGCAGTGGGTCTGGTTCGGATGATCATGGAGTTTATTTATAGCCCCCCATCTTGCGGGGAGGAGGACAGGAGACCAGCTGTGCTGAAGGACTTGCACTACCTCTACTTCGCCCTCATCCTCTGTGCCCTCACTGCCATCGTCATCATCCTCATCAGTCTCTGCACCCCACCCATCCCTGAAGACAAGGTGAGTGACTTGCAGTGACACCCTTTCCCCAGAGCCCCCCTTTGGGCACCAAAAATCCCTGGGATCTGCTCCTCCAGTGGCGGAGAAGTGGTGTGTAAAGCATGTGCTGCCAAGAAGCCCCTGCTCCTCAGCTCTCTCTATTCCCCAGGTCGCAGAGTGTTAATGCTGCTGAGCACTGAGTGCTCCAAATTGAGTGTGAGTTCCCATGCTGTGCCCAGAGCTGGGCAGACAGCACAGCCCATCATAACTGGAATAGAAAGAAAAGAAGAAGGGGAAGGAGATGAAATCACATTACAGAGCACTGCTGAGGAGGAATTAAATATATCTAATTGTAGCATCTAGCCTGTTTCAGCAGAGCCAGCATCAATCTTGCAGGGAAACAAGATTAATATCTTTTGCAACATGGGCATTTAGGAAAATAACATTTTGTCCCAATGTGGTCTCAATTAAATTTAATAACTTTGAGGGAAGCACAACTTTCTTTTACTTAGCACATTAAAATGGTGCAGAGTTGGGAGGTTTTATATTATAAAACCTTAAAGCAACTCTTCCCAGTCCCAAGTTTTAAAGCAGCTGCCAATATAACAAAACTGCCACCTACCTCTCGGCAAAGGTTACTGGATAGATTAAAAAGACCTATTTTTTCCTGTCTAACTGCATGAGAGAGAAAATGCTACGATGGCATCAATCTGTTGCTTCCTCATAACTTGTAAAGCATTAACCAGCTCCATCAATGTTTGATGGAATGTTATAGGTGTCAAAGACACCCCGCTCCTGAAGATTACATGAAAGCAGGTGCTCAGATAGGGGAGAGGAGGGGGGAGAGAGGCTGTCTTTGTGTCTGCTTGGAGATAAACTCTCAGCTTTTATTAGCTATCAGAGGATCCACATGGGAGAGAGAAATACTGGCAAGGAGGCACCATTAGTTCTGCTGCTTACGTTGTTCACGGCTGCTCAGGGGTGGCCAGATGGTTGCCAGCAATTAATTACTGTGGTTTAATGAGTTCCCACTCATCATCTGACCTGTGATAGCTAAACATGTGCAGTGCTCCCTGCCCACAGCAATAGCAAGATAAGATGCATTAACACAGCACTGGTGAGCAGTGAGAGTCAAACCAGCAGTTCAGGAGATGGAGAAACTGGCCCCAGCACCTCCAGGGTTTCCAGTCTTACCTCAGAGGTGTGAAAACATTTGCAGCATCTTCTAAGAGGGGGAGTTCAGGAGTGAGCCCACTATAACAGAATTAGGGAAACGGAGGTTACCATCTCAAGAGATTCCCAAGAGGAGATTTTGTGTGGTGTTTCTACTGAAATGAGTGAGTTTATAGGTGCTGGGTGTAAGTGGCCTTATTTGGCACATTCTTCAGAGAGCCAGGGGTATGGTCAGGGAGGGCAGGATTTTGTCTGAGGCAGCTGTGTGCAGTTATCCCCGAGGAACAAAGGATGAGAAGGGGTGGCTGCACCCCTCAGGTACACCTGGAGAGCCAGGGAGGGAGGAGAGCTTGTTGAAGGGCAGCACTGGCCAGGAACTAACATCAGCTGGACTTTCTGGGGGAAATTTTCTCAATAGGGATGTTCAGGACAGCCTTTTGGTATGCCATGGATCCCACATAGTGCTGAGGTCAATGCTTGACCTCTGTGTAAGAGATTCTGTTGTAGAAAATGAATGAGAATTAATGATACTGCCTGTGGCAGTGAGAGGCTGGACACAGAGACCCAGATCAGTCCTCTGATACTTGTGATGACCATCCCGTGTGCCTCCTGCCCCTCAGCATCTTCCCACCACAAGGAAAATGAGATGGGCTGCCAGGAAATTCGTGCCACTAAGCAGTTGTTCCCTCTTCCATAGCTCAGTAGGAGTGGGAGAGTCTGTCCCCATTTCTTTTAGTCTGATTCCATTCAGTTTCCACAATTTATGTCTGATTTCAACAGGAAAAGTCTGCCCTTGTTCCTCAGAGAACAGCCAAAGGGAAGGTGTGGGGTTTAACTGAGGTAGGAGAAAACACTGCCGGGTTTCTGCCTGTCTGGCACGAATCTGAGTGGGCAGCACTGAGACCAACATTTTTCATTTTCCTGGGTCAGACTCACGCCAGGCTTTGCCCTAGACATGAGCAGAGGTGTGGGCTGGGACCATCACTGCTGGTGACATGGTTTCTCCTGGTTTGTCCCCTCATCTCCAGCGAGTCTGTGGCTGTGCTGAGGTGGCTCAGGGACAGAAGGGTTTGGGGAAGGAAGGGCAGGAGGTGGAGATCAGGGTGGACCTGCCAGGCTCTAACTCTGTGGGTAGAAACTGGCACCTGGCCTTTGTGTCTGGCCATTATTTACTTGGCATGCAAATGGGCAAACCTGTGGTGAAGAGCCTGAGTGTCCCTGTGACAGTGGCTGGGAGGGGGAGGCTGTGCTGGGTGTCCTGGGTGAGGATTTCTGAAGCTCTGGTGCTTCCTGGGTAATCAGTTCCCTTCCTGAGCCTCGGATATTTCTCCCCTAAGAGTCACACAGGGCTGGTTCTGCTCGTCCTTAACTGCAGTGCTTGGAGATGGAATGATGAAGGACACGGTACAGGAGCTAGGAATTGTGTCATTTGTTTTGTCAAGCAAAAAGAGTAGAAAAACAAGCCGGCAAAGACAAAGCCAAGGAAATACAGTGATAGATCATACCTCAGCAGATGTAAATCAGCACAGCTCCATTGCCTTCAAAGACCAGGAACAGCTGTTGAGCACAGTTATGTTGCTTTACACCAGCTGAGGATCTACACTGGACAACTTTAAATATTGAATCTCAATGCTTTTGAGATAGTAAATGGGCAAAAGGAGAAAAGAGATTTGTATCTGATGTTAGAGTGGTACAGCTAATGTTCCTGGCTTTAAATGAATTACAATCTGAGAACTGCAAGCTGTAGCATTTTCTCCTGCTGTTTTGGACACTCTCCCATCCCTGTGGTGATTGATGCTGTGCTGGAAAACAAGTATGCAAGGAATTTGTTTGGTATGCTCCAGAGTTCATATGTCTTCATTGTAGGTAGTCCATATTGTGTCACGCCGTCCTTGAAAACCCTGCAAAAGAGCTTACAATTAAATTTGAGACTGTGAAGCTGAAACACAACTGTCAGGTGCCAGATGGCATTTTGGAACAGAAGGATTTATTCTAGTTTACAAACAACAAAAGAAAAACTTTGCTGAGTTCTTGCAAACTCCCTTGCCCAAGGAGACTGTGAGGGTGAAAAGGGAGGGGAACAGCCCACAAAGCACCGAGTGCTGCACCAGCAGCTCAGCTCCCCAGGGGTCAGGGCTCACCCAGACAGGCTGATGGATTGGCAGTGCCACCCTTTGGGATGTTTTCCCTGTGGATTGAGGTCTGGCTTCAGCGGCTCCTCTCGGTGCACAGCTCAGGAGGAGCACCGAGCCCACCTGGGCTGGGCTGAGCTGCCCTGAGAGCTCTGGGTGCTGCAGCTGGAGCTCCCACAGCATCATTGGGGGGCACTGGAGCCAGACAGGCTCAGCTCTGTGGGTGCTGACAGGAGCAAAGGGGGGACACAGGGCTCCCCAGGAGCCAGCTCAAGGCTCCCTCCTGCTCCCCTGCCCTTGGACACGGCGGCCTCAGGCAGCACTTCCCAGGTCGCAGCCACTAAAGCTGACACAGCTCCCCTGGAGTCAATTCTTAGTTATGAATTTGCCTGCTTTCTCCAGGCACCCAAAACACGAGGGTCAGCGGGATGATGCCATGAGGTTCCCTGTTTCTGTGCTGCTTTCCACTGGGAATTGCCTCCCTTGGGAGTCTGAGTCCCAGGTACATCCCAGCCCTGGCAGATTTTGCTGCAATGTGAAGAGACAGTGATTCAGTGACACATGAGGAGACAAAAGGAAAAAAGTTTTGGAAATCCTTTAGCACCCTGAAACTTTACTATGTTCCAGTGACATTTCCTAAGTGATTAAAAAAAAAAAAAAAAAAAGAATGCCTGAGAAAGATGAGGATCATCAAATCAAAGCAATTTAGCACTTCATGACAAGAAAGATTAGCCCTGCCCAGTGCTCATCTCGGTTGAAAATGATTTAAATAAAGCTATAAATCTTCTGGAAATTATGCAACATTTTGTGTCAGCCGGAAGCCTCTGCCTGCATTTGTGTGTGCAAAATTCAAAAATTAAGCTCACGTTCCTTTGTAAGTGACCCACTGGAGACACTCATTTCCATACAGAGCAGGGAGGCAGCTGCTCCTGGGGACACGTGTGGCTGTGCCCGCCCTGTTGTCACCTTTGCACTGTCCCCTCTGTGCCCCTCTGCCAGGCAGCGTGGGCTGGAGGGGGAGGGCAGCCCCGGGACCTTGCAGCTGCCTTTGGGAGGGATGGATGAGCCTGGCCCTGCTGCCCGGGCAGGGCAGGGCTCGGGAAGAGCCCCCGAGACCCCGGGCATGCCAAGGTCAGCCCCAGCAGCAGCAGGCCTGGCTCTACCCCAAATCCCTGAGCCCTGGGGTGTGCAGCCCCCCCCAGCTGCCAAAGGGCCACTGAGGTTTGCAAGAGTGATGTCTCCTGTGCACTCCTGCGTTCCAGGGAGAAGACTTTCAGGCTCACTTTAGGATAACAGTTTCAGAACTTGGGCATTTGTAAAGCAGACTGATCGTCCTTTGCGGCTTTCTCCAGAGACAGGCAATGTCTTGTATTGGCCCATCAGAGAAATCTGGAATTAAAAAATAATCTTCTGAGGGCACAACAGCTGTCTGTGACTGACTGTATCCAGAGAGGGTCTCTTGGCTTCTTTTTCTATCTATTTTTATTTATTTGATTTTTTCCCCCTTCCCTGTTGGAGGGCTGCCATTCTGGTCACAGACCATCATTATTTCAGATCAATCATATGAGCCTTGCAAATAGGAAGCTGCTTCCCCAATGTCTACTAAAAGGTTTCTCCTTGCAGAGACAGGGGGGTTACTTTCAAAAATGGAAGGAGAAAAACCAGATAATTTCACACTTTTCCCCAGGTTTTCAGCTCCAGCTGGATGGTGCCAACCTTCTTCTCCAGGGTGTGGGCACCTGTGCAGGAAGGAGGGGAGGGAAAGTGGGAGATCACCCTGAACAGGACTCAGCACCCCCTTGGACCTGTGCCCCCAAGGAAGGAGATGACTGGGAGGCCACTTCGGGGCTGACAGGCAGTGACCAGTTGCTCTCTGATCCCCTTTGCAGCTGGGCAGCCTCACGTGGTGGACCAGGCACAGAAAAGCACCTGCCGTAAACACGAAAAACTGCAGGAGTGAAGCAGCACAGATCAACCCAGAACACGTGGTGGAAGCTGCAGCTTCAGGGCACAAGGAGGAGCCAGGTAGGGTCTGTCTGTGAACAAACAAACACCTCACATGGCTGGGAGTGCACAGCCAGGACCCCAGGCAAGTCCCTAAAACTCATGAGGGGCCACCTGGTGCAACCACAGGAGCTGGGGCTTGTATTTCCAGTTACAAGGATGTGACAAATGGAAGAGTTGTGCTTCTTGGCCCTCCCAACCTCCCTTGATGTCACAACCCTCGAATGGCTCAGGAGAGCTGCCATTCCTGACAAAAAAAAATGAGCACCAGAATAGCAGCACGGTCTGAGGGGACAAAGAGACCCTGGGAGCAGACACGGGCACTTTGTGGATGTCCTAGAATGGGCCCACAAGCCTCACTTTTCTCATTTCCATGATGCCAACAGGATCTTTTCATCTTCCCTTAGGATGTAAGCCATGGTTAAAACTCAGACCTTAAATAGCTGCGTGTCCTACCAGGGGTATTTAATAGGAAGGAAGGAAGAGCAAAGTGAACCTAAAGAGTCATCAGGGGACAGAACAGTAGCAGGAGATGCTACATAGGCAAGTTCTTTTCAGAGTGGACAGAGCTTTATTCTGCAAATCTATTTAAAAAATGCAGCTTTCTGGTTTTGAGCTTAACCTTCAAATGTTACAGAGCAGAAACCTCAGAATCAAGACACACACAAGATTTCTTCACTCCTTCCATTTGCTGGTCAATCCAAAGGATGCTGGAACCAATAACAGCCAAGCTAAACAGAAGTGAACATCTAAACAAATGCCTTATTTTTTCTTCCCCAACAGAGTAAATTTGGGTTGAAGTTCAATGCAGTCATTCAGCATTATTTCTTATTCCTTATCAATTCCTAGTTCACTTCACTAGCTCAGATTTTTAAAAACAAATATCTTGGTATTTTGGTAATTAGCAGAGATGAGGAAGGAAATGTGAAACACAGCAGTTGACAGTTTAATGAGGGTTTTTTCTGGGTAGCACCTTTTTTCAAGGCCCTATTACATCCTGCATTTCAAAAAAAGGTTATATTTGGAAAGAACAACGAGTGAAATACACACTGCACAGGACTGACAATTAAAACACACATTTCACCTGGCATGCCTCGTGTAATAAACAAGCCAGGATATCTCTAAATGGACCATCATGCTGTCAGGAATTTTTAAAAGTGGATGGAATCTGGGTTGGGGAGGAGGAGGAAGAGGTTTGTTAATTAACTAATGAGTGATTGGTGTTGCAATCAACTGACTTCAATCAGGCTGTGCTGTACATGTTTAAGGGAGAAGTTTCCTTTTCCTTTTTTTCCTTTTCCTTTTCTCATTTTCCTTTTCCTCATCCTCCTTTTCTTCCCCTTTTCCTTGTCCTCATCTTCCTTTTTTCCTTTTCCTTTCACTCATCTTCTTTTCCTTTTCCTTGTCTCATTTTCCTTTTCCTTATCTTCCTTTTATTCCTTTTCCTTTTCCTTGTCTCATTTCCTTTTCTCATCTTTTTTTTTTCTTTTCTTTCCCTCATCTTCCTTTTCTTCCTCTTCCTCTTCCTCTTCCTCTT
>VZRO01003885.1:131021-178929 GCA_013397915.1 Daphoenositta chrysoptera
CTTTGTCTCATTTCCTCTTCCTCTTCCTCTTCCGCTTCCTCTTCCTCTTCCGCTTCCTCTTCCTCTTCCGCTTCCTCTTCCTCTTCCGCTTCCTCTTCCTCTTCCGCTTCCTCTTCCTCTTCCGCTTCCTCTTCCTCTTCCGCTTCCTCTTCCTCTTCCGCTTCCTCTTCCTCTTCCGCTTCCTCTTCCTCTTCCGCTTCCTCTTCCTCTTCCGCTTCCTCTTCCTCTTCCGCTTCCTCTTCCTCTTCCGCTTCCTCTTCCTCTTCCTCATCTTCCTTTCCTTCCTTTTCCTTTTCTCATTTTCCTTTTCCTCATCCTCCTTTTCTTCCCCTTTTCCTTTTCTCATTTTCGTTTTCCTTTTCCTTTTCCTTTTCCTTTTCCTTTTCCTTTTCCTTTTCCCCCTTTTCCCATCATCATCCTGCATCTCTCAGTAAGGAGCCTCTCAGGCCCCACTCCAGACTGGCCGATGCCCCTCCAAACCACTGGGAGGAGGGAGGGAAGAGTCCCAGCAGTTCCTGACAGCCTCGTTCTGTCCCCTCTCGCAGCAGCCAGGCCTCCCTGCTGGAAGATGCTGTGTTGGTGGTTCTGTGGCCTTCCCACCAGCCCCACGCCCAGCCTGTCCCAGGAGGAGAGAGCTGCCCTGGAGCAGAGACTGACCAGCATCGAGGAGAAGCCCCTGTGGAGGACAGTGTGCAACGCCAATGCCGTTCTCCTGCTGGCCATCAACGTCTTCCTGTGGGCCTATTTCGGCTGAGCTGGGCTCGGGAACCGCGTGGCTTTGGTGGCTCTCACCTCCCGGTCTCAGCAGCAGGTGACAGAGCCCCTGTGGCAGCCCCAGGCGCTGGCACAGGGCAGCACAGCCCTTCCCTGGAGGCACCGCCTGCTGGGAATGGCTGTGGGGCTCCGTCTCTGCAGGAGGGGGGACCAAAACTCGGCACTGGCCACATCGGGGATGCAGGGGATGTGTGGGACAGCACGAGGGACAAGGCAGGAGGTCTGGGGTCGAGTTTAAGGGTGCAGAGCTGAGCCCAGCAAGGAGCAAAGGCTTCAGAAAGCCCAGCTATGGCACGGTGGGGCCTCTCCCAGGGCTGACTTTGCACTGCTGTGCTTAGGGGTTCTGGTTTACACTGGTGTGGGGAAGGAGATTTAAACACTACCTGGGGTTTTTTATATGGCCAAAATTCAGATGGAATCAGAGGGATTAACTCAGCAGTGACAACCTTGGCTCCCACAGCCTCCCCACGACCTGTGTGGGACCCCTCTCACCCCACCCCTCGTTGGCATCAGGGGGCAGGGGGCTTCTTCCTGCTCCCCGAGCCCCCATCTGCCCCTCTGCTGCCCGAGGGCTGGGCTGACACCAGCCCGAGCCTGTTTGCTCATCTGCCCATGCCCTTTACAGCATTTCCAGCAATAAAGGTGCCTGGGTAACCACGCCAGTCCCGACTGTGGCTTTTTGTGCTGATCTGTCCTGCTCTGACACACAAAGGGCCCCTGGGACCACGGCGACCTGGCTGTGGCAGGGAAAAGAAAA
Organism: Daphoenositta chrysoptera; assembly: GCA_013397915.1. Classification (NCBI taxonomy): domain Eukaryota; kingdom Metazoa; phylum Chordata; class Aves; order Passeriformes; genus Daphoenositta; species Daphoenositta chrysoptera. Next base: position 132,553 of record VZRO01003885.1, read on the forward strand.
ATCCTTCCTTGGGGCCTGGTTCAGGATCTCGCTTTTTTGAGCACGTTTGGGCTCCTCTGACCCATCCTCAGGGCCATCAGAGGAGGTGGCACAGCCAAAATCTCTGAAACCACAAAGAGCAGCACCCAGTGTCATCATCTGTGCCTGGAGAAGGCTGAAAATGCCCACAGGGATGTGACCCTGCATCCAAAGGGCAGGTCCAAGGCACCTTGGGCTGTGTGGGGAGCTGAGGGCACACAGGGAAGCACAGCACCATAAATGATGACGAAAATCAGTCATGAGCCAGCAGGGAGGGAAGAAACAAAGCTCTGTTTCCACCAGGCACGGGAAGGTTGGGCCGTGGTTCCCCTGCTTGTCCCCAGTTTGGATGGGTTTGTGCTGGCCTCATGCAGATTAATTTAAGCATTTGCTCATTCTAAGAGGAAAAAGTAGATTTCCTTTGAACAAGAGAGATCTCAGCCCCATGAGCTGCCCCTCCATCCCCATGGAAGAGGCAGTGGCACAGAGCTTGTCTTGCCTTTGCACTGTTCAGTTTCAGCCAGGAGGTGCCCAGATCAGAGGGTGCCTCAAAACATTTGGAGAAAATCAAGTTACCAGCAGTGATTAATAGCTGGCAAATGTCTAATAAGAACAGGTACATTTTTAGTGCATTTAGAAACACCAGGGCTCTCACCTCCTCACCCTGAGCCACAGAGACCCTCAGCAGCCCTCAGCTCCATGGGTTGGCTTTTTTGGACCACATATCCTCTTAAACCATGGGGACAGCAACACAGAGCAGGATGAGGAAACTAGGGCAGTTTTTTTAACGTTTGAGATTATTTTTTCCCCCTAAGAAAAATTCAGTTTCGCAGAGAGTAGAACTTAATTTTACTAAGCCTTTTTTTTTTAATGACAAAATATCTTTGATATTTGGTTATGTGATGAGTTTTTCCCCTCCCCATCTCACCTCATGGATCTTTGAAGGTAACTTTTCCTTTAAAATGATGATGTTGATGTTGGTTAAACAAAGTAATGCACTTTGAGAGCTGTGAGTGCATCTCTGAGCTTGGCCCTGAGGATGGAGACACCCACGCTGCCAGATGCAGCCAGCTGTGCACCCCCAGGAGGAACACATTTCATTGGTAAACTTATTTGACTTCCCTACTCTGCTTTGAAGCACTGAAGTGAAACGAAGGAGAAAAGAATGATTGGGGAGGGAGAGTCTGAGAGATTTATTGAAATAAAGCAAAGTTGTCTCAAAACATCGCGACCTTTGCTTGTGTTTTCTAGGAAAACAGTGTAATTAGCTGAGAAAAAATTAAAACAAATATATCAAAAAATGAAACCACAGCTGAACAGGAGCACTGTGCATCCTGGCTGTGGCAGCAGGGAATGAGTTGTGGTGTCCTAACAAGAGCACATCACTCTCAGGCTGTAACCAATATCCAAGTGCATTGGCAGCAGATGTTATTAATGATGCCAATACATATTTTCTTATTAATCTTCCATACTAGGCTTGTGTCTATCTGCAAATGATTATCATTCATTTTCCTGACAAATCTATCAAGATCATTTATTACTGTTCGGCAAAGGATCTTCTTTTAAACAAAGATTAATAACATTGCATTTTATCTGGCTGGCTGAGCCAAAGGAAATGAAATTAACAATGAGCCCTACAAACATGTCATCACTTTAATTTACCGGAAAATATTTTAAAATGTTATTTAAAAGAATATACGCTGTGGTGAGCACAGTTTATTACAAAGGAAAGGATTCAAACCACAGGCATTTTAGCAGGGTGGAGAGTAAGCAAACAGGGCACTGTGTGTTCTCTGGTTCCTCTCAGGGGAGTTCGGGGACAAGGAGGGAGAGGCACCCACAGCTCTGCCGGCACGCACAGATGGGCTCCTGCCCAGGGGAATTGCAGCTGGAGGTCCCTGTTCCTCACTGAAAGGGGATCCACAGCTCTCATTCCTGCAGGGAGCACTGCCCTCCCTGTGCTCCTACAGAAGGGAACCCCACCGGGGTGAGGCTCGTGGGGCTCTGAGGGAGAGGAGGGCACATGTGTGCTGAGTGCCAGCAGCCTTCTCTGCTTTTGGTCCCCAGGAGGAAAAGAAACTCACTAATGTATGTGGTTTCGTTTCCTTTCTTCTGCACTCTCCTCTAACTTTCACCCCCCTCATTTGAGTAACAGAATAAAAATAACAACAACAACAACAATAATAATAATAAATATACACCAAAGAACCTATCAAAATCCTCTTCCTACTTTTACTGGTACAGGTCTAAAATCCTTCAAGGGGAGCAGGGAGGCCTGTAGACACCCTGTGACTCTTTAATTCCTGCCGTGGGATCCCGTATCACACCTGAAGCCACCCTCATGCCTTCCCTGAATTGTCTCGAGGGCGATTCCCACAGCTCTGTGTGTCCATCCCCATCACAGCCCCCGGGGGTGACGGTTCCATCTGCCACCGGCTGGCACCGAGCTGCTGCTGCTGCCATTCCAGCACAGCCCAGAGCTCATCGGCAGGAGCTGGGATTCCAGGCCGTGCAGGATCGCAGCCCCGCTGGCCAAGCAGCGCCAGATGGCACCACCATGCCAAGGACAACGAACAGTAACTGAATTGTCAGAGCCCGAAGCAAAGTCAGCCCGAGCCGCCGAGCTGGTGCCATCGCTGATTCCCAGCAACAAGCTGTCCCCAAGGACACTGCAGGAAGGCTCCTGGAGAGGGCACTTGGGCAGATGTCTGTGAGCCACGGGGTGTCTGTCCCTGGAGGGGTCCCAGTGCCACGGGAGCAGCGTGGAGCAGCGCACACGCGTGGGCAGAGCAGGAGCATCGGCACAGGCACTGCCCAGCTCCAGCCCTGGGCTGCTCTGCCGGACCGTGATGGGGCTGCTGGACAGCACCCGGGACCAGGCTCCGCCGTGGAGATCATCGGGAATGCTCCCTCTGCCACTCTGGTTTAGGCTAACCCAGCAAGCTTTAATTCTTCATTTCTGTGGGAAGGACCAGGGTGACCATTTTAAGAACCCCATAATTATCACCTCACACATTCCAAACAGAAACGCTGTTCCGTGCCTTGCTCCTGTGGCTTCCACAAAAGCAGCATCCAGTTTAATATGTGAGACTCATAACCAGCTCACACAGGGCAATAGTTCACTTCAGTTTGAAGAAAAAAAATATTCTGCTGGAAGCACAGCAAGTAGCAGTGTCAATTTTTCATTAACCTACAGCCACTGTCTCTGTAGACTTACAGCTATAAGTAAGATTACTGTTATAATTTTTTCTGGTCCCCAAGGGAAGGGAAAAAAAAACTTCTCAAAACTTTTAAGGTCATTAAAAATCCACCTTTAAATTGGAGGTAGTCTCAGTTTACTTTCATATTTCAAAATCAAATCTTAGCTGCAGCCTCACATCAAAGCAGAAATGTCAGTCGCTTTGTTTCTACTTCTGTGAAAGAAGTTCCAGCTTACACACGAGTTGAATGCCAAGTAAATAGGTTTTCCTGGGGAACAAAGGCAGCTTTCTTTTGTTTGTTTTAAACATATGTAAATAGAGTCCCAGGGGCTGAGCTGCCTGTCACTTCAAGCAGGTTCACACTCGTGTCACTCCAGCTGGTGATTTCTGACCGACCCGGGGTCAGGACTGCAGAAGTTTCCCTCCCCACCCCTCCACAGCCACATCAAGCAGCTGCTCGTGCCCTTCCCCTCCAGCCTCACACCTCAGCAAACGGGAAGCAGACGAACATGGATTCCTTTTTTGCCAGTTCCTTGTTCTTTTGGGTTCTGTTTTGGTTTTAAGCTCTAGTTACAGAATCACAGAAATACTCTGGTCCTCTGTCAAAGCCACTGTGGTGGTCCTGGAATGTCTGGGCACCGCAGAGCAGTGCCTGGAATCCCTGGACACCACCAGAGAGCAGCTGGGCTGTGCCCACACACCAGCCATGGATTAAAGGCTGATGGCACCACTGCTCCACGGTCAAGATAGCTCAGGGCAGGGAAGAAACAGGAATGGCTTGGTAAGAAAAATGACTTTTTTTTATTTTTTGGGTGTTTTTTTTTAGCAGAAGGTCACCGTCGATCTTGAGCTTCCTCTTTTCAGTACCAGGCATTTAAGGAGGGGAGTGTTATCCTCGTCAGAGCCAGGAGACACCAAAGAGGAGCAGGATCCCTCCACATGTCCAGGATCCCTCCACACATCCTCCTGCTCCCACTCCAGGGGTCAGTGCAAACAACACTGAGGGCAGGGTTTGATCCCTGTAGGAGCCACACGCTTGAGTTGGCCTCGATGGTTCTTGTGGGTCCCTTCCAGCTCAGAATATTCTGTGAAATCTACTCACTTTATTATATTTTTTTAATTTAAACCAGCAGATCAACGCAAAATCGAGCACTTCATGCTTGTCATTTCCAAATGACTCAGGTTGTATCTCAATCTTCAGCACTTGTTTGGGGTGTAAGACTGGGTAGCACTGAGGGATGCATCCATTTATAGGCTCTGCAAGAGCTGCAATTAAGGAAAATCCTCAAATACACGAGAAACCTCAATTTTGATTGGCCACGTTCCCATAACTTATTGATAATTCAACTCACTCGAGTATTATTCAGTGTTTTCCTTCTCCCTGCTTTTTTTATCTCTTGACAAGTTTACAAAGAGAAGAATGGAGCCGAGCTGAGCTGCACTCCATCCAATCTGCTGCCTCCACAAACGGCAGAGAAGCTAAATGAAGCCCAGAACATATGGCACTGTGCTGACAGAGCTCCCAAACTGGTTCTGCATGAGCAACAAGGAACATCTTGAAACGCACAAGACATATGTGTTTTAGGAAGAAGATTGAAGTGTTTCATAATAAAACAGGACAAAGTGAAATACAAGTGCTGTATAAAATTTTAATTAAAAACTGGTTTTACCCCTCGACGTGAATATACAATATGTTTCCCAGATGGATTTCATATTTAAGTATTATCCAAACCAGATACATAAATGAGACAAATAAAGCCTTCAAAAATGGCACAGAGGCTAAAATGTATGTAAACACTAGATGACTGTGGTGAAAACAAGGCAGGCAGGGAAAGCAACCTCTTAGCAAGTGTTTACTACTGGAATTCTGAATGAAACAGTTCCTACAGCTACAGTCAGGGTAACAATACAAATACAAGCATTAGAATTCACCACCACTCGGTGATGTAAATGGTGCTTTTGTTACTCAGGAGCTGCACAGGTTGTTTCCTACACTGATAATTCATGGTATAGAAATGCATAATTCAAGGCATGCCAGGCATCAAACCCTCTCCAGCCTGCCCTGCTCCCAGCCTCCCACCCTGCTCTGTGGGAAGCTCTCTTCATTCCATGCCATCAGCTCCACAGGGCTGTGCAAAGGCCTGGCCACACAACAGAATTTTTGTGCTGTCTCCCCAGGATCAGTAAATCCTGATGAACCAGGAGGGATGTTGTTTTGCAGCAGCAAACTCCTTTCCCCGAGGAGGTGAGAAGGTGGCTCAGATTCCCACTGCTCAGGCTGCAGGGAGTTCTCTGCTGAGCCAGAGGCAATCACCCAGAATTGAAGGGAAATACCCAAGAAGAAAAAGCCCAATCTCCACATAGATCAAGCAAAGAGAAAGATTACAGTTCCTTTATGTTGCCATCCAGACAAATTATCACCACACTTCAGAGAATTTCTCACAAAGACAAACTGGGAACAAACTCCATGCCTTTGGCAAGCCAACACTGATAAAAGGAGCTACGGCCACATCTTTTAAGGGCTTTGGTTGATGATGTTTCGAATTCCAGGGGGAAAGCAGCAGAAACCAACAGCAATCAAGGGGGCTTGTGCTTAATAGTTCCTGTGCAATGGCAACAGGAATAGTGGGGGTTTCAATCACTTCCCAGAGTGCTGCTGCATTTGTTGGAACTGAAAGGAACTGGGCAAAGACCAATTCTCTGCTGCTCCCAGAGACATCACCTAAGGCAGACACCCCTTCTGTCAGGGGGGCAGCTCATCAAGATCAGCCCTACAAGTGCTGTTCTCTCTTAGCTTCAAGTGTTCTCACTGGAACCAAGAGGCTCAATTTCATTGATTTGAAAGTTTCCTCAAATTCCTTGATTACTAAACAAATCTCACGAGAAATTCTCAGCATCCTGATAATCATCACTCCATGACCACTGAAGTAATTAACACCATGGCCTTTCCTATGACCCAGGGATCCCACATTGCCAGATTTATACAGCAAGAGACCACTGCTAGAATTTTGTTGCATAGTTCAGTGTTTCAGAAAATATTTCAAGGTCAAAGATTGGGAAGAGCAGAATTATGTACCGAGTTATTCCTTGCACATGGAGCGGGAAGGCAGAGATTCCTTCCAGCTTATTTTCTCTGACAAAGCCATGGCACACCATACAAAACTTTCCACTGTCACATTGCACCCTTTGTTCCTGGGGAGAGGACGAGGACAAATGATGTCAGAGATGTTAATAGTGCTGGTTAGTACACAAAGCAAACAGCACTAAGACATCAGCATGAAACAAATAATTTATATTAAAAATAAGAAAAAAAGATATCATAAGAGCAATCGGTGTGAGGATACAAACCTGGATCATGCAGGAGACAGCAGCTGAGCAAGATACCAACAGCAAAGATTAGCTCCTAAGAGCACATGTAGTAAAGCAGCTTATTATCTTTTCTAGCCCTCTCTGATCAAGATAGAAATCTATTAAATCTGATTAAGATTTGTTTAATAATTGTCCGATTAAAACATAATAAACCCGGGAAAATTAAAATAAAGCCTTTTTAGTAACCTGGAGATGAGAAGGGACTTTTCAGACAGGCTTCTATAAAATAGTTTCTTTAACATTCACCTCAGGATCCCAAAGCACTTCACAGTCATTTAATTAAGCTTCAACAGAGCACAAACTCCCCATTTTACAGCTGAGGTAACAATGAGGAGGAGTTTGGAAAAGACTATTTAATACTGAGCAGAGCTAAATGTTCTGTTATTCTTCCCCAAAAATAGATTCCCAACATCTTCACGTATATTTCTTTCTCTTCTGACAATTTTGGCAGCCTCTGAAGTAATAGTAAAATTCAAACATGTGATGCACAATCTAAAGAACAGCCCTCAACACTTCCCAAGCTGCTCAGCTTTGGAGCAAAAACACTGTTCCCCATCTATCTCACAAAGCTGCTCCTACCTGTTCCCATTACTCCAGCCATCCCTATGCTTCTTATCCTCAGTGGAGCAATTTAAGCCTCTCTTCCTCTCAGTCAAAAACTTAGATAAGGCAAGTCATTAAAGAGTTTGACATTTTTGCCTTTAATTCACATCAGGTCAGTGACTGAGCGATTGCCAAAGCAGCTGCTCCTCAGCCAAGGATTTGCATTTCCACTGAACACAGGCAGGCACTTTGTCTAAAGCCAGCCCAGGATCCTGAACTGTACCAAGTTACTCACAACAGAGATGGAAGGGAGCAAGTAGGAAGCAGAGTCTGACTCACTAAACTGAAAGTGATTAAAATATTGCACTGATTGCATCCTGCAAGCATCACTGGATGCCGAACAGCTTTTGGTGAGAATACTCGTGGGTTGCAATAACTTGGGGAGGGCAAGAGAGAGACACAGACTCTACAGAAAAGCACTAATTCACTCCTAATCTGGCCCATTATTGCCAGATTTGAGTAGGCAGCTTTCCTTTAGGAGCTAAAACGATGGGGGTGGAATTATGCCATCCCACTGTCACTAGAACTTTGTAGATGGTAAAGGATAAGGAATGAGCACAGAAAATGCTATTTAGAGCTCCACTCAGGAACCCAGAAATTTGCATTTGATAGAAGGGATTTAAATTGTATCAGAAGGCAAGGTGCATGAAACAATTAGAGTTAATTGCTGTGTTGGTTCAGTGCCTGGACCTTCACTTCTCCCAGGCTGCAGGGGCAGAGGAGCAGCCGTGCTCGGAGCTGTGAGTGCTGGCAGGGCCACCTGAGCAAACAGGGAAGGGCAAAATGCTTCTCAAAACAAAGTGCCTTGAAGATTTTGGGGACAGATCAGAGTAATTTGGGTCTGAAGTCACACTCCAGAGCAAAGTTTTCCATTTACCCAACTGGATTTCCAGCACAGTGCTTGGAGGAGAGCACTCTTTGCTGTATCACGGTGTGTGAGTTTGGAATGCCTCTGACCCAGGAGAGGAACATCTCCTGCAGCAGCTGATTCAGAGAGACATTAAACACACATCTCCCTCCCAGCTGGAGCAGGGCCAAAGGCACTCAGAGCCTGTCTGCTCCATTTCAGGGTATGCTGCAGAAGGAGGCTACACTGAGAATATTCATACTGGTCAAAATTCAAAAACGACACTTTTTTTTCTCCCATCCACTTTTCACCTTTGCTGAAAAATTTTTCATCTTTGATGAGAACTGAAGGTTGCCATATTACCATATGCTTCCTTTATTTAGCTAGGGGAATCAGATAGATATACTTCTTGGACTCCTTGGAAACACCACCTTACTTTTTTATAGTGGCCCCCAACCTTTCTCATCCCCTCGTGTCTTGAATTCATGGCAACTTGTGACCTTCATCAAACATACAGAAAAACCCCACAACAATCCCTCGGCATTCAGGCCTTCTCCCACTCTGAACAGGGACTGAAATCTGCTGGATTGTTGGGGAGGGAAAAATCAAACAGGTTTCCTATGTCACAGAGCCAGACCAGACCAAAGGGGAGCAGCCAATCTTCACAAGACTAACTTTTACTCAGCTGTGACAGTGGGGAGGGAATGCACAGAGAATATTGAATGAAAACTGCAGGATACAACAAGAACAACACTGTATCTTATGGCTTAAACACATACAGGAAACTGCAACAACCTTCAGGTTTCAACAGACTGATTTTAAACCAAAACCTTGGAAAGTATCTCTCAGAATCTGTCCTGCCTGTTGAGGACCTACTTCAATATAGCTACTCCTATGAAGAGCAAGAAAAATCATCCTTTATGGACTAATATGGGGCCACTGGAGAGGCCAGTGAACACCAGGTCCTGGTGGCACAACCCTCCATGACCTCCATGCCTTCAGGGACACAGCTTGGGCAAGTTTTACTTGCCAAGTTTTTTTTTACTTGCAAGTTTTCTGCAAAAAAAAAAAGCATCCTGCTACCTCAGGGAGTGACTGGGCACTTCTCCATCACACGAGGCTGTGCCACCAATGCCCTGTGAAAGCACTAATGTGCTAAATGACAGCAGGCACAGGAAGTTACCAGCGTTAATCCACTTCAGCTGCTCCAACAGTTACAAGGAATAGAAATGTCTGTATGTGAGACACTTCCTCTGAGAGTGCCCTGGCCTGAAACAGCAGCACGCAGCCCTTCCACGTGCTCTCCCACCAGCGAACTGCTCACCAACTGCTCTCCCAAATCAATTATGTTGTCTCAGCATTAAAGGAGGGAAGGCAGAATAGACCAACTTTTTGTTTATGTAGGCATGCTGGCAGGTTCCAGTCATATGTTGTGCCATCTGTACTGCTAACTTTATCCTTTATCTAATCACAACAGGTAAAATGGCATCGGTGGAGCTGACTCTGTTCGCTCCGATAGGGAGGCAGCCAGAACAGGCGTTTGTTTTTTCTGCATTCTGAGGGGAAGCAGGAGATGGACACTCTTGCCCTTTTAAAACATTCAGCTTTTCAATGGATGGGCAATTTGCCCTGGTCTGCTAATGTGGGATCTGCTCAGTGCAAGGCTGAAAAGGTTCCATCCCTGGGGAAAGCATCGAACTGCTGATGAACATTTGGTGGCCTTTAGCAAAAACGAAGTGATTTCTGCCAACAGGATCCCAGCAGACCGGGAAGAACAGGCTCCAAATTAGGTGGGATTGTGATGCAGGAATTTCAGAAGGCCTGTACAGAACACAAGGAGCTTGCTGACTAGCTCTTTCCCCCTGCACCCTCCTTTCTTATTCATATTTCTAAAAATGACAAGTGTATTGGCAAATGTCATGGCTGCATTCAGGAGAATGTGGAAGCTTTCAAATGCAAAGGCTGTGTGAAGATGACCTTTCATCTGGCACAAAGGCTGCTGGGCTGGGTGGTTTTCTTTTAAAATTTCACAGTATTAGAACACTTGTGACTACAGGTGCTCAAAACCATTTAAATACATGCCTGTAGGTCCTACAGTACCAGAGTTTGTGCCCTTCTCAAAAAAAACCAAACCAACAATTTAAAGGCAACTGTCTAGAAAACAATTCTTTTTGTCCCAGATGGGTCACTTCTAAACCACCACTCACATTCACCTTCCCCTTTAGGTCCCCTCTCTGACCACCAGGACATATTGCTTCTTCAACCAATTCTGTTAAAGTTGCTAAATAGAATTAGTTATTTAATAAGAACTGGCTGCAGCTGAAACCTGAGTTGATGTCAGACAGGAATGTCCAGCATATTTGTCTTCAAATGACTGTATGTTCAGAGTCTCAAAGGAGAAACACCTTGCTTATCTGGGGAGGGGATGTTTTGTCAGGGATTTTTTGTTTCTCTTTTTGGGGGTGGATGTTAATAACTTCCTTTTGTCAAACCCCCATTTGTCCAAAACCCTGCCCAACCATAATGACACCTTAAAAAATAGAGTACAAATATTGTTATATAAAAATAGGTTTAGTTACAAATACTGTACACTGTGTGTTTTCAGGTGAGCTGCTTTCAGGAATGTGTTTCTCGGTCTGAAAGAGCACCAGCAGTTTTTTCATACATGTTTCTGTATATTTTTCCAAGACTCTCCTCCAAGATTGCTCTGTGAGGCTTCTCTTTGTACACAGCTGCAGGAGCAGACCAACTTTCACCATTACCCAAGTGAACAAGAGCGTTCTGCTGCACTGGAGAACTGTCAGAGGAAAGAAGATAAGAAACAATGATCAAATCTAGATATGGGAGAGGAATCAGCAGCACAAACCCAGCAGAAATACCAGTGTAGAGCTGCTAAGCACAGATTACCTTCCACAAACCAAAATAAAAACTGCACTGCAGCTACTTTTAAGAAATGGGAACCCCTGCATGTGATTCATTCACACAAATCTTCCCCCACTTATCTGAGTACACTTCCTAATGCCCCCCAAACAGAATTCATTTTCAGAGAACCTGCAGTAATTCTGCTGTACTTTTGCAGGCTGTGTGACTTGGCAAGAGCAACACAGCAGGATTTTTGTGTCCTTTGAAGGTGAAATTGTAACCACAAGCAGCTATTTCAATATGAAGACAATCTATCAGGGGGATATTAAATTACTGTGGTTGCAGCTGTAAAGTGCTCTATCAGAAGCATCTTGGATTAAGTTTTCGACCAAATACATTTTGATATAGTGGCAATCCAGGGTTCCTTCCCCACCCCATCTTCTGTGTCACTGTTTTAATACTAAACACAAGTACAGGCTCATCTTTCAGTTGCTTTGAGAAATTATTTCCTAGATCTATGAAGTGAAATTTATACTCTGAAAATCATTACAAAATACTGCCAAGTCTGAATAGTTTAGATCTAAACATCACGACTATTTGCTTCCTCTTGATGCTTTCAAAAGAAAGGTTTGTGTCATATAATTAAATGAGCAATTTCCCTGTAATACAGCATGAAACAAGAAGCTCAAAAATCATCAGAAAAAAATTACAACCGAGGTGACATTTTTCACATCTGCTCAGAGATTTAGGCACTTAAGAGAATTAAAAATTAGGACTGAGTTATATCCAGCCTTTTGCAAATGTTCTCAGTCTGGGAAATGTGAAGCTTAAGGTGACCATCTTCACTTAGGAAATGGATTACATTTCACAGGGAAGCTTTACAGTTTCTTATGTACATGTCATTTATTAATGGTAGTGTCTTCTGTGATCAAACCAGTACTTAAAACTTCATCCTCAAGTTAATATCAGCCAACATGTGACAAAATTAAAAGAAACCTTAAGTCAAATCCATGAATACATGTATCCAGCTGCATCAAAACACAAAGTTCTCACTCAAAGAATGGAAAAGGGGAAGAAGAAGGTGTAGGATCAGTTTTCTAAACTGACATCTCTAAGCTTCCACTGTCCCATGGAAAACAAAAGAAGGAACGGCTTTTGCTTTTATATTTCTTACATTAAAATATCAGGGTGATGTTAACCTACACCAAATAAACAAGACCTCTTTTGTGGCTCCAATATTAAATAGAGAGGAAGGCCACTTTCACACTTATTCAAAAAGGCTCCATTATTTAAACTCAGTCAATGGCATGCAGCAAAGTTAAACCTGTTTATCATCCCGAGTTAACTCTGCTTCACAGTCTGGACACAAAGAAACCAACCTCCCAAACAAAATCAATAGAGAAGTTAGAGAGGCCTGTGTCAAATGCAGACAACTCAATACCCTGGGGACTCATCAACAGCTGAAGTTTCACCTCCTCCTTCCTGCAGTTCATGGTACCTCACTTCTGATGGAGAATTCTCAGCTCAACAAGCAGGCACAGCACTTGTAACTATACAACAAACAGCTCTGACACTCTTTTCCTTGGAATCCATTTCCAGCAGCAGCCTTGTGCTTGCCTTTTCTTCTCCTAAAAGCTGAATATACCTAGAGACACTGAGAATCCAACCACTTTAATTGCAGTAAAGACTCAAAACCCAATAGTAACAAGTTCCTTATTCTGGTACTGACAAAGACTTATAAAAAGACATAAGCCTTATTTTCCCTTCTCTTTTTGGAGGGGTGTGTGTTTGTATTTCCATTAGCCAGCCCTTGTGCATGAGATACCTGGACAAAGCTACAGCCAAGTTAGGGAAGAGTCCCTCTCCTGTCTCAACTGGAAACCAGCTGACAACCAGAGCTAAGCAATCTGGGAATTACACTCACAAATCATATTAACAGCAGGATTTCTGCACGCAACTCCCTGCTCTGAAATACCTGTCATATGCTTTTGTTCCCTCATACATCTCCTTTAAGAGTCCCAGAAGTTCTTTTCTGAGTGAATCATATACTAAATATTTCACAAAACACAGACCTTTTCCTTACTCCCAGTGGTTTTCAATCATCCATCTACTTTACTGCCAGCATTTGGTCGACAGTACCCTGTCCTTCCATGAACTCTGTCCCTGTATCCTGTTTATGGCACTGTGGCAAACACTCAGCAATCTGAGTGTCCTCGAGTCCTTTATGCCTCACCCCCAGTGCTGCTGGCCTCTAAACCCAAGGAGCAGTCCTTTCCCAACCTGAGTGCCACATTTCATATCCCATCACTTCAGGATTCTCGAGTATTAGGCTTTGTTTTTCATTTTTTTTCATGGTCTGCAGTTTCAGCATAAATCTCGAAGTCCCAAAGCTGCCTCAAAACAAAAACTTGCACTTTCTCTCTCACAAACACATCCCACAGAGTTTAATTGCCCCAGCTGTCAGGACAAAGGATAAGGGAGCAGAAAGGCTGCACAGAATACAGGAGTGAGCACAGGTACAGGAGACACCACTGCAGCAGCAACTTCACAACCATAAGGAAATTGGAGTAATCCCTTGCACAGGGTGATTCCAAATCACAGGGATTTAAAAAAAAAAAAGCCAGCAAATCATAAATTAACTTTTTGGAGCTTACAAATTTCAAGAAGTTTGCTATGGTACCCATATTGAAATACCCTCCTTTCAGGGGTATACAGTGGTGATTTGAGATGTCTTTGTTAGAAAACAGTGTGACATTTAATTATCAGAATAAACCCTTTTCTTTCTAATGGCAACACCTCTCAAATATAGCACCACAGTTCTACAACTTCTCTCTTAATATAAAGAACACCAGAAAAGCCATAGGAGCCCAAAAAAGATTTACATTTCTTAGTATCTTTCCTTCAATAGGTACCCAAAACATTGTACAAAATACGGTGTGCATACACAGAGAACATCAATATCGGCAACTTCTACTACAGAAGTCATCAAAATCAACCAATCAGTATCTTATAAGTAAATTATTCAAATTAATCTCTAGTCATGTATGTGAGGAGTACACAGAGTAATTAAATCTACATAAGCCAGATTTTAAGATCTCAGGTTTCCAAGACAGCTTCTGAAATATGGCATGCCGAATCACTAAACTACACTATATAAATTTGCTGTATTTTCTGGAAAAGGCTTCTCTTTTCTAAATATCTGTTAAGCAAGAAAAAAACAAACAAACAAACAAAAAACAGCCCCAATCAAACCATACTACTAAATAAATTTATTTTTGCACTCCTATAGTTTTAAGGAGAAAATAACAAATTGATTATTTTAAAAGTGACATTTGCTCTCTGGCTGACAAATTCCAAAAACTTCTGCCCAAGAATCATTTTTATAGCCAAGCCCAGTTCCAAACCCAGCGTTTCATGAAGACTATACTGACACAGTGCCAAACAACATCAAAGGCATAATTATATTTAACTGTATTTTGCTTTTAGGTGAGAAAGCTTGGTATGAGTAACGCCTCCAGAAACCTTTTCCCTGGGCAATATAAGACAAAGCTGAAAACGGGAAGAGAAATTTTTAGCTAAATTTAAAGGGCAATATTGAATATGAATGTTTTGTCCTGGTCAGAGAAAAGCTCCATACCTGCTCTGCAGCTCACTCATGGTTAAGGGTGCATTATCTGTAGGTTCTCTTGTCTGAGGCACACCATCCTAAAAAAACCCAGAAATCAAATTCTCATTACCTTGGTTTCTGATTACAATGATCTCATTTCAAAAATACTTTCTTTCCATTTAGAGGACTATTAAAGTGCTTACATTTCTTGGGGGAGAAAGGGACGAAGTGTAATGAGCCAAATGCCATTTATGAACACTTTTAATTAAGTTCAGTCCAATTCAGCTAATAATTTTCAGGTAATAAACTGGAAAGAATTTCTAGACAGTGTAGATCTAGAGAACTATGCAGACAGCACGAGCTTCAATAATTCCCAACAAACACATTGGCAAAGTGCTATGAAACTTACTGCTTACTGCTTTTGTGTTTCTTGCAGAAAAGGGGAAAAAGAACCTAAAACTTATGGTGTTATCCCTTTCATGTGTTTTACCAGGCAGAAGCATTCCACACATCTGAATTCTTCAATTTCATATCCAAGGTTGAGTACATGCTTACTGAACTTTAAAAAAAGTCTGATCCACTTAATGACCCTTCAGTCAGGTATTCTCAGTTGCTAGAATGCAGTTTTACCTTCCAAATGCTATCTAGACATTAATTAACCCAAATTTGACCTCTTAAAGAAGAAAGAAACAAAATACCCATGTGGAGGGAGCCAGCTGCTCACCTGAGATGGGATGGTAGAAATTCCAGCACACACAATTCATGTTCACTCTACTCTGAAGAGCAAAGACCCTACTTAAGGGCTGATATTAAGTGATGCTTTCAGCACAAGTCAATTGCTGTAAGGATTAGTAAACAAAGTCATCTTTCATGCTATAGGAGAAATAATTGGAAAAAAGACTGCAGTAAAAATAATCACACTTGCTGGTAACACAGAACTGGGAGAAAAGACAATAAATATAGAGGTAGATGGCAATAAGATGCAGAGCAAGCTGAACAGCAGCATATGGATGAAGAAAAACCTGAGAGAATTTATTGTGGTGAAATACAAGGTAATAAGTGTGTTTGTAAACAGGAAAGGTCTCTTCCTTCAGCAGTCACAGACTACAAAGCACTGAAGAGGAAATGGGGTACAGTGGTAAATAAAACTGCAGCATTTGCCAGAGGCAAATCATGTTCAGGAAAGCAAAAAAGAGATGGAAACATTACAATACTGTCAGAATGTCACAGCAGAGAGGTACAGGGGACACCCCAAGGAATCTGCAGCAGAGCTCCAGCCACACTATTTTTACAGAGCACTATGAAAATGAAATTTTGGAAGACACAGCTGGATGCTTCTGGGGATGGTTATTTAGCATTAGGCTCTTTGGAATGAAACACAGTAAGAGATACTTTTTAAACCTTTCAAAGTTTGAAGAGGATCTAGATTGGAGCCAGAATCTGCTCACCACATTGCCAATGCACTTGCTTTAGTATTTCCTCACTTTCAAGCTGACCCATTTACCTCAGCCATCCACTGTGCAACACCACAGCCTGGATATTGGGCCGTGTGGGGAAACACAACCAATCCTGGTGTATTTTACAGCACTCACTTCACAGAGAACTGATATATATTTCTTTTTTTGAATCAGGTCAGCTGATGTTAGCACAGCTTTCACAAGCCAGCTCTACACAATTTTCCAACACCACAAGACTTCTCTGTACCATCCTTCCCTTCCTTTTGCTCAGTGGAAGGAAATGGAGTGAGAAAAATCGTCCTTTGCCAGCATTGCTCTGACCAGATTGATAATTAAAGGCCCAATACCCTAATAGCTGGATTTTTTAGGGCAGAAACACAAGGTTTGCCAACAGAAGAGGAAAAAGTATCATCTCTGCTTATTAATCCCTGTGAGGATTCAGCAAGTGTTTGATCCTGTAAGTGACAAGGTGCATCGAGAGAAAGCCACCAGAAAGTCCCACAATTCAAGAATTCAATGTTTGCAGAGTCTTTTTGCCTGCATGGAGAGACCATGTAACCAATCATCCAACTCTCCTTATCATAAAGTCATGGTCTACTGTTCAAGGAAAGCAGTCAAGAACCACTGGAGATAGTTCAGGCTGTGCAAGAATTCATTACATTTAGGTGCTGGACTGACAGGAAATCCAGTTTATTATCTTAAGTTCATTGAAACATCAGGGAAGAATTTGATGTGATTTGTACCTATTCTGAGTGACTAAACATGGAAAAATGTCATGGGCATCTTCTATTTGAGAGGCAGCAGCTCACAAAATCATAACATCCATATAACAGACTCAGGGAGGTACAGCATGAACTAGATCAAACAGTCTGAGTATGCATGAGAAAAGGTTTTTATGAGTTTAAAACAAAACCCACATCAGCTAAACTAAAAATGAAGATTGAACAGAAATGAGAAAATAATCAGATTAAGTGAGAAGGAGGTGAGACAATGAGCTGCCCAACAGGGATAAAATAAACAAATAAATAAATAAATAAACAAGGACTTCAGAGTGAAGACAGATGCTCTTCAGTCCATCTTGCAGCAGTGGATCAAGACAAGAAGCATCACTTGTGCCATGGGTTTCCTGTAGCCAGTGGAGTCCCCCAAGGGCAGTGGAGCCCTTGCTGTGGGGAATGTGGGGGGATGAGGTTGGGGCTCCCACACTTTTTACCCCACTTCCCACTGACACAGGGAACTGCAGCCGAGGGGAAAGCAGCTGGGGACAGCAGCAACTTCAGACTGCACCAACACTCAAAAGCAGATTTCTGTCAACATTCCATTTTCTAAGAGAGAAACTGAAGCAAAAAAAGATGCCTTTCTCCATTTTGGGAGACTTAAGTCTCTTCTAGTCCATCAATAACATTTCTGAGTTAGACTGCCAGAGCTCCTAATCATCTTATATCATAATCATCATTATGATGATTATATCATAATCATCTCTTATCCTTACATCCTTTTTATCTTACCTTTCTTTTGCCTCACTTCACATTCAAGATTCTAAATTCTCTGCAGATTAACAATCTTCTTTTTCTGTTGGTACAATGCTCTGGCATTTTTAGAGAAACTGTGTTCCTCAAAATTACAACAGGCAAAATTTTTGTCTGCCTTAAACCACACCTCAAAATTTCATCAAGGGTAAAATACTTTGTTCCCGGGTGTAATCTCATTAGACAAAGAGCTCTGTTCATCGAAAGCCAGGTAATTAAGGGGAAAAAAGCACACATCTGAAGAATAATATTAGCTCTAGAAACAGCTGGATACATGCAGCTGCTGATGTGCAGCTGCACAACATGTTAAGCCTTGACGTTCTACACATCTGTAACATTTTTTGCTTAAATTGGAAATGGAGAATCAGGATATAAAAACCCAACCCCCAGTATAATTGTCCTCAATAAGCCATAAAAGGGTTGCCTGTACCACTTGCCCATAAAGGCTAAGATAAGGAGGCTTCTGAAATCAGTATGAAACAGTTGAGCTCACACACCAAATCCATATTTCTACAATCAGGGCTGTCCCAAAGGAAAACATTATAATAAATCTGAGATTGTAGGCACAGTTCTCTTTTTCAGCCATTTTGGAGAAGAGAAAGGATTTAGTTTGCAGTCAAACTTACAAATGTTAGGCGCTGTCTAGCACTGTGTGTCCTTAAAATATTTTTCACTCTTTTATGGATCTCATCTCCATTTGCTGGTGAACGCCAACCAGTGCTAAATCTGCAAGAGGGAGAGGAAAAACAAAGTGAAGAAATATTTTCATGCTGAAAAGCTCATTGATTCAGATTTCCTTTTCCTTTTAATTATGAAGCATGCATTACTTCCTTCTGTTTGGAATATACACAATGTTTAGATTTGGTTCTTTTTCTCCTCTGGGGTACAAGTAAAGAAACATTTCAAAGCAGTGCATGAACAGTATGCAGCTACAACACCAAGAGAAGATGCAAAACACAGAAAATGTTGATGATTTTGTAACTTGAGTAATATTTCTGTAATGTTTATGTGATCCCTACAAAATAGAAAAGCTATACTATTCCCAGAGATCAGGTTTCAGTTGCCTCTCTTTAAAGGAAGTATTGCACACATGAAGTTCTTTTTCCCGGAATAAAACAAAAAGAAGGTAGCCCCAATGCATTCCAATTGGAAAACACATGGACTTAAAACCCTGCAAATTCAAGCTTTATTTCACAAGAGGAACTGCATTTGAAGTTGGTTTTTTTAATATTAAAAACTAGGTAGCTTGCTTGGTATGAGTAACTTAAACAGCTACTTTTGGATTTTACCCTTTTATGTTTTGGACCACATTTTTTTCCACTTTACCAAAAAAAGCCCTCATCCTTCTCAGCAAGTTCAGAAGCTGGCAGAAATTTCATATCAATGGTTATTCTCAGTCTCTTAAGGGAGGCAACTAAGATTTAAAAATGGGATTGTTTACATGCCAACCACATGTTATAACATTAAAAAAAAGTATTTTTTTAAAAAAAAGAAACATCAATAGAAGGAAAGAATAATTAGGGGAAAGATATGAAATGCTTCCTTATATAAGCTCATCACCCTGGAAAGAAACAGAGTACCAAATGAAGATTGTGCATCTTCATTTCAGTGTTTCCTAAGCCCCGAGAGCTTGACTTTGCACCAAGAAAAGCAGAGCCGATGATGTGGTATCGTGCTGATGTGAGCACGGGTCACTGCACTCGGAGCTGCAGAGCAGCCGCCAGCGGCAGCACGGAGCTGCCACTCCCCGCCTGCACCCGGAGCACCAGGAGCACCGACGTGCTTTGGTGGCTTCCCAAATTTGATGCAGAGCAGAAACAGCATGCCTCTGAAGCCTGAGATCCCCCAGTTTGCTCTGTACAGCGGCTGGGAGTGCCAGCTCTTCTGCCCTCCTCTCTCCTGTTATCACGTTCCCTGCATTATCCAGTCTATCCCTCTCAAATCCCCAGGCTGACCGTGCCTGGCTCAGTTCACCTTCTCCAAACCTCCGGGAATCTCAGTACAGCTGAAGAACTGCCCAGCTCCTTCCAGAAAGAGCAAACCGAGTGCACAGAGAAAGCTGCAGTACAGAACAAGCAGCCTGGCAATGTTAAAATTAATGGAAGCAGGATCCTGGAAATGGGAAGTGCCACATTACCTTGAAAGTTGCAGGCAGGGCATGGAGTTCTTTGCAATCTTTTGGATCATTCCTTTTATTACCATAGACAGACTGAAATATAACTAGAAAGTGACCAGTTCTCTGCTTTTGAGTAATCTTCTATTTTCTTTTAACTGAGCAACTTATTTGGACTCACTTATTGTTGCTAATATTTCCAAAACATCTCTCTTGGTTCTCAACAGCTCCAGTATTTTCAGCCTATTTATGGGTTTCTTTAAATCAATTCATCTACTTGAGAATTCTTCTATTTTTCTTCAAGAAAGGGTGCCAAGAAATGACACAATATTGGAAGTATATAACATATAATCTATAGGGGGATGTATTTCCATATTTCTAGAACGATTTTATTGTTGTTTATCCTTGGATCATTACAAGCAGCAATTTTCACCACGTTGGCTCTAACATTCATACTTCTATCCTGAGAATTTTACAATTAATTCCAAACCCGAGAGCATGTATAGCAAATTCATACTGTACAATACTAGAATCCAGCAATCTGGTGCACTGAAAGATCTCACATAACTTCTTCTAAAAGAAAGCAAAACAGTGTGTGAATTTTGTTAGGGGAGAAAACCACTGCTTTTAAAGAAACAGAAGTCTGATTCCCCTAAGCAGGAAGGAATGTTCATTTCCCTAATGCAGTCAAACCCCATTTGATGTACTGCATTACAATGCATGTGCTCTATCACCACCTGTGTTTTGAAAAAAACACTTTCTTTTTTTAAAAGAAGAGAGGCAAGGGAAAGGGGCTGCAGTGGTACTATCATCTTATGGCTTCCCATCAGAATTTACAACATTTACTGATATGAAAGGACCTCTGAAATGCACGTTTAAAAATCTGCATCCTAGATGCAGTAAGAGTGAGTCATTTCCCATTTGACAAATAAAAGATAGAGTCATGAAGTCATGGCATTTTCTCTTATTTATACAGCAGCTGCTGTTCTTCCAACACTCAGGTTGCTTGCTCTAAGAAGCTGGAATAGATTGCCTTTGGGAAATAAATTTTATGAAATTCGTATGTAAGATTTCAGATCATTGTTATTAATCGTAAATTTACAAATATCCTTGGAGATAAATGTATTTACTTTTGGGAAAAAAAAGAAAACCCAGCTTGCTATTGTATTCAGTTAGAAAATACATGGCTATGTCTGCAAGAAGAAGATTTAAGTACTTAATTCGAGAACTATTAAATTCTTTCTCCAGGTGATTTTTATGGATCAATCCACTAGTGTGCGCTGTGGTATAACAAATGTTGGCCACTCACACAGACCACAAACTTCATTTACCAAAAAAAAATTAAATCAAAACCTTAAGTGTGATTAAAAATGGTATCAGCTTCTTTTAATTAGCTTTTCTAGTATTTTATTGTCTAATTTTAGCAACAACTATAGAGTCTAATCCACGTTTAAAGAATAATGTTAATATTTACCAACCGAAACACAAACTAAAATAAAATCATGCCTGAAACATAAACTAAAATAAAATCATGCCTGAAATGCAACAACTATAATCTGAAGTGAAACCTTTTTATGATATCCTAACTCTCCTATTGGAAATACTTTATAAAACAGGCTTTATAGCACAGCTTCTTGGAGTATAAATAAAGGGATTCCATTTGCCCAAAACCACCAATAACAACTCTTTAAAATGACCAGCTACTTATTTATGTGATTAAGGTGTCACTATCATATTGCAGTGTTCAAAGGAAAGTAATTTCATTTCAATGACTGTTTGTCCTGATAAACGAAATAAACTTCTACAGCTGTATTCTTTGTCATACTTTCAATTTTCCCTGGGACTTGCAAACATTCTGCAGCTACATCAGTTTAAATTGTTTATTGATTCCAATAGATTGTATAAACACTTTGGAAATATAGCTCAGTGACCTAGAAAAAGCCAGATCAATCAGAGAACTTTTCAAGATTAATTTCAAAGATGTTGTGTTGAGTCCGATCAAGGAAACAGAACCATTTTCCCTTGTAATGTGACTAAAAGGCATTTATTTTCTTTTATGAGATAAGGATTTTTTTTAAGGTCATACAGACAACATCTACCTTGGTGAAAAAAAATATATAAGCCAAACAGACAGTGCAGATTTTGTGCTAAAGATTATTTCCATGTATAATTTTATCCATTAGGATGAAATACTCTATTAGAAATGCAAACAGGATACATCCACCCGTGTACTCTACTCAAACAGCAGCTTGCAAGCTTGAGAGCTGCAATAAATAGGAATTTTTAAATGTCAGACAATCCAATCATCCACTTGCACACAGCAAAAACATTAATATCACATTTCAGCAGGAGATATTAATACATTTCACATCAGCAGCAGCAATGCCAGAGCCTTGTGCAGAACAGTTGCAGAGGCTCTCGTGACCCCTTCCCCCAGCACGGCCCCTGCCTGCCTTGGGAACAATCCCGTGCATGTGGCCTCCACCAGAATTCAGCAGCTTCACAGACACAAAACTCACGCTGAGCAAAACCACCTACAAGGACAAACTATCAGAGGACAGAAATCAATGAAGTCCTGTAGCACCAGGTTCACAACTGGGGAGAATGCTACAACTGGGGGGAAGAGGGAGTAAGAACAGCTGGAGCTGAGTATAACCCGAAAAAACCACAATCTGCAAGAACTTACACGTGGATGAGGAGAGTCTCAACAAAACCAAATATATTTAGCTCTGAAATAAAAAAACACACCTCATATATTTTATATCTATGCAGGTATTTCTTCAGCATTCACGGCAGGGAAGGAAGCTGCTTTATTCTCATTTAAGAGGACGTGAAGTGGTAATTCAGTAGGATGGACTGGTCTGTGAGGAGGCACAGCAGAGAAGCTGGGCTACACTTGAGGGTTTTCCTGGTCTATTCAGTCAAGGACATCATTTTGGTTTGCTTTTCCTTCGAGGGACCGATGGCTGTGATGCAGCTCAGAAGTGTTTTAGAGGCTGTGTTTGTACAGAGCAGCCTGAGCTGTACTGAAGTCACACCAACACAAACCCTACATTCTCACGATGCTGCGAGTGGAGGAGGCTGGCTGCTTTCACAGTGGCACCATACTACTACGAAGCAGAAACAACTACACACAGACAGGGCCTTAAATCAAAGCACAGAAGCCTAAATATTTGGAAGGAGAAGCTGACAGCTTAGCTGTGTACCAATTTTCTCCCCCTCTTCAGCAGGAAATGAAAAAAAGGTAAAATTTCTCATGCTTTCTATGTAGCTTCTGTTGCTTTCAAAAGCTCTGTTTACAGTTGGGCTTTGAAGCACTTGTGACATGTGCAGTGCTGAGTTCTTAAATTAGTAAATGCTTTTTTCTCCCCTCCTTTTCAGATCCAACCCTTAAAACTGTGGCAATATACATCATGTAAAAAGTGAAACTTAATGGCAGACAGTTTCCGAAATTTCAATGAAAGTCAATACTCCAGCTGAGCAGTTGCTCCCAAAAGGTTGAAGTCATTGTGGTACTAAATCATTAGCGGGTCACAAATTGGCTGCACCTCCTTATGATCTTTGGAAGCTTTTCCATTACCTTCTATCTTCTCTGAATTTATTAATTTATACACAAAATGGCTCTGACAGCAATCAATTTCAAATTTACTTACTGCTGCAACAAAATCAACCAATGAAGATGACAAATAGTACAGCTGTTGGTCAAAAATATGAAACAAGGCTTAGGTACTGCTCTCTTTTGCAGAATGTAGTATCAAATAACTGATTTTCAAGTGCTGATTCCAAAAGTTAATATTTAAAGGATGCAAAGTAAGTAAACTTTCCCAAGAGGTGAGATTGGTAAACGCAAAACCTTCCTACCAAAATAAATTCCAAAAACCAGAAATAATGACTTTTAAATGGCTAGAAATGGACAAGAAACTAAGGTGCAGCCTCTCCTGAGAGCAAGCTCTTTTCCTAAGAAGTCTGCAGTATTTTTCCATGTTCTACTTTGTAGTAGAAGTCCTCAAAACTTAAAACATACCCTCTCACAGAAGCAAACCCTGTCTCAGGATGCATGCCAGTCTCTAAAGTACCAGGTGAACCACCTGTTTCTGCATTTTGCTGTGCAATAAAAATAACCCCCAAGATCCTGGGATGACAGTTTTCAAGCTCACTGAAGCCAGAAGTTCTGGTAACTGATGTTTTCAGGGACTTCACATAGGATGTAGTATTTCATTAGTACCTATTAGTATCTATCATTATATCTATCATTACCAATATCTACCTTCATGCTGTTATTTCCCTAGCACTTGGAAAAAGAGAGGATAAAAAGATGGTAGTAAAACAATAGAGGAGTATTACAGAAGGGCATCTGATCCAGACACTTAACCTCTGTCTCACTTCAAAGAGAACTTGGGTTTTTGTTAAATTTTATAGCAGGTAAGATCACATAGCAGCAGCATAACCAGAAGAACATGAAAAAAGCCATCGAACTGCACTTCAATCTGGAAACAAAAGCAGAAGCATGCTATTTCCAGAGCAGGAAAAAGAATCCTTTGATCCCAAATGCACGAGAAATAACTCTGCCTCTCACATAACAGTAATAGTCAAATACTCCCATGATTGTGGTAGTCTCTTGAGGAAAGGATTTTTCTTGTGCCAGCACACAGCTCTGTTCAAAGGACTTCTTGACCTTATGGAATCCATCTCACTATTTCTGCTTTTCTTTCTGACAGGTACTTTGCTGCAGGTTTCAGTGCTGCAAGGAAGGCTTAGCTTGTAAGTCCCCAAGAAAAACACCATCTTCCAGGAGTGCATGAGGATGCCTGTGCACCATGAAAGCAAGGACTGGACACCAGTTTTGTTTTCCTGAAGCAGCACTGAAAGAACAGAGTACCAATGCTCTTTCCCATGGCATCCAGGATGCTCCTCTCTGCAGAAAAGGCCTCTGATCTCTGCACAACCAACCAAAGCCTTGGCACACTGTGGGGCACACACCACGGCAGGAACTCGAGGGTCTGAATGTGCCATTGCAACCAAACCTCACAGAATCATGGAATAGTGAGGGCTGGAAGGGATCTCTGGAGGGTTGTACGGCCACATCACTCTGCTGAGTGTCAGCTTCCAACATCAGCAATTGCTTTCCTTAGACGATGCACATAATGAAAATGTAAAAAGGAAGTACAAAAAACCAATATTCAAAACTTGGCTGTCTTGTTCAATAGTAAATCTATTTACAGCTCTGCTTCTGACTGAAATCCCAGTAGAAAGGGGAAGAGGATTGATTTGTGGTGTCTCTAGCAGGCTCAAAGAAAGGAACTGGAAACTGCCAGGAAGGATACAAAAGGGCTCAGAGGACCTTACACAAGACCCCAATTTCTGTCTCACTGACAAGTATTGCAGTGGCTTAACAAGTACACAGCAGGGCTCTGGGAAGAACTCCCAAGAAGGCAGACAGTCACTTCACACTACTTTAAAAAAATAAAGGGAAAAGAGTGAACTAAAGGTCGAGGTGGGGAGTCAAGTTTCATATTGACTGTGGGTTGACTAGCATTAAAAATAGTAGCCTGGATATGCTAAGC
This sequence comes from Daphoenositta chrysoptera, assembly GCA_013397915.1. Classification (NCBI taxonomy): domain Eukaryota; kingdom Metazoa; phylum Chordata; class Aves; order Passeriformes; genus Daphoenositta; species Daphoenositta chrysoptera. The sequence continues at coordinate 157,722 of VZRO01003885.1, forward strand.
AATTTGTCTTTGTACTTCAAAATACAATTGAGGAAATAAACACCAAATACTGTGAGATAAGACTCCATATTTTTGCAATTACACTGACACTGCTATACTTTCAGTGCACTGATTTTCTCTGTGTTTCTATGATCTGAACAGCAGCATTTGCATGCATTTCCAAACATTGACCTCTAAACCATGTTTGTTATTCCCAGTATAACTCTGAATACACAACCAGCTAAAACCATTGTTATCTCAGCAGCATGAAACAGAGATCAATTTTTTTTTAGACTATGCCCTTTATTTCTCATTTTGAATTTCTTTTCTGATGACAGAAGTAAATGGTTACATATTTTACATAAAGAGATGTTACAGCTCTGAAGAGCTGAGAACATTTGCTTTAATAAGAAGAAAAAACATAATTTCACAAGATCAGTAATCTCTTCTGGAGAGAGGCTCATAAGAGAAAAAGCAAGAACATTCAGACAAGTTCAAGATTAACTGGCAGACAACTGAATTACTATGCATGTAACAGAAGCTCACAACATAGAAGACTTTCCTGCTATCAATAGAAGGCACCCCATCAGCTTTAAATAAAATGTGTATATAATTTAGCCCCAACCCCTCCAAAAGGAGACCAGCTGAAAAAAGGATAAAAAAGTTACCATGACAATATCTCCTCCCCAGATATGGGTAACTAATTCACAAACATTGTCAGAGGAGAGTGGGGAGGCAGACAAGATGACAAAGAAAACTCCTTCCAACCCCAGATACATCCTAATCTCTCTATAACACTTCTCAGGATACACTATTACACAGAACAACTAACAAACAAGTTTTCAAGCAGAGGAAGATGTTAAAACAACAACTTGATCTTTGTGAGTATTAAAAATTCAGTCCCCACCTGCCATCTGTCATTTTTCTTTTTAAAGAAAAAACTGAGGCAGTTTTTCTGTTTTGGAAACAAGCAATAGGCTTTTTGTAGGCTGTAAAATGCAACCTGCAAGCATGGACTAACTTGGTGCCAGTGGTAACAGAGTGTGAACTGGTCACCAAAACACATCTTCAGCATTTAGGACAGATCATCAGTTTAATCCTTAGTTTCTCCCAGTTATTTCAGGTATTGGTTTACTCAGGCCTAGCTTGGCATACAGTTTCTCTGTTCCCAGAAAGCCAACCAGCAACTTCTTACTTGAATGTACCAGAGAAGCACCAAGAACACATTTTACTCAGCAGGAAGCAGGGAATACTCCCCTTGAAGGACTGGAGGGCTTAAGCATGAAACCATCTGCTGCTTTTTGACATTTCTTCCATCCCACCCTCAAAAGACACCGAAGCTATGAAGCTTGCCCAAAATATTAATCCAGGGACTGAAATCCACTCAATTAAGGGATATTTGAAACTATTCCCACCTGGGTCAGTGGAGATAGCTAAGAAAAATAATTGAAATATAGCAATTAATACACACACAATTTCTGCAGAGGTCACACTTCAACTCAAAAAATCAAAACCAAAATCTTAGGATGCCAACAAAGTGAAAAGATTGGAAAAAAACCACACTGAGTAGATTAAAGCTAGCCCAAGCATGTCACTCACACATCTGAGTACAGCACAGCCACAAGTATGTGCTCAAAAACACCAGTCTGAAGTCAGAGGGAAAAAAAGTTTCCCAGTACCTACTGTAAAGCTTGACATGTATCTGTATTTACATCCCTGAGATTCCAATCACCTCTGAAACAGTGATGATTCATTTAAGTGATGATTTATTCATTCTCTGTTTCAGATGGACATTGGCAGCCTAAAATCTGGGCTGTCACCATTTCAGAGACTTTCCTTGCCAGGTTATTAGGCTTGCAATCATTAAGCAGAGAGGTGATGGCAAACACAGCAAAAGGAGAAGTCAAACAACAACACAGCTGTTGCAGGAAGATTTTTCAGTCTCTTCAGCCCTCACCCCTCCAAACATGCAAACTACAGTCGTGCAGGCACTGCTATCATCTGCTCATGTTCCTAATTCCAGAGTGTCATGAGCAAAAGCAGGGCATTACCTTTCCCTCAGGGAAGATCGATTCAGCACAGAAGTCAGAGAAGGCTCCTGAACTGCTGGAGGTGCTGGATGCTCCAATGAAGCAGCAGAATGGGACTCTCTGCTGGGTGGATCTGAGCTCACATCCTCCTTGGAAGCAGCAGAACTGTCCAGGCCTTTTCCACGGGTAGATTTGGCCTGAAAAATACCCCACCAAACTAAAATTTATGGCAAATATCAAGACGTACAATTGTCATGTTTTTATTTCTCAAATCAAAAGGTTAAAGATTGTACATTCATTGAGGAATATCTGTCTGCTGGGGAAAGAACAAAGATCCTTATTTCATACAAAAATCCATGGTCTAAAATAAATCAGTAAGTCTCTCTCTGTTGGTAACTAACACACCATCTTATGTCAAACTCTACTGCAACAGCCCTTTTATCAACTTTTCTGAGTGCACAACTTCAAGGCTTACCCAGGAATCTCACAGATTCAGAATAATGCCTGAGAGTCTAAACAACCCATGGAACAATCCAGAGGTGGCACAATGTAATAGACTCACACGGTACACAGAACTACAGTCCTTGGCAATAAAAGTTTGGAGTCTGATAAAACTGTGCTTAACATATATATTAAGGTTTATCCTTATAATCTCCTTTTTTTCCTCCTCCCTGTTATCATCAGTTTTCCCAGCCATTAGGAAATTTGAGAGGGCACACATAATTAAATCCCTAAACCCACAATTTTTACAGTACTTCAGGAACGCTGGCAAAAAACCAAATGAGAATGTAAGGAATAAAACCCAGAAGAACCCTGACATTAATCTTCAGATTCTTTCAATGCACAAAGAGGCTAAAATCTGAAAAAGAAAGGAGGTGAAATACCACAGCAGTGGCTTGCCAGTTGTACCAGTGTACCTTTCCACACAATTCCAGAATGAAGGATGCTCTCACAGTAACTGGTAAGGCAAATGCAAGTTGCCTTTAAAGGCTCCTCTATGGCCTTGCTGCAAGCCTTAATGCCAAGGAAAAGCAAGTTTTGTATTTTCAGCCAACTTTACAGAGTACTAAGTTTCCTTTTCCTGTTTGTAAATAATCTGCCAGCAGGCCTTAACTAGGTTAGATCAGACTTAAAATGTCCTTTTTCTTACTTTTGATACTACAGTAGATAAAGTTTCAAAAAAACCTATGCAAAACAACCCAAGAAGGATTGGGAATCTCAAAGTTTCCCAAAAAACAGTGTGTAAGCAATAACACTTCAAAGTACTCACTTCAGCCTTCTTGGGTCTATAGCTGCCAAGAGGAAAAGGATCTGGAGAAAGAAAAAAGGTCCATGACAGAAGAAATCAAAAAAAGACATTTGCATTCCCTAAATTCGATGACATCTTTTTTTAAACATCTTATTTCTCTTCACAAACAAAACTAAAGCAATTTATTATTATTATACATGGTCTCCTCAGTATATTTCAGGAAATCACCTTTTTTAGCAGAAAGCCATGACTTAACCTTGAATAGAATACAATGCTTGCAATAATAAATCAGTGTGGGCATCTTCTTCTGCACAGACAGAAGTGGCACATATTGTTACACTATTCATTGCTTAAATCAGTATCAAAACAAGCTCTACCATTCCCAAAAATCCCCATGTACATTGCTGTACCTTACTAATCCTCTCTGAACAAGTTTCCCTATGACCATCTCTCCCTCCTCCTATCACCTCTGCATTCCTTCCCTCACCACTCACCCACAGACATGAAGCCCAGGGAAACAAACATCTTAGGGCTATACTGCTTTAGGATTTTTCACCAGTGTCAATATGCATGTCTGAGGGACTGACATTAAATTTTCCTTCTTGAGCTGTTCTAGCAGTTTGTACTAATCAACCCTCACACTGCGACCCAGGAAAATCAAAAAAGGACTAAACTGTACTGTCTGCATTAAGATTTTTAATCCCAGGAATCTGTTCTTTTCAGAAGTTACAGTAAAGCCTCAAGATACAGGCAGGTGACCAAAGAATCCTCTGGATATTAATACTGAGGTAGATTTTGGTCTCCTAACTACTGGCCAGAAACCACCAGCTCATTTTTGAAGTGTTCAATGGTGATCTGGTCTGTTACATTATCCAGTTATCACTGTCTGGCAAGTTTGTTCCCAAGGGGGATGTGAAACCTTTAAAATCCAGCACCCAGTGCAACGACAAAGAACAAATGTAAAATAACGTGTTCATAATGATTTGCTGTACAGCAAACTATAATTAGTGAGGAAATGAAATAAAAATGAGGCAGAGCACATATAAACAAATACTGATGAGACTCATTAAAATCCTCATATTGTCAGACATATGCAATAAAATTAAGTTTTAGGGCACTTCCCTAAATTTCTGGTCCCCCACTTTTTATTAAACTCTCACTTACTGATACCAAAGGATGCTGAAGCAGATATTGGAGCACATCCTGGATGCTCATTAATAATGGTAAGTCACTGATCCACTACTCACAAATACTGCTGAAATAAACATTATTCATTCTTGAAGCAACAGAGTCCTTGAACTTCAAAATAATCAATACTCTAAGCCTGATCAACACACCCACAAACCATGGTGCAGATTTGCTCCACCATCCAAGTCAACAAAAAAGTGGAGTGAAACAGAGCACTTGTCTGGGCTTTGGAATTCTCTCCTCCTATTTTCACATCATCTAGAACTATGTTCCAAGCTTCATGAGGTAAAGAACTATCCAAGGGCACCCTTCGAAGCAGTAATTTATTCAGTATTCTTCCTTTTTCTAGGAAGAGCTAACAGCTTGTTCTCCATCATAGGCTGACGTTTTCATAGTAAATAAAAACCCAAATAATAATAAAAAGACCCAAATAAAACAACTCACTGCAGAAATCAAAAACATAATGAGATATATAGTAGAAAATACTGACCACGGAGTGACTTGGTCCAGGCTTCTGCTGTGCTTTCTCGCAGGGAACACCAGGGATGAAGTTTAGCACCAGGACTTGGTTGTCCAATCTGAAGTAAAAATACTGTTAAAATGCTCAGTAGCAGATGTATCAATTCCTGTTTTTTCTAGTTTTGTTCATAAGATCACAACTAGTACTTTCTGAAACATTTTATTTTATTTTAGTACCATTTTAGACTATTTTCATAACACTTGGCTCATGTGCATTATAGCATTACTGTGCATTAACAAAAATGGTGCTCGAAAGGTCTAGAAAACTCTGAATATCCTATTGTTCAAAGAAAGGGAAAATACAGATAGTTTCTCCTTAAAGTCTTCTTAAACAATTCTTGGTATCTCGTATTTATTCTAAACAGCTCAGATTTCACCAAGAGAGATCTGAATCTCTTCCTAATTAAAAAGTTACATTTAATATAATCCAATTTTAATCTTCACGTAACACAAAATCTCCACGCCAAAGGAGTTCTCAGCAGTAAAGATGCCCTAAAAGGAGCATTCTCAATCTAAAAAGGCCATGACAGTCAGGATATGCTGAATTAAGAGACAAGCTTTTTCCTTTTTTTGTACAAACATAATCAAGCATTGAAAATCAATAATCAGTGTTAATGATGCTATAATTAAACTGTGAACTTCACCTATAGATCAAAAACCAGAATTGAATAAAAGGAGTTAAAAGAAAAATATTTGAGAGAAACAGTAGATTGATGAATGATTAATGACTTATTTAGGCCATTTTGAATTTCTAAAAGGTAGCTGTATGTAGAATAAAACTTGGGAAAGAATTCTAAACTTTGATAATATATTATTAATTAATTAGCACCAATACTAAGCAAAACGATAAGGTAGAAGCAAACTATTTAACCACTAGTTTATCTAACAGGTAGTGGTAAGTGCCCAGAATTGCAGACAAGTCATAATGTCACAGCACAGAATATGAACAATCCCATTTTTGCCCCTACAAATGCAAAGTGATTTTCTAAAAACAGAGGATTGTTGCAATAAGAAGAAAAATTAAGAAAGGGAAAAAAAAAAAGTGAGTATATGATCCTCCAGGTGGCTGGAAAATGCAGACCCTTCATTTTAAAAGACTTACACACAATTTCTTTAAATAAGTACCTAATTTCAGAACAATTTTTCATGTATGGCGAAAAGTCCTCATGTTATGAACTCTAAGTCAGAGTGTTTGAGATGTAGCTCTGAGCAAAGGAAGTGTTCAAAGATCACAGGATGCCAACATAAAAAAAAGTTGAAAGAGAGGAAGTGTAAGTGTTCATAATGTGACTAGACACTCTTTCTTTAAAGTCTTATTCAGGAATTTTTAATACTAATATCAATTACTTCCAAGCTGAATTTATACACCTATTATCCTGTCTAGTGCACTGGAAGAAAAGAAATGGGGCCTCAGAGAATTTAACCAAGATATTCATGAAAGAATTTGATCTTTGTCTGTTACTAAAGCGGATAAAAGAAATTTTATTTTAGTTAATTTTACATTTAAATCACTCTGTGACAGTCTTGCTAAGGAGAAGAAAATTATTCACCTAAACTAAGAGCCGAACGAATTTTTGGAGCGCTATTTAGCGAAAGAACAATATTTGCAGGGAGCATAAGCTGGCAGCACCTTGGAGAGAGCAGGAAGCCGTCTGATGACAAAGGGGGGTTTGTCAGTGTCTCTCCTGAACTCGTGAGGGCCCAGGTTGAGGTGGGCCAGTCTCTGCCTGGCCTCCTCCGAGAGCTCGCACATGCGGCGCTTGGTGTACGGCGAGGGCGAGCGCGACTTGGAGGCGATGGTGGGCTGCTCGTAGCTCTTCAGCGCCGAGCTCTGCTGGCCCTGCTCCGCTGACAGAGGGCTTTGCTTTGGTAGCTTCGAGTGTATCTTGCTTTTTGGGGTTGAATGATGCACCATATTTACATCAGCCTAAAGGGAAGAAGAGAAGTTATCTGGTTTGACAGCGCGTAGGGTAAAGATCGCCGAACGTCATGCGAACAAGGAATTAATAATTTTAATAGAAAGAGATGCCACGGTTGCTGAAGTTCTCCTTGCAAAACTATAATCAAACAGCAATTTAAAAAACAAGGTGTTTACCATTTTCTCTGAAACCAAAAGAAGGTTAAACACCCACTACTACATGTTAGATGTCAAGTGTCTGATAGTTACTCATTAGCTTTCTCAAACAGTTAGTGGAGACTGTAAAAATGCAATTGAATTTTATCACAAGTTCCCCTAATACAAACTTTACCTGAATTAGACATACGCAGATTTGAAGCATATTTTTACCTCTTTAAAGTTTTTATTTTACAATTCTTACCCTTCAAAATAAAAGATAGAAATTAAAAAAGGAACCTATTTAATAGTTTAAATTATATGCATTTAGAGTTGCTTGAAGCTTCAAAAGAAGTGCAACTACATTCTCTAAAATTTATATTTACTTGGATAATGGTGAATTCACTAGTTCTTTAAAGAGTAAAGTTTAGTTGAGAAAAATAGAACTCTTCATGTTAGAAATTCTTTTTCAAGCTGGAGCTAGTTGACATTAGCCCAAAATTTGAATGTTGCATGTACTGCTTTGGTTCAGAGGAACCCAGAAATAAAATGTCCAGCTTGCCTTCAAGCCTTTCCCTCTACACCCAGCCAGGAGTGAGGCTGAGGCTGTGTGTTTGTTTAGCATTGACAGAGTCTGAACTTGCACACAGAATATTCCTACCACTCCTTCCCTGGACTCCCACTTGTGCAGCTGATAGTGAGACACAGCATGGACTTGGCCCACACAAAGCCAGACCTAATTCTCTAAGACTGATCTCAGCTTCATCAGAAGCAGGCAGTGCTGCTTCTGGCTTAGACCAGTTGTGAAACTGGACCTTCACTGCAACACAAGCAAATCTGAGCTGCCACTCATAGAAAATTTCAGGAGCAGTTTAAATTTTAAATCAAATTGCTCTTATTTAAGTCACCTTCACTGAAGCTACTTCTCTGACAATGACAATTTTCACTGATTTTTAATTCTTCGTCTGTCTCAATACATTTCACTTGCTAAATTTGGAAGAAACTTCTCATTGAAGTCATTAGCAATGCCACCAACAGGTCAAAGTCACCAAAGTGTCTTTGCACACAAGCCTTCCTGACAACCATTCCATTTTAATGATGCTGCACCATTTTTCAATAGTACAGCAAAAAAGGGAGGACGTAAGAGTAACTTTACATGACAGCTTGTGCCAGAAATCCAAAGCAAAATTCCAGTCTGTGAGACCAGAGAAGAGTGCTACTTCACCTTTAACTGTACTTGCTGCAAAAGCCACATTTCCAGATTAATGTGGGTGATAGCCCTTCCAACAAAAATCTGCATTTCCATTACTGTCAATGATACAGTTATGGAAACAATTAAATTAATTGGTTTGGTTTAATAATGTACCTTCTCTAACTTCACCTAGTTTTCACTGTCCTTAATTTTAAGTGTCAGTAACAAATGGTGAGAAGGCATCTTTCCATGTACAAATACACCAGGGACTGACACTTCAGCTGATCACAGAACACAGCAGCTGATAATTGTTTCAGATTCAAGGAACTCTCAGCATCTACTGTCATGCACCAAACTCACTCTTTACTCATACTTGATTAAAAATTTAATCAAGTTGTCAAGCACCCGTGATACCTGCTTTAACCACAACAAAAGAATGAGAAAAGTTTGAAGTGAGCAGCACACGCAAAAATTGGAAGCAAGGCTATCAATATTAAATCTAGAAATTAAATTGCAAACAATTAAATTGTGCTAACCTGTATGTGACTCCTTCCTGAGCTCAACAGACTGTCTGAAATAAGGGAGATGGTAGAAAATCTCAATTTTGGTGCAATTCCCTAGAAGAGAGACAATAATTGAACATCAAGCTCCAACTCAAGATAAAGGGTATCAAAGAGGTAAATGTCACCTAATGTAACAAACCATTCCTAATTTTCAGCCATTTCCTTTGTTAATTTCAGCCTTTAATAAAGATAATTAGAAAAGACAGAACAGCAATGGTAAATGTCAAGATGCTAACATTTGCATTTCTGACAATTCAATTACAGATGATTACACTGCTTTTGTACAACAATTAAGGTCCGACTTTCATTTTAATACTTTTTTTTTGTCAAAAGCACTTTTAGAGATTTTCCATGCCATGCTATATGGCATCAATAAAAATTTCAGTCATGCTCTAGAAGTTTCATTAATGCTAACTTTGTAAACTTGTTTGAGAATAGTCTCAGTTGTGCCGTCTCTTTTGTAAAAACATTTTGTTTAATCAGTCAATCACACTGCAAATAACTATTCATTTGTAACAATATGACTAAGAATACCCTTCACCCTGTAATCTTTAGAGTAGTCTGATTTCTGTGGCTGTCTCCCTTGTTCCATAACCAGGTCTGACTCCCTCCCAATCCCCTCCTGCCCATGGGGCAGCCCTAGTTTGTCCCACTTGGAATCAGCGGGGTCCAGCTGGGCCTCCTGGTCAAGCACAGCACACACAGAGTAATGGCCAGCAGGTCCCTCCATTTTTACATCATTAGCAGCTTCTGTTCCACTCACCTTCTTTTACTGCAGCCATGGCTAGGAGATAACACCTCAGAAAACTACTGCCTTTCAAATTCACTGGGCATCGGCCAACGCATTCAAAATTTACTGGGTGTAAAGGACAGGGACTACGACACGCAAGCATCATATCCCAAACTGCAGCATTAAATAAGGCATAAAAGAACTAAATGCCACATATGCTATAAACAAGTGGCAATCACCTATGTGCATCTTACAGAGCTCTGCAGGATCCAAGAGAGAATTGAGTGCCCCTAGAAATTTCTACCCTCTCTTCTCTCAACACAGAATTTGCTGCCTGAGGCAACTCAGTGCAAGGGCATTTGTGCACATGAACACACAAAATCACTGAGACATGAAAAGGAGCTGGGGCTGTTTATGACTCTGTCCCACATTCGTAAGAATTAGCAGGAACTTCATGAACTAAATCTATTGATGAACCAAAATATTCTCTACCACCTGCCTAAACCCTGATTTCCCATTAGGGAATTTGATCTGGCCCCAGGACAGATTATGGAAATGAAATGACAAAAATGCCAAGAAAGCTCAGTCATAGCAATTAACAGAGTCCAGGATTCAATCAAGTCAAGTTATGGCATATAAAAGAGGTTTTAAGTCTGATCATCTTTAATCAACTCGTTTTTATTACTAATGAATTGTCAAGTGCTATCAACAATTTAAAAAAGGACACATCAGAATTAGCAAGTCTACTATAAAATGCAACAATAGAGCACCTACTGCTCTTACACAGACTGGAAATGATTACAAAATTGTTAAGAGCTCATACCTAAAAACTGACACAAACTATGGTTTCTTCAGAGAAATAGTCTGTGTAGAGGGAATATGGGATGGCATTTGAATGCACAGGCATGAATATGTCAGAAGCAACTCAAAGGCCGAAAGCCATCAGAGGACTTGCCCTGTTTTCTGCAGTTACCAAACCAGGGATTGCCGAAGGATATTCAACACAGAATTACATAAAGGCTGTCATAAAGCCCCAAACACATCCATAAATGAACATCCAGCCAGAAAGTTTTTGGGATCTCTTCTTCTGCTTCTGGCTTAGTGGTGTCTGCAGCACTGAGCAGTCCTGCACCAATCATTAAACAGAAGGGACATAATAGCAATTTGACATAAAAACAGAAAAAGTAAAAAGGTGGTTCATATTTAGAAGCATACAAGTCTAGTATGTGCTTTTGACTGTAAGGAACACGAGTGCAACTCTAGTTTAAAAAATTATATATGAATATAACAGAAGGCCTTATACTGGCATGTTAAAGGAAGATAGCATAACTAAAAAGAAACTGTTTTAAGTAATGTGGCAAATACTGCATGAAGGTGGGGAATGGAGATAAGAACATCTGTAAGAAATCACTACCACAGTCCAGGCACAAACATATTCTGAAAGGCAAAGGTTGCAGAGAAAGACAGAAGAGCCAGCAAGAGCCTCATCTGTGCAACACTGGGCCAGGAGAGATAACTCGAGGCATGTCTTGTGTATGCACACCGAGTTTGTAAAACTCATAAGACATTTAGCCAGAGACATTATCAGCCAAGTGCCAGATTTCTGGAGGAGTTCTGATGCTCCCGACTTGGGATTCCTTCCAACTGGCAGATTAGCAGTGTTAATCAGACACTGCTTGTCACTGCCTATCTGAACTCCACAACCCTAACCTTGTTGTTGCTACCTTTATATTTTTAATAAAAGACAAATTTATTGGGAATCAAAGTGCTACTGAATCACAGCTGCCATTCAAAAATATTCAACATCTCAGCTGGCTATAAATAACTTTTCATGTGGGAAGAACATGGCTTCACTGGCATAGGAATAATGTGAGGGTTCTCACGACCTTGTTTAACACTTCCTTTTGCTTAGCATTCCCATCCAGTGCTTCGTGCTGACAGACTTAGCAGGAGACACTTGCCAGTAAAGCTCAGGGAACACTGGAAGATGGAGGCACTTGAGACTGCATTTCTACCAGAGGTAAAAATCCTTTCACAGTTATTCCATTTGGCAAGCGAGGAGAGGAACAGGAAGTTCCTTCTGGGAGCCTCCCTCCAATGCCATCAAACACAGCTTCTGCATTATTCCTGAAAAGGGGGTCACTATGGCAAAATCCTCTCCTGAACTGTACTTTCAGCTATGGAAATGGAACAGAGCAACAAAGGCTTCTGCAGCCCCTGTTCCAGGGCAGAGATGGATTTTGTTTATGCTGTTCCCAAGGACATCAAAGTACATTTGTGTCTTACATCAGTCAACTTTTTAAAACTACTACAGTGCCATCATTCATCAGCTACACATCCAAATTACTCTGACCACATCTTCTCACAGCTCACAAATTATGGCACCTTCTCTTTATTAGAAAATACATAATTTTTGTTTTAAAGAACTCAGTTTGACAAAACCCATCAAACTCCTCTAGTGGTTCTTCTACAAAGACTCACTATATTCTGTTCACAAAAAATCTGAAACCATTTCGCTAAAACCACCTCATTTGTTACTACCTCCCTATTCTTTCTCAACCCCAGGAAAGAACCTATTTATGAGCAGTATGAAAGCAAAACAGTGACACTCCATCTCTTGAGCCACACCATGATGCACAGGATGAACCATATCAAAGAGATGCTATGGCCAAAAAATAATGGTTGTTTTTGCAGGGACAGTTTAAGCTGGTACAGAATAAGACATTTTGTAGCACAAAATCACAACTTTAATTCATTCAAACGTAACACAGCATTAGACATCAAATTAGCACTTCTAATTGCAGTGTCTGGGCAGTTTCTAGGTTGCCCTTTCAGGGGAAAGATTACACCAGCTAAAAGATACCAATGAACTTTAATCAGCTTTTCCCTCCTCCCACATGCTTTTAGTCCAATCATAACAGACAGGGCAATCGAGTCCCTATCCAAATGTCCTGCCAACCCACCAGTAAAACTTGACCAAAATAGACCACACAAAACAAACCCCAAAACACATCATCACCATCCTCCTTAAAGTGCCTTCCTGGGTTATTCTGCTGACAATTAAGATTCAACAGTCAAACTTTATGAAAGGGCAGTGTGAAATGAATTCATTTTCATTTAATATGTACTTGAGCCCTTATCTCCAAATAATTAGCATTAATTCATTGCACTCATTCTGCCAGTTAGCTGTTATTCCAAAATGCTAGGGAGAGGGACCAAGGAGGAGGGTTCCATGGTTTATCTGTTGAGAACCATGAAGTCAGTGTGACATCTCCTCCTTCTACATCCCTTTCTACTACCAGCTAAAACACAGATTAAACTGAATGGAGACATGTCATGGTGCCACACTGCAAACCAAGTAGAAACTAACTTTTTCACATTAAATAATTTCTTGAAGCATTTTGAAAAAAGATTCTACTTTCCCTGAAGTTCAACCGTGGATTTGTACATTCAACACCTTAAAATGGTAAAATCTGTCAGAAGTAATGGCTTTTCATTTGAAGCAGTTCAAGGGGTTTCTTCAGTGAAGCAGACTGTGTCATAAATACAATCCACAGACATTCACTCACTGTGAAATACGGGGACCTCTTCATTAAAATCTCACGCTCTAAACCACGGTGCCCATGGGTAAGCTTAGGGTCAGGGAACAGGAAATCTCTTGTATTTTCTTCATATGTAGCTAGAACTTTTCCTGCTAAAAAGAAAATACATACTTTAATTGGAAAATAGACAAAGCCCTACAGCATAGACACCACACACATAGGCATGTTGAAACCAGGATAAATTTTGCTCTTTATAAATTAACAGCATGGCTCTAAAACCCCTATCACACTAGGAAATAACCTCATCAAGTTAAATCAGCAGCAAAAATGTGCAGGATCTACTATGAAACTGTGCTCCAATGTTACTGGAAAAAAAATTAAAGAAGATTGTGTTAACTGTTCTGTAACAGACACACGAAAAGTTTTCTTGAGGCAACTTTTCAGTTTTCTTCTTTCTTTCCCTTCCATGCCACAGTATTTTTTTAATGGCAGCCAATCCCTTATGCAAAACAATCATTCCATATTACAGAACAGTAATAGTAACAGTAAGAAAAAAACAAGCAACATCAAAATAATTATTTCAAGATTTTCTGAATACCTGGGCTTGCTACTTTTCAAAAAAAATGTTTTTCTTTAGAGATAAACCCTTAAATGTAAACTGCAAAAAAAATGTAACTTGTGCTATTGCAGCCATCTTGCTTGCTTATGTTGGGCTGTATCACACCTGTCTCTGAGCCCTGAAAATAAATTCCTTATGCAAATCTTTTGTCTTCCCTTGAAAAAAATCCCCATTCACTACATTTCTTCAAGTAAACAGTCTGGTGAGTCACCTGAGAGAAGCAATAGTTTCCTTGAAAGTACTAAGGACAAGTGACAGAGAGTGCTTTTAATACCACAGTTTCCAAATGAGTCCTCTTTAAAACTTGACTTTATTTCCAATAAAATGCAGATTTACATTATTCATGGGAACACTTGAATTTCATTAAAATAGATTTTTATAATCACACAAACCAATAACAGAAGTATGACAAATCGCTATTTATTATCTTCACACATCCCAAGAGACCTGTAATACTTATAGTGAGGATAAGAGTTTTCCCAATGGTCACCATTAAAATGGAAGGAAAAAAAGTGTCATTCTGAGAACAAGATTATGCACTCTGAAATTTCACAGACAGCCTCTCAGCAAGTGAATTGTGATGCAGTTAATAATTATGCACTGGATGATTTCAGTTTATTTTCCATTTTTAAAATATTATCACTTTCCTAAGCCTGAGTACGATACATTTAAATATTCGGCTATTATTCTCTTTCAAGAATGAGATGCTCTTGATCTATTAACATTTTATATTCAGAGGACTGTTTGTTGAAGGGCTTTTTCTGTTGTTTGTGTGTTGGAAAAAGTGATTGTGCTGTAATGGGCAATGTCCTCCTGGAAATTCACCCATTAAACTGCATAATTTATGAAAAGACTGATACAATACCTGGAGGAACGAGCTGTATTAGTTCAAGTACTGCTGTGTCAACTAGAAGAGAAGAGAAAAAAGTTTTTCATGAGTTAAAAAGAACTAAAATGAAAATTGCCATAGTCAAAGCCCAAGAAAAATGGATCACTGATTTAAGCTTCAGAGCACTGCACATCGCTGTACTATTTCCACCACACCAATAATAAGATAAAATTAAGTACAGCCTGCATAAATATCATAGATGAACACAATGGCATTAGCAGGGTACAAATGACAACACTAAATCTGACTTAGAACTTGGTAAGTTCTATCTCCTGCCAAGTTTGTCCTCTTTTAAAGAAGATTATGCAAGCTTTGCCCCCTTTTCAGATAACTCCCAGTGTGAGGGTGCATATTCCTGCAGTTTGAGTTCAGGTCAGTGTTTTCTCACTATAATTCATTATACACATGTGGCAAGACATAATTTTCCTAAAAAATTAAAACAATTTTACAAAAATTGGACACTTATCCTTATATAATTTGAAAATTAATCAAATAAATGACAATATAAAGGAACCCACTACCAGATAACCAGCTGGACTTTCAATCACTTATGAGATTTTACCTTTTTCCTGTTCCAAAGCAGGTAACATACATTTCTAGAGGCATTTTGTTAGATAACAGTGGTTACCCAATAGTTTTTCAGAGAACAGGCTCCTGACAGAAAAACTAACACATAATTTAAACCTCCAAAACATCCTTAGAGCCCATATATGCATGACATTAGTGGATACAACATAGTGTAAAAAAAAAACCAGAACCTACATTCCAGTAACTTCACAAGGTCTCCGGGATCAATTATATTAGCAAATGTCTGAAAAATAAATTAATAAATAATAATAATGGCACAGTCAAAGTAATCATGTGGACCTGTGGGGAAGGAGAAGGAAAAAAATCCCCAAAAATCCATGGTCTTCCTTGCCAAGATGGTTGTCAGGAGTCCTATCCCCACTGGAAAAAGAAAGGATACTAAAATTATCATTTGGAACATGATCAAATTCCCTGAAAGCTTTATATACTTTCTATCCATACAGAGTTCCCTCTCTGTATGTAAATAATGGAAATAATTTATTGTGAAGAGTTGAAGAGGTAAGTAATGTCTAAGAAAATTTCAAGAGGGAAACATAAATTGCTGAATGTACTACAATTCTGATAGATGAATGTTCTTTAATTTATTAGCAATGCTTTTAGCTTCATTTTCACAGAGGTGACTTTTCAGTCTCCTGTTCAGGTTTTTTTTAACCTGAATCCCGTGTGAACAGATGGGAAGGGATAGGGAAGGATGCTGCACTGGATGGAGGTCCCCTACATTACACTGAAAATAGCATTCAGTCCATTTCCCCCAAGAAGTTTGTGGTATGTTTGCCTTTAAAGAATGATGGTCTTTCCTGCTCTTCGGTAGGCAGTGAAATTATCACTGTTTGTTTCTTACCCACTTCACCAGAGCATCACTGAAGTTTACTCAGCCTGGTTTTCAAAGTGCTGGGGAATGCTTAAAGGAAAAGAACTAGAAAGGGCAAAGTATTATTATTCATAGGTAGTCAAGAAGCCAGATCTTATCTGTAAGATACTGTGTTTCATTATCCCTGTGGTACTAATAATGAAGCTAGTAGGGACTCAGAATATGTGATAAACAACTGTAAATTACAGGGCCAGAGTACCAATCTGGGAATTCTGGTGACAAACCATGAGAAAAGTATCTCAAAGGGAGTAGGATGTCACCAAAAAGGCTTGAGCTGCTATTTTATCTTTCTACTAAATTAAGTTGGCTCTTCTATATTGTATAGTCTCTGTTCTTCACCTTGCCATAATTTTTAGAACAAAAACATTCAGTCCCTTCCAAGCCAGGAAAACAGACACTGAGAAAGGACAGTTCACAAAAGAATCAAAAAACACCTAAAATGTCTCATCATACATTAGAATCTTCAGTACACATAATTCTTGAGTCCCCACATGGATAATACAGGCACAACCCTTCTTTGTGCTAAAGAGAAGCACGAGTTAAAATACTGCACCATCCTCAGTGTGATTATTTGTGCTCATGGGTTTTGCAGACAATTTTTGTGGAATTTGTGATGGGGTTTATTTGGGTTGTACCAGCTCTTGACATATCTTACCTTTTCAAATACTAGTTTTTCTTGAAAGAGGAGTGGAAACACTGCAGGGACACATTGAGTTTTTTTGTACTGCCCAAGTACAAAGACACTGAGATAAAGTTCCTGTTTGTCTTTCAGCAGCACTCCCGGACAAGTTATCTGTAGGAGTAACACACTCATTAAACAAACTGAACTTTAGCTAGACAAGTAATGGCTGTTTTCAAGATAAAAATGAAACAGTCATGACTGAAATGGTTGATTTCTGAAAGTAAGAATATAACAGACAAGAGCAAAAAAAAAATCTTCTCTAAAGCAATTCTATTTGTACAGACTGGCCAGGAAAAAAGTCACCATCTAAAAATAATCCGGATCAAATTCTTCTTGCCTACATAAACACACTCCATTGTCTCCAACCAAAACTGAAACCCAAGGCCAGGTTAAAACACAGGCATGCACTGACTGTGTAAGGCATAATCATCTTCTATGTGAAGACTCATGTAGAATGAAGTCTAAGAGATGCCAACACACAAAACCCACCCAAACTTCAGCCTAAATAGAGAACGAAGCTGGTAAATTTACGTGCTTAGATATCCATACTCTGTCCAGCCACCAGAAAGGACAAGTTTATTTGCAAATTTTCTGTAAATGAGAAAAAGCAACTGTTGTTCCATTACTACCAGACAGATTTCTTCCCTTCTCTGAGAAGTTTGGCCATCTTTAAACTCAAGGCAGGGAAGGCTTCTCGCTAGGCTGCCAAACTCTGCCACTCAACTTTCTCTGCACAATTCTTAAATTCTTTAAGTAAGAAGTTGGTCTGTTTTTAAAGCTCTGATTGCAAGAATCTACACAACTCATTGCAAAACTATTTGTTATTTTCTTCGAGCCACGTGGATTTGTTTTATTTCCCTGACAGAGTTGACACCTTTCACTTAAGGTCTCATGCTCATTTTTTATCTCAGTATTAGAAATTTGAGGTTGTCTCTTCCAACATAAGGTTTCTGGAGAAACTGTTCAGATTTCAATTGCCAGGAAGAAAGACAAAGGAGGAGAGTAATGGGAATTAAAATAAGAGGTTTGGTTACAGTCTCCTACTCCCAAGTGAACATTTTACTTGAGAAATCCTAACTGGTTTTAAAAGAAAACTATACAAACAGCAGAAAAACAGCTTCAGGTGGGAGAAATTAAAGAAAACAATGTGTGATAGATCATTATAGATACAGTATAAGGTAAAAAATAGTTCTTCTACTCATAAATATCTGAGAAGAAAAAGGGTTTCCTCTCCATGTAAATGAGGGCTTCAAACCTGCAAGAAAAGTGCCAGAATAATGGATAACCCAATTGAAACAGTCTGTCAAGCATTAAACAGCTTGTATGACACTCATGCAGTTGCAAGTGTGAACAGGAGTGAGAGAGACAGATTTCATTCATACAAGGCAAGATCCCCTGAACTACATACTGCATGTCATACCAGCTTTACTTCTCACTTCTGTCTTCGACATTTCTGTAGAATTTACAACCATTTTTAGCCAGAGTTTTGTGCCTTTCACCTTAGAGAAGGCACCCAATGTCTGCCTATTTACTGAGATGAAAAGTAAGAGATCTGAGGACATCAGAGAGGGCAAAACTGCCAGCAACAGGTGCCATTTTTTCTGGCTATCCTGTAAAAAGAAAACAAATTCTTCTAAATGAGCATGTGGGCCAAGATAGCACATGTGGAAAGCTGTGATTCTACTGCCCTGGAGATAAACTGCACAATTCATTACCTGGGCTGGAGCACCAAATCTACGTGGCCATGTAACTTTAAAGCAGTTCCAAAAATGAATGACACATGCATATCTGCAGTTCATGACACCTCTTTTGTAATACACAGAGCTGCACAACACTTGGGAGACAAACTGAAGCTCTTATCTGACTGCAGGCTGCTCCAGCAGGATGAGGGACTATTTTAAAGACTGTAATAGTGTTATCTATGGATCAGCTGAAGAAGAGGGATATCAGTGCTGCAATTAACTGACCTCAACAAGCAACCCGGAGGACAATGAGAAATTTCTAGGGCAGTGTTATCCTGGACATCTCTGCTGAAAGTTCCCAGGAAGATGGAAAATGTGTACCAGCCCCACTGTTGGAACATCAAAAATAGCCATAAAGAAATCACTGAATTAAGCTCATGGAAAGGAACAGAAATCTACTGATCTCAACCCTCTAGAGCACTTATTACACACAGTCCATGGCAGAATAAACCATAAATAAATAACTAAATAATAACTAAATAATAATAAACAATAATAATAACTAATAAATAAACTAAAAAATTACTTAGTCTTTAAGTAAGGACTTTCATTTGAGAAGAGAAAAGAAGAAAACTACCTCAAAGACAAACCAAAGAGTTGGTGGACTCAGACCGGAGAGGATCTTGGAATTTCATTAAGTCAAAGGGAGCAAAACGCATCTGTATCCTAAAGCAAGGGAAAAACAAGGAGGACAGAACTTCTGACACAACTGGCCAGACTTCAAAGAGGGTTGAGAAATATGAAGAGCACTGTAAAAGGGCAGGAAAATGGATCGGAAATTTGGACAAGACTTTGGTCACAAACAAAGCAAACAAGGAGAGAATTAATGGATGTAGCGTAAATCAGCCAAGATGTGAAAGCACACAAATGTATATCCCAAACACAACTGAATATTTTGCCTTGGTTTTAATAAAATTTAACACAGGAGAAAAAAGGCAACTTAAAGAATTAAATGATGGAAACAAAAGTCACCCAATATGCACTAGGCCTGGACCAAGAAGGCACAGGGAGGCTGAATCATCTTTAGACAAGGTTGTGAAAGAATCTAATTTTTTAAAAATGAAACATAAAGAAAACAGGGAAGGTAGAATCTGCTGAAAAATAACAAACACAAGGACCATGTGAGACAGAAAGAGCAATCTGAAAAATTATAACCCCATTGATGGAAATGTTTAAAGAAGCAAAAATAAAGAATAAAGATATAGAGGAAAACATCACTAGAAAAAAGCCCAGCAGGGCATGTTCCATAAAAACAGATCAATCAAGCAAAATTTTACATTTTCTTGAAAATCTGTTTTCTGGATAAAGGATATCATATGCTGCCTTGAAAAATTCTTATTTATGATGAAATAGATAAGAGTAGTTAGTAGAGGAGAAGTCAGTATCAAAGGTGGTGAAGAACTGGCCAAAGGACAGCATCAATAATGTGCAAAAACTGGGAGGCATCGAGCTGAGGTTACCATTAAAAACATTCCTCTCTGTATACTGGGATTCATGTCTTTTAACATTTTTAATGACCCTGAATCATATTAAAATATATAGGATGAAAGCTGGACTATTTTTTGCTACATCACCTAAGGCAAAAGCACAACCCTATTTGGGATGCAGGGTTCAATTCTGACCCTGATCAATGCAAATTCCAAGTGGAAGAGTAGCTCCCATCCCTAAGATGGTTAGAAGGCTGGTGAATCCCTCACACAAATTTAGTACCAAAAATATCAGGTTGCTTTAGCTGATAAAGATCAATGGGGAAATGAAAGAACTGCTGCCCAAAAAATACATCAAGCAAGCAAACGCCATGGAAAGAAAAAAATTCCGTAAGTGAAAAGCCAGTGTACAGTCTCCTTCCATTCTTATTTGTAGCTTTGAGAGCAGGGCAAATAACAAATACCCCACTACTGAAAACCTGACCCTGGGGAAATGTCTTCCCTGTACTCCCTGCTGGCACAGGAACAGGTCACAGCCAGTGGGAACAGAAAAGGAAAGCACATTGCTCTGCTCCAGGAACCAAGCAGGCCTTGGCATCGTGGAGACAAACACCAGCTGTTGAGACAGCAGAGCAGCACCGCCAGGGTGACACCCTCGCCATCCATGTGTGGAAATCCACAGCTCTGCTCCACAGCAGCCACTCAAGTTTGGGAACAAGGGTAGCTAAGCAACCAGGAATATCTAGGCAATTTCCCTGTATATGCTTCCGGGATCTGCACTTGAATCTTGTGGGTGGCATCTCGTGTTTTCCTCCCAGAAGGATGTGTTCTCACATACATGGCAGCACTTGTTCTGGATCACAGGACCAGGGCATATGAAGCCACCAATTCCAGCGGAACAGGGCACTGTCTATCATAAATACCGAAAAGTTTTCAGGAGATTGATACAGCTCCTTGCCGCGTTCCCAGCTGGGATGTAAGCAGAACTTTGTAAAGTGCAAAGAGGGCAATCCTAACATGATTGATGTCAAAACTTTCACACTTTCTGATCTCGCTCCCCGCCATGTAACACCCAGGTACTCAGAGCTGCCCAGAGCCACATCCTGCGGCTCACAGGGCGGCATTTCGCTCTTGCCTGGGATTTGTTTCGGTTTAGGCTTTTTTTTTTTTTTNTTTTTTTTTTTTTTTTTTTTTTTTTTTTTTTTTTTTTCCCGAGAGTGCTTTTCCCCACACCATACAGCTTCCCAAGAATCAGCGTTTCTTTCAAAAAGCCCATTTTCCCTAGGAAAATGAGAACTCTAAAGCGGCACTGCTGCTGCTAACACCAACGGGGGAGCGGGGGCAC
>VZRO01003885.1:185757-362257 GCA_013397915.1 Daphoenositta chrysoptera
ACTTTGGAGGGCAGAACATTTTCTTTTTCATTGTAAGAAGATTTGTAAAGGGGCAGGATTGTGGCTATTATTAGAGTCTTTCCTAAAGAAAATCATCAAATCCTTTACAGCACTAGGCAGATCTGGGCTAGAAAGTATCACAGGATGGTATAGAGCAGCCCAGATAGCGACAGGGAGAAAATGGAGCAGGAAGAAAGAAAAAAAATGGAAACCCACAAAGAAGAGCAGATGCCAATTAGAATTCTTGCAGGCTGCAGCGAGGAGTGAGCATAAGAAGCTGTAGGAAAAGAAAGGGTAGAGTGGATTAGTGTTAATCAGAGACATGGGAAAGTAGGAAAGGTTTTAAATGAGCTTTTGGGTTGGCAGCTCAAAAGAGAATTCCAGATCCATCAGGTGTAGGGGCAAAAATAAATGCAGAATAGCAGAAGATACATCTGAATCCCGAGTAATTAACTTTTGAAGGTAATAAGAGATTTTTTTGGAAGTGGAAGCTTTCCTTTCTCTCTCTCTTTCTCTCTCCAGCGAAAATTTCCTTATCCTAGAGGAAGAGTGCACTTAATATTATAAGAAAATTACTCCTACCTGTTTTCTTTTTCACTGACTTAATGGTGTACATACAGCACCTTGTTATAGGAAAGTTAAGCACTAAGGAGCTAGAACTTGCCCAGTCTCTGGCAATAAATTTCCCCAAACGTGGAGTACAGATGAATTGCCTCCAGAGCTGGGTGAGTTACACCAGGTAAGAAGCTGGCACAGTGTGGGACAGTCATGGGTGGTCTGAAGATCTTGGGGTTCAGGATGAGTTCCAAAATCCACTAGAGACATTGTTGACTTCAGTAAACATTAGAGCAGGATGGCTGGAGTGTGAGGGTAGGGGCTCTCCTTTCAGCTCTGAGATATGAAATATCCCTTAACATTTCTGTGCTGCCAGTTCAACTCCCTGTAAAACGAGGACAGTAACACCTAGTCACTAAAAAGGAAAAAAAAAAGGGAAAAAGAAAAAAAAAGAGGAAAAAGGAGAACCCCCACTGATTATCTGTTCTTAGAGGCTGTACGATGCTATAATTAACAATCCTATTTTTAGCTTTGGCTTTATGTGCAATCTAAGAAAGAATAGCTCTGTGTTTGTGTTTCTTTTACATATGAATCATCATTAAAGGTTAATGAGAAAACTAACACTGTATGAAAAGGTTGTTTTCTCATTATTTAAACATTTTCATTTTAAAAGCTCTATGTATTCCTAGAATATTATTAATTTATTATTTGCTAAACAATATCTTAACTAGTCCCTTTTTATTTCTTCACATGGGATAATTTTAAGCAACTGCAATCAGTGCCCTTAGTTCCACTCATCAGTTCTGAATCTCTGCACCATGGAATCCCCAGCAGAACAAACCTCATCCAGACAAAGCATAGACTTGTCCATAAAATCAGCCAGAGCTCCTGACATGGACTTTGTGCCAGCTTAGTGCTATGGTGTTTGCTTTACACTGGTTGCCAGAAGAACAGATGATTCTGGATCAACTGTGATGTTGGGTTAGCACAGAGAGTCAATGCCTAACGTAGCATAAAACCCACCAGCACCACGCCAAACCTTCCATGGTTTTTTTTAAAACAAATTTAAACCATCAGAGTGAGCATATATGAGATCAGTGCTTTACATCAGTAGATCCAACACTAAGAGCCCTAAAGTCGCAGTTTGGTCACACCCAAGCCTGCAGTAAATTTTTACGCTGTCATAAAACACCTTTGAATTCAAATGAAACCTAAAAATCCTGTCAATTTTCGATGCATTGCAATATATTGTGGTGATGAAAGCAACTCTTCTGGCATGGTGGAAGATGAACCCTACACTGCAACCTCAAACCAAGCCACCATGCTTGTGGCCATGTGGGAAAAAGATGAACTCCCAGGGAACAGAAACCCAAAAGTTTGCTCAAGTTCCTGCTGCACGCCAGGGGTGCACGTGCCAGGTTTTCCAGTTGGACGTGACTCTCTTTTAATGACCAAAGTTGCACAAAAAAAACCCTCTGAAAACAGGACTTCGTGACAGAAACGCCTACACAGCTGCAACAGCCACTTCTCAAATGTGCTGCTGCTTATGAACCACAAGAATAATATGGCGAAATGTGCCGACTTTTGCAGTTTTCCCCTCTTTTGTTGAAACTAATGAGTCACGATTAGAGTAATGCTTTTCTCTGACTCCGAAACCATTTTGCTTAATGAGGTACTAAGTCTTTATAATTAGGCCCAGAAGGGAGCTAGGACGTGGCCCCTTAAGAGCAATAATTATTTAGGTTATTTATGGTAATAAAAAATTGAAAATAGGAATTCTTCCTCAGAATGCAACTATTTATTCTTTTACATATTGCCTAATAGGCAATTACCCTATTAAGGCAACGTTTTGTTGCTAAAGACATTAATTGAAATGTAAATTAAATGTAAATCAGCTAATTAAATTGATATGTAATGAACTTGTCATGCAGGCCTTTGAGATCAGATGCATTCTGCTAATAAACAAGTGTTTTACTGGTGCCATTGCTCACTGGAGTTAAGGTTGTTTAACGTGTTGTGTCGATAACACTCTCCCATCCCAAATTCAAAGGTTTGGATTGTGTCATTGGAGCCCAGAATGAAGCTGGCACTGGGACCTTCTGGATTTATTCCATCCTGTTATTTCCTGATCAACTTCATTGCAAGGCAAGGTGTTCCCCTAATAGTAAGTGCTGCACATCCCATTGGGTTGTGATCCAAGCTCTGTCTGTTCCTTATGCTCCCCAGAATGACAAAACACTTTGTAAAAGCCCTCTCCAAGACTGATGCTTCTGTCTTAGGTGGCTTCTGGAGGGGTTACTGTTATTTCTTTCTCCACGTTCTGTGGCCAGTCCAGCAGAGGTAATGAACCCTCACAACAGTGGGAGGATAACCCTACACATTCTTGAAATAGAAATAAAATGAGAAATGAAGCAATCAGAATTTGCTTGGTGATTGTGTTGACAACATACAAGGTAAACATCAAAGTCAATACAGCAAGAGGAGAATGAGCCAGAATAACCTTCTGTGCTGGCCATAACACACACGTAACCTTCAGCATCAAAGCGTGGGCTTGTGTTAAGCTGTAAATTAAAGGGAAAGAATAGGAAACTATCAGTTCTCCTATGAAATGATCCATTTTCCTGCAGCTGCGATTTGAGTCAGACCTCCCAAAATTTCTGGCAAAAATTCAGGCCCTGTATTGAAGGTATCTTGGAGGACTAAGTCCCTCCCCTGCCAGATGCATGGACAAAACTCACTGCCTTCAATTAAGCAACAGTAAGGCAAATGTCACACATTTTGCTTTTGAAAAAGCTCAGGTCAGCACCTTATAGAACCCACTGCCCACTTCTATTCACAACGTGCAGACATTTTGTGTGCACAGTCACAAGGCTCAAGTAAATACAGCAAAAAGGGCTGTGGAAGTGAGAGAATAGAAAAACAGTTTGGAGTTGTGGAAAGGTTTTTGCAGAAAGTTTTCCTGGATCCATCGTACTATAGCTGCCCCTGAACATTAATGCTTAATTGTTCTGTCTGGAATAAATCGGATGCTGCATTTATAACTTCTTCTACCCAGAGAACCTTCCACCCTGCAATCCTTTGGGGCCTGGGGGTGTTTAATAAACATGTCAACTACCACTCTTCTTTAGCTCAAATGCAGCATCTTGTTTTGTCCTACTGAAGAACACTCCAGTTTGAAGTTTACAGAGCAATTAAAGACCCTCATGGGGCCCCTGATATTGTCAGCATATGTAGATTAGTAATTGTCAAGTTTCTCCCTAAGGCTGAAGAGCTCTTAGTCAAATTCCAGAGATCATCAAATATTCAGATTTCAGTGGGCTTTGTGTCATACACAACATAGTGGCATAATTAAACTACAGTGTTTCTTTTCTAATAAACTTTCGGATCTGTATATGTTTCTGCTATTTTTTTTTAATTAGGTATGATCACAAAATAAAAAAGAACAGCAATCTAAAGCTGCAACTTTGCTGCTTCCAAAAAGATGCCCTGGGAGTAGCTTTCTCTTCCAAAAAGTTGGGCTTTGGGGACCACACTTATACTGCCATGACTTGCAAAGGCCTGATGGAGCACAAACCCCAGCAGACTGAAGGTACAGCTCCTTCTCTGACTCTTTCCAGTTAACATGTGAGCACAGGCCATGATGCTGCCGTCTTGAACTGGGTCTTCACGGACCTGGTGCCTTGGACTAGCTCAAATTTTAGTCTATTCTGAACTAGTTTTGATGTCTGTGAACATTGATGTAGATAGAAACGATATTAAAAAATAGAAAAAAAAACAACTTTAGAGGTCAGAGAAGGGAATTAGGACAAGGATCCTCCCAACCCAGGCTGATTCTGTAGTGACTGGCTCCAACATTCCCCATTGTTTGTGCCCTCTGCCTGCCATGCTAGGCAGTCAAACACTCACCTGAATTTAATATTCATGTGCCTGAGTGTTGGACAGGAATTTTGCTGGCTTACTTTGAATCTTGCATGGTCCAACTCTTGGAAATCAAATAACTGCTCTAATACGGTAACATGGAGTAACAAGAGCGACTGGATGAAGCTTTCCTACATCAAGACTGGCCCGTGCTTGTTCTGCCAGCTGGATGCCCTGCTGTGGTTCTCACATCCATTGGATTGGGGTCCCACTCCACTGAGCTGTGCCTGTGGACAAAGCCTGTGGCAAGGAGGAAGCTGTTACAAACCTCTCTGATGTGTTTGACCTACAAACTTGAGATTTTTAAAGCTGCATTTGGGATCTGAAAGTTTAATTTTTGGCAAAATGAAAAAGAATTGGAGTTGGAAATTGTGAAGGCAGCTTTAATAATCTTCATTACAGCACGTTACATAAAAGAGCTGAGTTACTGCTCATGAGGAGTAGATCTTAATGTCCATGCTGTTCACATTTCCTAGGTGTAGCAGAGGACAAACTGGCCGTGCTTTGAAGTTGACAGAAATCTTTTGTTAACCCCAGACTGCCCATGCACACACAGGTGTGTTCTTGCTCAGACTCAGACAAACGTGTCCAAATGAGCAACATCCTTCTCTTCTCAGGCTGGTCAAGTGAGTAGAAAATCCTGTTAGGGTGTCTAGGAGGGAAGTCTTGATTACCTCCATTACTGCCCTTCAACGGCTCTTCTTCCTCGGTAAATCCCATTTTATTTGTCACAACTTACTGCAGGGCTGGATACAGGCAGCTCTGAAGGCTGAGGTCTTCACTAGCCCCAGAAAACACAGCTGAAGTATCCCCTTCCCAACACAAGGATAACCTGAAGCCAGCGGGTAATTTCAGAGTGGTTTTCTGCAGTCTCAAGCTGACTTTGAAGCAAAGCTCTATTGTTTTGCCTCCAAATCTTTCAAGCCTCCCTGTCCCCAAGCCGCTTTGTGTACTAAATCATCCTTTTGTGAAAATCCCTTAAATTCTTCCCACTGTTGACTAACACCCACTGTTGAAGTGGCTCTTCTCCACGTGGTCCACTGCATATGGCAGAATATAGTGCTGCTTTCTTTTCAGAGGCCTGTTTTTGTGCTCAGCTATGGAAACTGGATCCAAGCACTACAAAGAAAGTTGGGCCTTAAGTAGTAGCCCAGGAGGAGATCTCAAGAGTCCCAATAAGAAGAAGATAAAAAACTTTACTCACATTCTTCCTATGATGATATGTCTCAAAATTATTAATTTTTCTTGTCCTGTATCATATCTTAGGCCAAGCTGTTTCTCCCAGGTGTATTGCAACGTGGCCTTTGGTTCAGTGAGTTTAACTGAAGCGTGGCTATCTGGAAAAAGGAGTGTTATCTGTAATAAAGTAACTCCTTCAAATTTTCTTTCTTGATCTTGTACTTTGGTTGGGCTGCCGGAGTCTTAATGCCTGGAAAAGTATCTCTCACCTAGGGCCCTAATTTTAAAGGACTTTAGATTTTTAGGGGCTGGGTGGCGTCATCTGCTTGCATGGATTTTGTCAATGTATTCCTGCGAGTGAGCCAGCCTGAGCTGTGTGCTAATTTCCCATCTCCTCTTTGGCTGATGGCAGTCCCTGGCTCAGTGAGATTTCACTTTTGCTCAATGGACTCTTCTTTCCCTGCCCTCCCTGAGATATATTTTCTAAGCACCAATTTCACTCCAAAATTAAAGATGAAATTTAAAGATTAGGGACTGCAGGTTTTTTTTTTCTTTTCCAAAGGCATTTCAATGTCTCATACTCATTGATTGAGTTAGGTATCTAAATCATCCAGAGCAATCTGGCCCCCATCCCAAATTAGGTGATGTAAAAGGCCAATTTGCCTTTTAAAAGCTCTCCAATTTAATCTCCTGCTGTGCGATTAGTGCCACGCGTAATAAACACATTGTGAGCAGCACGCCGAGGGCAGGTGTGGGTGAGGTAATGGATCCCACCGACTGCCTGCTCTGTAAATGCCAGAAATACCAAATACTGCGTGCACCAGCCTTAGTCCCAGTCAGTTCTAATTACTCGAGTGGACTGGCTCCAAATTCAGATGTGCCGTGGTGTAACTGAGGTCAGGCTACAGTACATGATTCTTATCTCAATACCACTGTAGTACTGGAAAGGTCAAACTGAGCATCGTCCAAGGAGAAGAGGTACCAGCTCTGTTAATTATTCTTCACTCCTTGAACAAAGGGCTGAAGATTGTGTCTCTGCTGAAGAGCATTCTGATGTTTTGTGTAAACAAGGAAGAACGAAGGAGCCATTCTTGCAACAATCCTTAACTGAGTCTTCCCGAGCTTTGCCTGAAACCTTGGAGCACTTGCTCTGCCAATCCTTTGAACTACAACTGCACCAGAGTCAGAGGGCAGCATTGCCCCTTCAGGCAGGGGTAGTTTCCAGTTCTTACCATTAAGAAAAGCCAGCTTTTTCTACCAAACAGCATGTTGAGAAAACATTAAATCCCCGTGTTCATTTGTAGGCATTCCTGCTGTTGGAGGAATTGCTGATCAGTGGGGCACAAGGCTGAGCATCCCTTTTCCACTTGCTTACCACTATCCCACTTGAACAGTTGTAAAGCACCTCCAAATGGGAATGTTCCCTGCGTGCCAGTTGTAGCATTTTGTTCCCAGTTTTGTATTATTTTTCATAACTGTGTTAGGTAGAGAGAGTGGAAATCTGGGTTCAGAACTGGTTTTAGTTAGGCCCAGCTCACCGTTATGAGGTGTTATTACCTGCACCCCTTTGCAGTGTAACTTCCCAGGAGCCCACAGGTGAGACAATATTTTGTTCCTTCTCCAAAAGCAAGAAGCAAAGTCATTGCTAAGACCAGAGTGTGATCCCAATCCACAGCCATTCTGCTCGTTTAATTTCAGCTATCTCTAAAGTGTTAACTGCTGCAAGCAGAAACATGAAACCCCGCCATAGAGAGAGCTGTTTAGAATTCAGCCCATTGTATCACCCGTAAATAGGAAATAAAGAATACATGGCTGTGATTAATCGTCCATAAATGGCCATTGCCTGCTTCCTCTACTCCATACAAACACAGTCCACGTATTTATTCAGCTCACCAAAGGAGTAACAAGATCATTCCTGTTTCTTAGGACCTGGGGTTTAAGCAAGTACTTAAAGGGGAGCTCGGTTCTTGTGTGTCTGTAGACCTGCGCACACATCTGCTCTTCTGTCTGGTTTTCACTATCCATGAAATAAATCAGAATATTTTTTGTTAAATAAGGTGTATTTGCCTGTAGACCAAAATACATTGAGGTGCAAAATCACAGCAATGTCAGTTTTAGTAAAGGAATTTTTGTGGTATTACAGACATCTGTCTGTAAGGATTGGCAATAATTGTACTTCAAAAAAGAATGTTTTGGTTGTTATGTGTTGCAACTTGGCCAAATCTGATACCAGGACACTGGGAAAAAGAATAAATACCATGTGATGCACAGAAACCTGACCTGCAGCTTGCAGCACTGATGGGTAAAGCCTGTTTTTAGCAGCTGTGGGTACAATTCCATTAGAGCACCAGCTTGCCTGCTCGTGGTTCAGCTGAGCTCAGCGGAGCAGGGCTGCCTGCACCACTGCTCCCTGGCAGAGCACAGGAGCATCTTTCCTCTGCTGGGATCGCAGTCCAAGGGCTGCGTCTGTGAGCAGAGTGCCTGGTACACCAGGCATTCCTCTGGAAGTTCCACTTGCACAGACCTTGCGGTGGCAGTGCAGGTCTGGGAAGGGGAGGTGGCAATTAGGAGATTTGGTCCCTCTGTCCCCACTGTCCTGAATGTCTTTAAGCAAATCCCTTGGTTTCTGAGTGCCCCAGTTCCCCAGCTGTTCAACAGGGATGGGGAGCTACAACCTTCGTTAAAGGCACTGTGGGACAAGGAGGGAAAAATGCTCATAAAAATGCTGCACAAGAGCTAAATATTGATATTATTACCCTACAAAATGGTGTAATTGATGCAAAATGGCCAGTAAAATTGTCAAAATCATGTATAAGAAACAGGAAACGGAATCACAGAATGGATGATATTGGAAAGGGTCTTAAGATCACTTAGTTTGTCCCCTCTGCTCAGGCTGAGTTACCTACAGGAGGTTGCCCAAGGCTATATCTGGCTGGCTTTTGAATATCTGCAGGGATAGAGACTCTGTAGCCTGTCCCAGTGTTTGACCACTCTCACAGTTAGAAAGTATTTTCTTGTGTTCAGGTGGATTTTCATATATTTGTTTTAATTTGTGGCCTTTGCCTCTTGTGCAGCATGTGGTCCCCACTCCCACGTGAGGAACCAGCAAGGCCCAGACAGGGGCTGCATATGACCAGATAGGATTTGAATTTGTCCAGTCACCTTTGAACTCCCAGTGTTCATTCTTTTTTTCCCTCCTGATTTTCCTCAACTGGCTGCTTTTGCTTGGAGACCAGTACCAGCTCGTTGAACCAGTGGCTTTAACAGCCTCACATCTCCTGGAGATGCTCTGGCACCATCCAAGGGCCCCTCACCCCTAGGAAGTTAGCAGAGATAGCCCAGCAATAGGGAGTCTTTTCTAGGTGAGTCTGTTGTAAAACAGTGATTACCAACACCACAAGATTTCTCTTCTGGAGGGGAAAAAAAAAACCCTCTTGCCTAGCGATGTTATCATGCATAATTCAGGGAAGAAATCCATACTGCATTTAAAAGATTACATCTTATCATCCAGGGTACTTATTAGCCTGATGATTTAAAAGAAGATGGGGATGGAGCCTTTCCTGCTATTCTGCAGCAGCATCAGTGCAGTGTGCTGATGAGTGATGGCCTCGGGGCTTGGTTTGTGACTGAACTGCTTTTCTGATGCCAGAACTGCTCCAGATGGGGTGGAGAAGTTCCCAATTCGTGGTGAGCAGCCCTGGCCCTGCTCCATGGGGGTGTGGGTTTCACCAGCCCACCATCTGTGGGTACTCCAGGGACCCCCTCTTCTCCCTGCTGGCTTTGGTTAAGTTTGTGGCAGGCAGGAACAAGGGGTGGGTGGTGTTGACTCCTCTGGTTAATGCCCTGTTCAGGAGCACACAGCACTCCCATCTTCCCAACAGCAGGGGAAAATGCTTTGGGACAGCCAAGGGATCGGGATACTGAAATAGTGAGGAGGTTGGAACAAAATTTAGGCAGATTTACTCTGGACAGCACTAGTTGTTCAGGCGGCCCTTGGTGATTTCCAAGTACACGTTCCTCTTCCCAGAACACGCCCTCCTTTTGACCTGGCACGTCCCATGCTGCATGGAACCTCGCTCAGAACAGGCCTGGGTTTCCACCTCTGCCCCCACACTGTGCAGACTGCCACCAATTTTCTAAATCAAGAAAAAAACATTTTTTTTAAATCCAACCCACGCATGGGCTGTTTTAAATCCAAATACAAATTTGAAATGCATGGTGGGAGTTGTTTAAAAATGGCATTGCACCAGGGAATAGGTTCATTCAAATTCCAGGTTCTCCAGTTTGAACTTGGAGAGGGAGAACTTGGTTATGACCAATATTTTTGCACCATCATTCTGTCCCTATTATGCCTTGTGCCTCCCCTGCATCACGAGGCAGGACATAGCAAAACTGGCCATCCATGGCAAAACTAGTCCAGGTCACCATCTTGGGACCTATCTGCAACACCTAAATGAAGTAGCTTTTTTTTTTTAACTTTTGGGGCTTATTCTGGACTACATGCATGTAACAGAGTGAAATTATGATGAAGTTGAGCAATAATGCTTAGGAAATCTTGATTTTTAATCGAATAAATCCCAGGCAAGCAAGATTAGCCCCAAAGAGTGGCACTTGCACTGATGGTAGCAAGTGGCATAGGGGTTTCTAGGGTCCTTCTCTGTGTGGCTTTCCACACATGCTCTCATCTCAGAGATCTCCCGATTGTATCATGGACTTAGAACTAACTGATAACCCGGGGACTCTGATGTTTACAGCCATTTCAGGCAGAAACCCTCAGATGAATGGCTTGGAAAGTCTCAGGATGGCTGAATGACAGCTCTGTTCAGGAATGGGGTGTACTGAACACGAAGTGTGAGAGTGACTAAAAAGGAAGTATTTTGCAAAAATCCTTCTCCCCTGTTTCAAGGTTGAGAGGTGTGAAATGTCTGCACTTAACAGCCATTATTAATTACTGTTTTCTCTCTGCCAACACTGCCTTGGGAGCAGCTGTGATGATTTAGCCAAGCACCCATGGCCATCACTCAACTGGCTGCTGTGACTCAGCCACGGAGCCTCATTCACTTCCCTCACTGCCTCTGTGACCCACTTCTGTCCTGCTTCAGCTCACTTCATCTGCCTGACTCTTGGGCCACCATGTGAGAAATGTGTGTTTCCTCACATGGAAAAAATGATATATAAAGCACCATTAGTGTGAGGTAAAAATCATGGGGGTTTGGATGGTAGACATGAATCACAGAGATAAATATTCCTCACCTTATCCTCAATCGTGCAGTATCTGGTCCATAGAAGAGCTAAAAGTTGCAGTCAAGATTTCCAGGGTAAAGTCTTGGCATTATTAAAAATAGCAAAATGTGTCTTCACCTAAAAAGACCAAAGGTTCAGCCCCTCGAGGCTGGATCACAAGCTCTGTGAGACCCATGTTCCCATGCTAAAAAAGGGAGAAGAAAGGGGATTCAAGACTCCCATGCTGAAGGGCACCTCTATGCCCTAACCACTTTCCTCAGCTAAAGTTAGACTGTGCTTCTCCACCTTTTTCCTGCCCTCTTCCTCCTACTTCTTAGTCGAGCCTCCTCAGACATACTTCGTGTTTTCCACTTGGTGACTCAGCATCAGCTGCTCAAACTCTTTGGGAGCGTGACAGGGCTGTGACCGAGAGGGAAAAGAAATCTGCCTTAGGGGACACAGAAATGATTAAGTGCTAAGTACAACATGAATTTGCCAGAAAACAACATCCCCACCAAGAG
Organism: Daphoenositta chrysoptera; assembly: GCA_013397915.1. NCBI lineage: Eukaryota > Metazoa > Chordata > Aves > Passeriformes > Daphoenositta > Daphoenositta chrysoptera. Next base: position 197,154 of record VZRO01003885.1, read on the forward strand.
CCTGCTGTCTCCCTGCAGGGCTGTGCTCAGCCTTCAGACTTGCGAACACCAGCGAGCAGATTTAGCGCTCGTGGCAGCTCTGGAAGGGGCATCGCACAACAAGGATAACTCTCAGGGCCTGAAATAATCACACCTCTAGAAATGTATTAATCCAGCCTTAAAATGGGCCCTAAATGCTATGGAACAATCCTCATCAATCTTAGCTGTACATGCGTGGAGCAACCGCAAAAATTCCCCCGTCTTCACCTTGCGCCAAAGGGAAAAGAGTACAAATCCTCAGCGTTTGTTCAGGCTGCTTTGGTTGAGAGTATCAGGGGTAACAACCCTAAATGTGCAAAATTAACAGGGGACTCTTTATACACAGGATAATTTTCTGTATCTAACAGGGAATCACAGTAGGATATTGACTCCCTTATGGATGTGAAAATGACCTGCTCTAGGACTTTTTTCTTCCAAACACTAACTAGTAATAACATCTTCCTTCAGATACGCAGGCTATGGGTAGTGCAGTTTGAATTGGCTGGTTTCTGTTCCCACTGCTTCCAGAGAGCAAATTTCAAGCCTTACTGGAAAAGCAGCATTTTTATACTTCATAAATCTGGATTCTTTAAAACATTTTCGATGATAAAGAACTTCTTTGATGAAAGACTTAATGAAAAAGAATAATTTCTTTTATATCCATGCCCATCAGTACTGATGGTCTGAGTCTCTCCTGTGTTCCTTCCACGGGAGGATTCAAACCCCTCCAGACTCACTCAAAAGCATCTCATCCTTCCATGTGTGCTGGTCTGCCATGGAGAGGTGCATGAGATGTGGAATAAATCTCACCTCCCCGTGTTGACCAGCTGTGACAGCCCCTGACAGCCACGCTGCTGCAGTGCCCCCCTGTACCAGCTGCCCTTGGATCTCTGCTCGCTGCCACCAGATGGGGAGGAACATGAGTAATGAGAGGAGCTCCTCTATGGCCGGGGAGAGCCACAGGAGAGGCACTGACCTGTCCTGAAATCCCCTCTCATCCCACAAACACGCGGCCCACAGCACACTCACCTGCAGAGAAGGGATGAGGCAGTGGTGGGTCACTCTGCTGTGGTGTCCATGGCCGGAGGTGACCTGGCTGCACTCCATGGGGGTCACTCTGCTGTGGTGTCCATGGCCGGAGGTGACCTGGCTGCACTCCATGGGGGTCACTCTGCTGTGGTGTCCATGGCCGGAGGTGACCTGGCTGCACTCCATGGGGGTCACTCTGCTGTGGTGTCCATGGCCGGAGGTGACCTGGCTGCACTCCATGGGGGTCACTCTGCTGTGGTGTCCATGGCCGGAGGTGACCTGGCTGCACTCCATGGGGGTCACTCTGCTGTGGTGTCCATGGCCGGAGGTGACCTGGCTGCACTCCATGGGGGTCACTCTGCTGTGGTGTCCATGGCCGGAGGTGACCTGGCTGCACTCCATGGGGGTCACTCTGCTGTGGTGTCCATGGCCGGAGGTGACCTGGCTGCACTCCATGGGGGTCACTCTGCTGTGGTGTCCATGGCCGGAGGTGACCTGGCTGCACTCCATGGGGGTCACTCTGCTGTGGTGTCCATGGCCGGAGGTGACCTGGCTGCACTCCATGGGGGTCACTCTGCTGTGGTGTCCATGGCCGGAGGTGACCTGGCTGCACTCCATGGGGGTCACTCTGCTGTGGTGTCCATGGCCGGAGGTGACCTGGCTGCACTCCATGGGGGTCACTCTGCTGTGGTGTCCATGGCCGGAGGTGACCTGGCTGCACTCCATGGGGGTCACTCTGCTGTGGTGTCCATGGCCGGAGGTGACCTGGCTGCACTCCATGGGGGTCACTCTGCTGTGGTGTCCATGGCCAGAGGTGACCTGGCTGCACTCGCAGGGCCATGCAGAGGCAGGGCCCAGGCTGTGCCCATCCTCCCCCTGAGCAGGGTGTCCTGCCCCTGTCACAGCAGCTCCATCCATGCACAGCTTCCTGGAGCCCTGGGATTGCAGGGAGCCAGGGAGCTTGCTCTCTGCTGTTAAACTGTGGTTATAGATCACTGAATACTGATACAAAAGCATAGGGAAAACCTCCATCAGCTCTTGCAAAGTGCTTTGAAATCTTGTTTCTGCACACAGACAGAGACATTTAAGGGGACAGAAACCAGCTCCTTTGCCAGCCATGCCAAATGTTTTCAGCAACCTCCAGTGGAAAAGAAAACGTGGTGAGCTTTGCTAATGGATCATTCTCATCCAGCACCATGCCTCTGGCTGCTGAGGAACCTGGTTTAACTTATTTTTATATGAAAAGAAAGAGGTAGCAGACACGAACACACACACATAAATATATGGAGCACACACACATCCACACACATAATCTAGGAGGCAAAGAGAGAATCTGTACCTGCATTTGCGATATCTTCCCGCACCAGGTAAGGAAAGCATCTTTTCCTTTTAACGGGGTGCTGTACCTACATTGTTTCCTCACAGTCTATCTTTAGGTTACAGCAGTTCACAAGGTTTTTTCAGCAGATGTGTTATTCAATTACTTCAGGGCTTTTCCATTTGTAATATTGCAAAGCAATGATAGCCAGCAGACTTCACCTGTCTTTTAGAGATAGCCAGCCTGGTAATTTTAACTCTGCCCATTTTATCCACACCAGTAAATCTCATAACATGGTTATAGAGAGATTCCAATTTTTGTAGAACCTTCTCCTGGGAATTCCTGTATACAATATTGCCATAGTCTGTAATGGACATAACCTGTGATTGGATTAATGTTTCCCTAGTGAAGAAGTCAAAGCATTTCATGTTCCTATAACTGGTTTGCAGCTCTGCAGTAAAGGTCTTTGGTGTGGCAGAGAGAATAATTGCAAACTCAGCCCCAATCAGAATATATAATCCCCTCACAGTGAGGGTCTAATTCAGTGCAGTTAGACTGCCTGTGCAGGGGTTTGTAGTGGGATTTTCTTGTCAGGAGAGCAGAATGCATAGGAAACAAGTTAATTTCAGCATTTTAATATTCATCACCCTGTCCTGTACAAAGGAAGGCAAATACATTGCTACTGCTCCAAGGGAGGGCCCTGCAGCTCCCCAGGCAGAGAATGGGAAGAGGCAGGGAGAGCATTGCAAAGGGGCACTGGTGTCCTCACAAGAAGAGCCCTCCACTTGTGTTCAGACAAACATGTGCTTTTGTTCTTAAGAGTAAATACCATTCTGTCCAAATAAATGCCTAGTTTTGGACCCATACTGGCTCCTGAACCTGTCAGAATCCCTGGTGTCACCTTACCTTGGTCCTGACACAGGTGGCTAATAAGGAATTACTGTTGGGAGTACAAAATGCATTACTTACATCTGAGACACGGATCATCTCCGGGAAGAAGAGGCTCATGGCAGGCCAGGAGCAGGCTCTGAAGCAGGATCTGCCTGCTCAGGTGGAGGAGAACTTCAGCACTCACATGGGAGGAAAGGCAATTAGAAGCTGGGAACAAAAGCTCTCCTATTTTCAGCTCCCATGCTAGTCTCCCCAAAAATTGGGATGTGTAAACCTAAACCCTCAGGCAAACTAGCAGAGGTGCCTCAGTGAAAGGCTCAGGCTCCCATCCCCAGCTGGTCAGGGAGAGCTTTCAAGAAACTCAGTTTGTTGGAGAACCCTGAAAGCAGCTGTGGGTCTCTGAGGGAAGCACCATACAGTCATCTCTGCCTGTGGGGTCCAGGGGGAATATGAAACTGGCATCTCAGCATGGAAAATTTGGGTAGTGGCAACTGTGGCTCGGCCAGAAGGTGCCAGAGACAAACTGAAAGAGGAATGAAAGGGGAGGCAAGAGCAAAGAGTCTGACGTTCTGGAACAAGGATGGGGAGGATGGGTTCCAGGGTACGTATGCTGCCCGGCTGGAGAGCAAGGCAGATGCTCCTGGCAGATAACCTTATGTTTGGATGTTACGGCATTGCTGGGCAGGTGGGGAGGATGGGAGGAAGGTTAGCACCATGGGAGCTGACAAATGGGATGTCATCATTCCCCATATGGGTAACTGTCTCCAATCTGTGCTTTCTGTGCCACTGGAAGGTTGGGATATCTCAGCAGAGGAAGCATCTCTGGCAGAGATGAGCAACCAACGTTAGGGCTGTACTAAGACCCATAAATTTCAGGCTGTGGGGCAGATACCTGTGCACAAGACAAGTAAGAAGTCGAGACAGTGATTCCCAGGAAAATCCAGTCATTAAATGTAAACTTTAAAGGCTTTTACATGTCTGACAGAGGGAGCCTCTGACAGCTGATAGCAGGGCAGCACAAGGGCTTCCCACAATCCAGCCGTCCTGGTCTGGAAGTGATCTGGGAGCCTGTGAGGAGGAAGGAATGGAAATGAAACAGCACACTCATTCCACAGCTGCTTTTATCACTTTATTCATATTTCTAGAGTAGGCTTTTTAGCGGCTAAGCAAATATTGAAACTCTCTCATTATATATATATATATGTACGTATATATAGAAACATCCAAAAATAAATAACGAGGAATTCTGCAAATGTTTTTGCAATGAATACGTGAAAGAACATTTTAACTCCAGTAAACCAACTTTGAAAGTCTTCCACTAAAACCCTATAAAACCCAATGATAGTCATAAATTAGCACTAGATTAATTCAAAGGAGAACTTATCCCCTCTGCGTACCTTCTAATCCATATCTCCAAGAGGTCATTTTAATTATCACATTGTCACTGCTATTCATTACTCTGCTTTTGGAGACAGAGCCAGCACTGTGCCTTTTGGATACCTTGGAATTTATCATATGAAGGCATTTTTTTCTCCCTAAAAATGTACACAGTTTAACCCTCTCACCTTGAAATACTGACGGTAACAGGTTTGCTTGGTGTTTTAAATCATTTTCCTTCCAGTGGGATAACTCCTTCTTGCTTTCAAGCGAGTTCCCTTTGTCAGAGAGAAACTAAGGAAAGCCCAGCTAAAGGGTGGCTAATGCACAGAGACATTCAGCTCAAGTTTTGGCAGATCCTGAGTAGTTTGTCCTTCTTCAGAGGCTTGCAAAGCCAAGCATTTGTCCTTACTCATACCTGCTCACTCTTTCTGGCTGCAGTAACACAAACTGGATGGAAACCCTGTGCCAGTGGCTCCCAGGAGGTCCATTGGGATGTGGCTGCAGAAGTGCAGGTGAGGTCCTGAGACACAGAACGCAGAGCTCAGCCTTGTTCCTGCTTGCTTTGTGTTTACTTGTATGGAAAGGAGCTCAAGGACCTCACAGAGAACTCCCTTGTACCCACTGAGATTGTTAAAGGAGAAGGAATTATGGATGCAAGCCAAGCTGCTTTCAGTTCTTCCCAGGACCACACCTTGGTTCAGCAGTGGTCAGGCCTCGCAGCCAGGTCTCTACTACTGAAGAATCAGGGGGTACTTTCACCAGGGATAGTAAATTTAGGTCACCCCAAAGGTCTATTTTGGCCTGTTCTCAGTGTTTCTCATACCTTTTCATTTATCCCCAGGATGCAATCTCTTCACACACAGGTTAGTGTGAGGACTCAATGGAGCCTGACTGCTCCAAGATCATGGCATTCCTGTCCTGGGAAAGAGGAGAGGAACAACCAACACGTCTCGTTTATTAGAGAACTGTCTGGGGTTAGTACTTTTACAGGGCCACCCCACACCAAGAGGAGCTCATTCAGTTGTGTTTTATACATCTTTTTTCGCCCTCAGTCTGATTCATCCTTTCCCTCTCTTTCCTACTGGGTCTTGGCATCTTCTCAACCCACCATTCCAGCCCAACTCCTGGCAGATGACAGTGAAGAGAAGCTGCTTCCCAAGGCTCCTGATGGGTTGAGAAGAGGCAATTCTAAGTGTACTGTCCCTTCTCATCCCCTGGGAGACACTCAGACACCGCTCAGGGTCACCCTCTTTTTGCCTCCAGTTTGAGAATCATGGTCAGATGTTTCAGAGAGTCACACACTGCAGAAGACAAGACTGCCTAGTGGCAGTGGCTTTGAGCAGAGATTTCACACGCTGTCCATGTCATGGGGAGGTGCTGAGGTTTTACTTGGGGTTCCTTACAGTGGTGTCACAACACTGTCTGTTCACTCCTTCCAGTGCTACTCCTCACTCACGCTGCCTCAGTCATACATCTGTTGGGAACTCCAGTCTTTCTAGACCCCAAACAGTTTTTGATGGAGGACCCCTGTCCCTGCCTGTTGGGCAGCTCTTGCAGCAAGTTTCATGCCTGCAGCCCGACAGTCCCATTTCTCATGTGACCCCTCTCCTCAGATGATCTGATAGCAGAGCAAAAAACCCAGCCATGCAGCGGATGATAAACTGCACACTGAGGAGCACCTGCCTGGCTCCCAGAAGCTATTTATCAGGCTCTCTTAATGCAAGCTAACAGGACTAGCAACATGCAGTAGGCATAAGGGCTTCGGAGCCTGACACAAAAAGGGGAGACATCACATGGTGCAGCAGAGGAGCCAGGACTCCCTCATTAGCTCATTGTATGGATTACCCCTTTAAAGGGAGAGAAGGGGACTGGTGGAGGAAGGAGAGGCTTTCTCATTTTAACAAATAGCTTTTCAGCCACCGCAAATGATTTCTGCAAATCTATCAGTTCACTCTTTTTTTTCCCCACAGATAGAAAAAAAAAAGAAGTCCTGAAATTGATTCACCATCTATAAATAAAAAAGAATCAATAGTAAAATTTCTAGCTAATTTCCCTCTCCCTCTTTGCTCCTTGGACTATTTGTTATCTTAGAAATACTTGTCTGGGAAAAAAAAAAAGAGAAACATCATCGATTCCTGACTGCGACGTGCTCCTCCGCCTTGCCCTACAGCTCTCCTCTCCTCTCCTCAGCGCGTGGAGAGCGGCAGCTCCTTCGGATGCGCCTGGCTCCTCTTGTCGGGTTTGCCTCCAGCGTGGCTGTTCCCTGGGCCCCGCTGGGCAGTGCATTTGTAGTGGGGCACTTTGTCCTTCCTGCCAAAGGAAAGAGAGAGGACAGGTGTTGTCAGACGCTGTGTTCCAGCAGCAGGTAAGCATGTGTGGGGGGTGCTCTGAGGAGAAGCCGTGTGTGCAGTTTCGCAGCGAGGTGCATCTGTAAGGAAGGCTTTGGCAGCTCGAGACAAATTACAGGTGGCTAAAGACCAGCTGGTCCCATCCTTCTCTGGCCAGAGCAGAAGAGTCCTTCCAGGAGCCTTCAAGGGCTTTGTGCTAGCTCTGAGCTCTCCCAGAGAAGGGTCCCATTACTCCCCTTTGGGCGAGGCACTTCCCACTGTTTTCTCCTACCGAGGTTCCTGTACACCTGAAATGGTTCCCCTCAGTTCTGCTCATGAACAGCCCTCCTCTCACTGTGATTATTTCCTTCTGGGGCATGTGTCATTCACAGGATGGCTGGGTTCACACATCTGCTCACAGCTGGATTGCTCCCGCTGCCAGGGGTGTTCACAGCTGGGTCAGAGTCTTTGGGGACAGATCTTGAGTGTGGCCAGGGAACACCCAGCACCCAATACATGATGCCAGTGCTTCCAGCATCCAGACCAGTACCTTCAAAGACCCCACAAAGATGTGATACTGCTATTTCCCTATGCCCATAACTCCAGTTATCTAATCCAAATTATCTAGCAGTCGTGCCAAACTTCAGTTGTCACTATAGTTGGGAGTGTGGGGTTTCCAGTGCCCCTTTCAGGCCACAGCCCCAGCAGAGCTGTGGGAGTTTTATAACTGGCCTCCAAAGGAGCAGGGTTATGCTAAATACAAAGTACTTTTCACAGTGATGCCCCAGGAGTTCACAGGGTAAGAACTGAGCTCTTCACAACCCAGCACCACAGAACCAGCTCCCCAGCTTCCCACAGCTTATCTGCTGGAAAGACTTCCTTTGTAACTCTTCAGTTCCTGATAAGGAACTGAATAAGTCCCACTACTTGTTTCCCAGACAAAGCATTCCTCTGTGTGTGTGTTTACAGTGTGCATGATGAATTTTCGTTACTTTATGGAAAAGTAAATCTCTGTTATCAGTTAATTCTGTAACATTTCTGTTCCATTTACTTATAAAGCCTTTTTGCAAAAAAAACTTGTAAAAAATCCTCCATCTCACAGCCCAGCACTCTGGCTGCCTCTGCGCCCTCCAGGTCCTGACACGCTGGTCACAGCAAGATGGGCACAAGTGACCAGAGAGCCTCAGCCCTGGTCTGTCTGTCTGGGCAGAGCCAGGCCTGGGGAGAAGGGGTCACAACTCCCCCACCATTATTTCCTGAGGCCTTGCTTGATGAGAGGATGAATGGTAAAGGGTGTGGGTCCTGCAGCACCATCCCTCGTTCAGGGGGGCTCAGCCAGCACCGGGCTATCCCAGAGCAGGGACCTGCACTTCACAGCCCCTGCCAGCACTGGTGGCTGTCACTGGGACTGAAAACCTGTCTCTGAGGCAAACACTGGGACCAGGAGCCAGAGGAATCAGCTTTGGCTGCCCTATAACCCTGCCTATGGGATTGCAGTGGAGAGTGGGGTCCCTCCACACTCAGAGCAGCACCATCGCTGAGCAGCCATCACCATCCCCTGCAGAAACACCTTTTGACAGGTTCTCCTTTGAAAAAGCAGCAAACCCCAACTATCCATTCCCATCCCAAGGAAGGTAATCAAGGTAAACCATGCTGTCAGTGTTGCTCACACCAGCCAAGGGGCTCCAGTGACCCTTCAGGGTGCTCCCTCAGGCAGCTCTTGGCCCCTTCAGCCGTGCTTTGCCAACTTTGTTCATTTTCCCCCACTGCTGTGGCAGGACACAAATGAGAAGGTTCCCTTCTCGTGCCTGATCTACTCTTTGAGCTCTGGCTGCTCCAAGATCAGTTATTTGTGTTCCCCATGGCAGCTGCAGACCCCGGGCGGGCTGTGGTTGGTGCTGTAGCAAACCCTACTGAGACTCTAACGCTGGGAAGGAGAGGAGCTGTCAGTCACACATCCACATCACATATCAAAAGTGAAGTGATCTACCAAAGGCCATGCAGCAGACCTGGGGAGAATAGGAAAGAGCTGATGGAACCCCAGTTCTCTTGATCCCTGCACCCTGTCTCACCCCAAGGAATTGGGCCCCTCTGAACCTGCCTGCTGTAGTGACACAGAGAAACCTGCCTTCCTCACCACACTCATGGGTGTGTGTTTTTCAGTGCTTCTGCTTTTATTTGCAGAAGGATGTTTTAATATACATTAAAAAAAAAAAAAACTTGTAATAATTAGTTGCTGATGGGGCCCAGGGCTTAGAGGGCTTTACCTCCACCAGCCCTCCCCTCCTCCCCCCGTCACAGCTGCCACCAGTTCAGTATTTACTGCATCCCTCCAGTTCAACCAGCAACCTAAGGCATAGTGGGATTTTGAGGAGATAAACACTGAGACAAAAATAAATAAATGAGGACCCTGGGAGGGAGAGCTGAAAGGCAGAGTGAAGTGAGAACAAGCAGTTTCTCTGGTTCTGTGTATAATTACATTGACATGTTCCTAGACAACACTGGAGACCCAAACACAGCAGCAGCTGTGAACCAAACACAAACTCAGGCCAAACATCAGAAAGCCAGCCAGGCAGCCCAGCCCTTGCCCTGGGGCTGCATCAGCACTGCCCATCTCTCTGCTGGCAGCCTTCCTGCCCGCTCCCAGGGCACTGCCAGCACGGGATGGGCAGGCAGGGCTCAGCTCCTCAGCTCCTGAGCTCCTCAGCTCCATGCAGACCCCCCATTTCTCTGCACCCCCTCCAGTCACTGCAGCAGCACTGCTGAGTGTCATTCCCACGCTGCTCTGAAGAAACAATAAAATGCAAAATATGCAAAGACGATAAAAATGGGTCTTAAACTTCCTTTTTCCTGATTTGATGCCTTTCCCTGGTCTTAAAATTAAGAGCCAAACACAGTTAGAGGGGAAGAAGGGTTTTTTCCCTGGGTATTTATTGCAGCCCCTCAGGTGCAGCCCAGCCAGGGGCAATGCCCCAGAGCACACGGAATGCAACCCACGGGCACTCGGGATCACATCCTGGGCCTCACAAATGAGCACATCCAGCAAAGATTCCCCAGGGAGAGGCTCCAGGGAACCCCCGGCCCAGGACCCTTCCCCTGGCCGGGCCCAGCTCAGGGTACAGGATGTGTTCTGGAGAGGCCCTTGGTGTCTGGGGCTCTCTGACCCCTCACTGCCAGCCTGCCAAGGGGTTTGGTCTCTTGGCTTAACAAAATATTGAGTTTAAGAATGTGGGCTAGAAGCACTAAGAATATAGAAAAAGTATATAAAAGTGGTATAAAAGAAAAGGCAAAAAATCATCGTGGCATCAGACTGGGGTAACACAGTAAAAGGAAATCCTGTCATGCCAACAGCACTTACAGGTGGGATTTTTAGACTCTGGCCTTTTTCAGCCATGCACTGAACTGAAGCATCATGAGTATCAACCACTTGGCTCACATCAGGTACCTGTGGCAAAGTGGTTTTTTGGGGCACACAGCCAATTGACAGTCACAATCAGACCACAGCTCTGCTACATGTTCATCACGCAGACAACAGTTAATCTTGCAGCCATGCAAACTGTTTTGCAAATTGAAATCTCAGAGGCATAGCAATTACAATACCAAATTTATACCACATCTCTCACTCAACTAATTGTACATCCAAAAAATCACCACTTGAATAATCTGAATACATTCACCTTTACAGCTAAAAAAGCCTCCGCTACATGCTTGATCTCAACACAATTTTGAGTTACAGAACCCCATGGGAAAAAAATGCCAACCTCTGATTTCAACAGGAAAATTGCTTCTATCTAAATACAGCAGATGCATAATTCACACTGAGGTCTAGCAGCTTGGTGTTCCCAGCAAAGCTCATTTTTACTCTGCAAAATGGGGACGTTGTTATTGCTGCCTGTAGCTCTCCCAGCCCATCTATATACACCTACTCTGAATGTAGTGTACAAGTCCACATCCAAAACAACTGTACCTGGATTTCTAATTGTTAGGAAATCTTAAAGGCCTTAAATGAATTAGCAGACTTACAAACTGGGCTGATGTTGTGCATGAGCTGAGGTTTACAGAGCCACCTCCCTAGGCACATTGGTGCCATTGTGGCATTTTGAACTCTTTCACACACACAGTTCTTGACTTTTTTTTCCATCTTGTGAAGCCAGGCAAGGTGGGGAGATTTGAACTTAGTGACTTTGCAGCTGGTGTATTAAAGAAAGTCAAAATAGAAGAGAATTGGTGTTTAAATTGCAAAGAGAGGTAAAAATGAAACTGTCAAAGCCATGTGAGTGGGATCAAAAATGAGTCATCAAGGCTGGAAAATGGGTAACCTCTGATCCCTGAAACCAAGAAATCTGGCTGCTGTCGTGTTGCTGCTGATCTAATTTTTACACTTTCCCCTCCATACAGAGGAGACACGTTTCCATTGCGTCCATCACAGCTAAACAATCAAGGCCTGATCAGTCCCAGTGCTTCACTCTCAGGGATGCACAATTAACCAGCACCACGTTTGACACTGCAAGGGGAGCGCAGTATTTTCTGGCAATGCCTGACAAGTTTCAATCGTAAAGAACACAAACCAAATGACCCAGCAGATAATGACAGCCAGTGCCCTGACAGCTAGATAATGTGCATGCTCCAAAGCAAGGCCAATTAGAAGCAATAAAAACAAATTTGAAATGTTAGAGCAAAGGTCAGAAATCCTCAGCCATTACCACAGGCTTGATTTTTCTTTTTTTCAAGCGGTCAGCAGTGCCTCTTTCCAGTAAGTGAGCATGCAGTCATGCTTGCCAGGTGACCTCACATCCATGACAGCACCTGGTGAATTCTGGGCCATACAAACCCCACTAAAGTGGTGTGTGGAGAATCCCAGCACTACCTGGAAATCTCATCAGGTCCATACCCTATGGCTCTGCCCTTCTGAGTGCAGGGGCTGGTCCATGCTGCTCGTGGTGAAGGCAGATGTGAGAGGGTGTGCAGATGTCTCTCCCTCTGCCACAGAAGGGATCCTGCTGCTTGCCATCCATCCCTCGGTTCCTGGCCTCCCTCCCCAGCTCAGTGCAGCAAGACACACCTGCTTCATGCAGGAGACAGTGCCCAGAGGCAGGAATAATTAGTTTATAGCTGGAGCCACGCTATCATACAAGGAGTCACAATTACAGGCAACTGAGGTGGCTCACATGCAGCCACCCTTGTGTACCTCTGCTGACCCTGGAGCTGGGAGCTGCAGAGAGCATGGGAACGGGTTCTGTCTTGGCTCCTGTCCTCCCATTTCCTAAGGAGCAGCAGGAGAATAATGGATTGCACTTACCTGGTGAGATGTGGCAGAGAATGGCAGTCTCTTGAGCTTGTTCAAGTCACCAGTATGGCACTGGGATTAACACGCTGTGTACGTCAGATTGCCCGTGTCAACCCACCCTTCACACAGCTCCCTGTCTCTGCTTCCAGAGCAGGAAAATCCCAGACCAGGGTGGTGCATGGAGTAACACAGATGCTCTAAATCTGCTTATTGAGCCCTGGCTTCCTCAGAGGAACAAGACCAGGGAAGGAAAAGGAAAACAGGTGGGTATCTGCAGGCGTACCTATGTGAGGATGCCTGTGAGAGCTAATCTAAATACATTTAGGGTTTAAATGCAAAGCTGATTAGTGAAACCACAGCAAGCTCTTATGTGATATGCTGCTTCAGAGTTAAAGTAGCCATAATTCAATTTATTCATTTAGCTTATTTCCAAAAAGTAAATTAAGGTGGAGTAAATTAAATTAAAACAGCTGACAGCACCTTCATTTTGAAAGGGATTGTTAACATGGACCCAGTCTATTTCATACAGTAATGCAGATTATTTTCGTGTGCTACGCCCCCCATCAGGTACAGCAGCTCCCCATCCTGAAGCATTTTTACACTCCCTCTGTTCAGGGAATCTCTAAGAGCAAGATCAAGCTGGACATGTATTTGGGTGTTTGCATGTGCTTTAGTGTGCACGTGCACAAATCCAGGGTGAAATCCCTGCAGCTGGCAGCCTCGTCCCCAAGTGTTTGAGAAGCTAATTGTTGTAATGAGGAATTCTGGTGAAGCCTCTGCTGGGAGCTGGCCGAGCACTGCACATCTCTAAACTCTGTAAATGAATCCTTTTCACTGAACCCACACAAATGTCACTGTTCAAAACCTGGAAGGTGTTCTTTAATGACAGCTGCAAGTATCAAGAGTTGCATAAAATGTGCAGACGTGTGTGGGAGCAAGCTGACAGATTATAATTACCAATAGAGAAGGGGGGGAAACCCCAAAAAATTAATTTTTTAGGCAAAACATATAATTTGCCTTTAAACCTTAGTAGTGCTCCCATTACTAACACAATTTACAGACCTGGAAATCAAATTGAAGCTGTTTGACTCTTTTCTATTTTCCTGCCCTCGTTCCATTTTCTCCCTCCTCTACAAACTGTAAGAGGTTTTGCTGACCTTTCACATCTGGTCTAGAACATTTTTTCTGTCTATTAGACTCTATTTTTTGTGTCTATTTCCTCTTAGCCACTGAAAATGGAGGGGGAAAAGACAACAAGACAATATTTAAGTTTGGGAGAAGTGAGCTGGGGATGGCAGCAAACAGAGCCCCTTGGGAATAAAGCAGGGAGGTGGCTTCACTCCCAGCTCTCACATCAGTCACGGCCAGGTCAAAGCACAACCAGATGTAGGTGAAACCTCAAAAATCCTGAGCTTAAAAGCATAGAGAGGAGCTTTCCTGAAGCACAGGAAGAGGTGAGCTGGGGAGCACATCCCAGACCCAGTGGGGCAGAAGGATCCAGGCACAGCACAGCCTGTGCCAGAGGGCAGCCCAGCCCTGGGGTGGTGTCAGAGCCCCGCAGCCCACACAGCTCTGGGCACAGCTGGTGGGTGTCCAGATGGGGCTCAGACCGGGCTGTCCGGGCAGAAGGACCTGCCTGTGGTCAGACTGTGCCCACACACACAGACTTTGCCCATCCCCACCCGGAGTGGAGCAGAAGCAGCCCACGGCCCCCGAGGATGGCAGGACAGTCCCGTGGGCCGATCCGGCCTGTTGGAAATGCAGCTGTGCTCTCATACATCATCATTAGGGCTGCAAAGTCAAGCAGCTAAAGGAGGAATTGCCAGAATAAAGGCTGTCAGAGCAATTTTAATTCAACCTCCTGGCAGATATGCCTTCTGATGGGGTCTTTAATTACCTCATCACAGCCTACTTTTTCTTCGATAAGGCTGCTGCTTTATTCAGGGCACGATGGACAGACGGCAACTAATGAAGGGCCAGTCAATATTTTGTTCTGTCCTTTTTTCATTCGGTGTGTGGCCCCAGGCATTATTTGCCACATGCCATCAAATCCCTGCTCTTAGAATTATTCATCTTCACCTGAGCTTTTCTCTCATGTGTATCAGTGCAGCAACTGTGACATTCCCACACAGGAAGGAATTTCTTTCCCAGCACTTCTGTGAGCAGAGCACCTGGGTTTTACCTGCGGGAAAATATGGGGCAGACATGAGCTGCAGAATGCTCCACCAGCAAGGCCCAGATGGGATTTTTCAGGATACCCACACTGTCTCTGTTCAAAGGCCATCTTCCCTAACCTCTGCCAGAGCTGTTTACACACTCAGGACTTCTGGAATTTGAACTTCAGTGTGTCCAGAATATGAGTAACTTGGAACAGGTGGCTCTAAGAGAAAAAATGTCAGTGTTCTAAAGAGGCAAGAGCTCCTTTGCTGATGCTGGGCTGGAGCAGGGCTCTGTTGCAGCCAGGGAGCCAGATTGAAAGAACAGAGAAATGCTGTTATGGGCAAAGGGGTGAGCTTCAGGCAGTACAGGCTGACTGCCATTTGTGAGTTTTTCAGCAAAAGTTCTGTTTTCCCACCTTAGCCATTCTCTGTAACAGCTGTACTCTGCTGTCTCTTAATCTCTTACAAATTTTTCACCTTTTACCAACCTCCTTTCAGAGGAGGACATTTCACACTTTCAACCCAAGAAATCTTAACCTTTCCTCTGGCGCAAGTAGAAAGAGGTGAGAGCAGGACAGAGACTCAGTGAGAGGAAGAGCTCCCTGTGCCACTGGCAGCATCAAAGGGAGCCCCACTCAGATGGTTTCCAGTGAGTGCACCGGGGGTGGAACTCTGGTCACTGAGCCGCTTAGAAAAGGAACAAGAGGAGAGGAAGGGCGTGAACCCTCATTGCT
Source organism: Daphoenositta chrysoptera (assembly GCA_013397915.1). Taxonomy (NCBI): domain Eukaryota; kingdom Metazoa; phylum Chordata; class Aves; order Passeriformes; genus Daphoenositta; species Daphoenositta chrysoptera. The sequence goes on from VZRO01003885.1 coordinate 212,297, forward strand.
GCCCAGCAGCCCCTTTCTGCACTGCTCTCTCCTGCTCTGTGCCCACTTAACCCACCCTTAGAGAGCTGGCTTTGTGTCCAGGACGGGCTCTCTGAGCCTCTCTCGAGCACGACTAAGTGGCAGCGCTCTCCTCTCCAGCAGCTTCTGCAGGCAGCACACAGCCCTCTCCTACCCTGCTAGAAATTCAGGGGCCTGCTGGCTTGTCACTCCAGAGAGCATCCAGCGTTTTCAGCAAGGCTTTTAATTCATTAACTCGCAGAGGAAAATATTCTAACCTTCCTGCCCTCCCCAGCTGAGTCATTGACGCTTTCCTACCTTGCCGCAGATGCATCACCTTCAGGAAAATAATTACTGAGCGTGCTGATAACAGCAGAGATTATCTTTGTGAACTGGGTGTTTGTTTGGGATCACAGGGTCTCCCTGCCACGAGGACTGCAGGACACCCTGGCATTGCTGCTTGAAACCCGACCTTCCCTTACAGGCTGTGGGAAGCTCTGTGGTCACTGGGGTCACTCCCAGGGGAACTGGGAGGGTGCTGGAGGAAGCTCATTCAGAGGGAGGGGGCTGAAGGCTTCTGGGAGGGGCTGGGTGAGCTGTGGTGGGCTCCACCACTGGAACAGGTTTCCCAGAAAAGCTGTGGATTCCCCATCCCTTGAAGCGTTCAAAGCCAAGTTGGATGGGGCTTGGAGCAACCTGGTCTGGAGGAAGGTCCACCATCTAGGGGATGGAACTGGGTGATCTTCAAAGCCCCTTCCAACCCAAACCAGTCTGTGATTCTGTGATATGCTGATCTACAGGCAGCCCTTGACCAAGGGGCTTCTATAGACAAGACCAAGTGGAATTTAACCACAGGCCCAGCCAGCCAGCTGGATTCACTAGCAGGCACATAATCACATTGTACACAGAATACAGATACACTTATTTCTCTTGACCCTTGAAATAAGCTGCATAAGCATTTGGGGGAGCAGAGGGTGCCCCACCTCCAGCCTCAATCTTGTTCTGCAACCAGAGCTATTGCATCAGTTGTTGCCTCTCCCTCCAGATGATCCTGATTCCATTCCCACCGATCTGCCTGCATTGCCTGTGCTGTAGGATGGCTGCTCTCTCACAGCCTGGCTGCATGGACAAAGCTCTTGTACGGTGCCTGAATTTGGGTGCCAGCCCTATTTCTGACCCTCAGGTCCACCTCTTTCTTTTTGTGCCTCAATTTCCTTCTCCAAAACATGGTGATTCCAACATAAACATTTCCTTCCTTACGGTCAGACGTGCTCTGGAAGAGTTGCAGGTTGTTGCTATTTCCAGGGCTGTCATTCTAACACATTTTGGCTGCACTAATTCCCTCAAACAGAAATTGTTCTGCCTGTCCTAGTCTGGGACAAAGCAGGCAATTAGTTGTCCCTTACACGTTTATTAACTCTGCAGCTTTCTTTCAATGACTATGTGGAATCCAGTAATGTTTTAATATATTTTCATAAACTGTGGGCACAACATGTCCTGTTTCCACTAATAACCGTGCCATATAATTAGTCCTGATTACACAGATATTTAGTATCGTTTTGCATATTCCAGTCCTTTCCTAGAGCCACTGCCTAGCCAAGGCATATTTAAAGCCACAGCCATCTCCCTTCTGTTTCCCAGCAGTTTGCAAGAATTCCTTTTGGAGAGGACTGCAGTTACCACGGCAGCTTCAAAGAACAATTTCATTTCACTGGTGTACATTTTTATATATATATATATATAGGCTGTGACCAAATGTCCGGTGACAAAGCCCAGGATACAAATAGAAGGCATTTATCTACTTATGGGGAAAAGCCGGTATTTGAAATCCATCAGGAAATTAACAACATGAATCTTTAAAAATCTATTCCTTAAACATCTGTTGGCTTAAGGCTGAACATTGACTGTATTTAGGATTTTACTGTGAAGTAGCACCCCCAAACAAAAGATGCCTCACCACATTAGGCTGTGGTGGGAAAACAAGAAAAATTTGCTCTGTGCAACCCGATTAGAGATGTGTATCTTTCCCTGCTGGCGTGGCTGTCTCTATAGAGATGGACATGGATATTTGATGAGATTAAAATGCTTCAGTTACCACTGTCAGTGGTTCTTTAATTTAAAATGAAGAAAGCAAACAAACATTCCTTTTGATGAGGTAACTGAATGATGCTATGGAAAAGCACTTTGCTGTCAGGTGGTAATTAGGTTCAGTAATAGTTGTGGGTTTTTAGCCTTGGAGGCTGTGGCCCCTGGGAGTCTGAGAGAAATGATACATTCAATTTCCGGAGGAGAGGAAGATGCTGGATGCTTTTCTCTGCTAACCCTGCAGGTCTCTGCAGATAAGAGCATTCGGAACTGCAGTGCTGACAATCCTCCTTGAGCCAGCCTAAACTGTGGTGTCAAGATCACAAACAGAAAAGGGAGATGGGCTCAAAGCAGGCCTAACAGAGGCAGCCTGGCTCTGACCACATGTATAAGGATCTGCCAGAATAGCTGCAATGAGAGGATTTTTAAAGGCTGCAGAAGGGACTCCAGCAATTGCTCTCTGGTCTGGGCTGATATTTGTAACATCTACCTTACACATCACTAGAAAATGTTCAGTAGGAAAGTGTTCCTTTGCAAACAAGGAACCATTCCCACAGCTACTCTTTCAAGGGAGGAAATAAGCAGGTAGAAGGAGGGAGTGAATCTCAAAGCTCAGATACCTCCCTTGCCAATTTGGAATAGCCTTTTCCATTGCAAAATATAAATTATATTCGGTTGTGCTATTAAGGGTTGAAACCCAAATGGAACATTCCAATTGGTCCAAATGCATTTAACTGAAAATTTTCAGTGGGGAGGCATTATTGGTGTTTTCTCAGAACAGAGGCAAATTCTGAATATGATGTTTCCCATGAAACAGGTGCTCTGGTTCCTGCTCTGCTGCCATCTCCATGTTGTTACACGGCTTTTCCAGCTCAAGGAATGCTGGTGCTCCATAACCAGGTCAGTGGTATCTCCCCTGCTCCTCACACAAGCTAAGGGACATTGAAAGGACACTGTTGGCCAGCACCAGGGAAGGGCCAGCAGCTCTGCAGGGAGCCAAGCTTGGATGTTCCATGCCTTTGTGCATTGCTCACCATGTCTGACTTCACATCCCTCTTCTTTCTGGACTAACTCCCACCGAGCTGGGTGTAAAGCTGGAGTAAGGACTGGGAGCAAGAGGGGATCCCCGGGTAAAGTGTCCCAGCTGGGGTGGCAGAAGGAAGCTGCCACTGGCTGCCAGCACTGTGGCAGCTCCACGGGGAGGTGGAGAACTCTGCCTTCAGCACAGGCTTGGCAGCAATTTCCTGAAGCGCTGAAAAAGTTTTCACTTCCAGAATTAAAACTTTGCGAAATAAAAGTGGGTCTGATTCGCTCTCAGGAGATAAATGAAGGGTAAGTCCATTAAAGATACTGGTGTGAGATTGGTGTACAGCAGGCAGAATTCAGGAAAGATATCGATATCTCCAAAATCCTCTGAATATTTTTTCAGACATAAACCAGGTATCTTTCCTGATCATAAATGCTTTATTTCCAAATGGAATTTCAATAAAATAAGCACAGTTAGACTAGCACACTTATTATAAACCCATAATGCAGTAGCACTGAAGTTTAGTCATGAAAGGTATAAAAAAAGCAGCCCAGCTAAAGCAAGAGAAATTGCTTTCTGACCTACCGAGTTTTAGGAGTAGGTGCTAGTGGTCCCTCCACCAAGGAGTTCAGCCTGTAGTAATCCAAGAATGTTCTGGCCACATTTCTTCCAAGCTTCATATCTGTGAGTTTTTAATTAAGGAGCTTTTTCAAAAAAATAATTTAAAATAATAATAATAGTAATAATAAAAAAGTAGAGTCTAAAGGTAAATTATTGCTATTTAATGCAAGAGCAAGTTTTACATCAACCATCCCACAGAGCTCAGGCTTCAGCCAAAATGACTTACACAGGCAGATAAGGTGGGGGTCATCTCGTTTGCTTCTTTTTTTCACAGGCAGATGCTGCATAAAAACACAGACAGGAGGAAACAATCTCCCTTTCCCCCCACGCCTGGCTGCAGATCCCTGTGGTTCTCATGAAATAATACACTAGGCAAAATTTCCAATTTCCACATTCAGGGAAAATAATTACCTCAAAATGCTTGGATACAGGCAGTATTTCTGTATCCAGGAAACAAGGTCAGCTGTACCACGGTGTGAACCTGCCCCGGACCAGGGCACTGAAGGTTGGGATTTAAGCTGTAGCCCTGCACACCTTTAGCTCTGACCCCACAGTGTCGTGGGGAATACAGTGCTCTTTCCCTGTGTTGTATTCAGGACCTGAAATGGTGATTTTAGCACGCAACTGGAAGGACAGTAGGTTACCTTAACGAGTTCAGCAGTAACTCTGGCGTGTCTTCTCTCCTCACTAGCCACGATTTCTCCTTAGCTGACCCCTGAGCCCAGCATTAGGCAGGTGCTGCACCTCAAAGCTGCCACGGAGACCTCGTGGTCACAGGAACCAGACCTTGCTGAAGACTCAGCTGCTTACAAAGAAGTTAAAAAACCTGTGGATTGCATTGAAAAACAATATCCCAGACAACATGTCCATGGGGTGAGTCTGCTGCTCATGTGAAAAGTCAGCATTAAGTCTGCCTCTTACAGAGCAGCATCTCCTTATCACCTACAGGGTGATGTCCAGCTGGGAGACAGCCAGTGGATGCCATTATCCACAGCTGTGTTGTGGGGGCTGAAGACTCCTTTATTTGCCTGTTTTGATGCCTACCCAGGCTGCAATAAGCACCTGGTTCTCCAGGGCACTGCCCCAGATGGTTGTGGTGAGGAGCATTTCAGCAGGGCTGCTACAGCAGCTGAGGTGGGCACAGAACCTGGGGAGTCTGAAGAGACCTTTGCATCCAACACCCAGCAGTGCAGGAAGACAAACCATTCCTGGGTTGTTTTGTGTGCATGTTCTGCTTTTTCAATAGTTCTCTGCTGATGTTTCCATTAGAGGAAAATTCCAGAAGTGCAGCATCCCAGGGGCCTCCAGCAGCGCTGGTGAAGACACTGGCTTCTAAATGAAGCTTTTATTACCCGCCCACTTACATTAGACACATCAAAACAAGTGAGCGTGAGACATCAGGTTCAGGCATCGCTGTGAGATCTCTTTATCGTTTATTTATTTATTTATAAGGGAGGTCGAGCCGACGTGACAGCCTTTTCTCCTGCAGAAATCCAGCCACCAGTCTGCCACTGCTGCAGTCAGGTCTAGTGGCTGAGGATGACTCCTGACACCGCTTTTCTTCTCCAATGATCTTGTCCTGCTTTTCCAGTTCCCAGGACTGTGCCTGGGGATGGTTACAGGGATCTGTCCCTTCCAGCCTGACACTCTCACTGCGATCCCAACACCGCCTGGGCTGCGGGCACCTCTGTTCTGCTGGTTCTTCCTCCTGCATGAAGGAAGCTCAGAAACTTGGAGACAGCCTAAAGTTTAGCTATTCGAGGGAGGGCAGTGTTGCTCTGAAAGTGTTTTGTGATTGTTCCTGGAATTTGGGGATGGCTGGGGGTGGTTTGGTTGCTGCGGATGCGGACTCAAAGCGGTGGCGAAGGTTAAGAGTTCAGAGCAGTCTGAGGAAGCGAGGAAGAAGGGGAGACGGCTGTCAGACACTTAAGGGATTGAGAAGACTAACATGGCTTGATCTTGTAGTTTCTTTCATTTACCCGTCACTTTAAAGACATAAAGTGGTAATTGGACTCAGTAAAGTCTCTAGGACATTTTGTCAGTGGCAATCTCAGAAAGCTCCTCTGCCAGAAGTGGCCCTGCTGCCCTCTTCTTTGTCTCTCTGCATTGCCTTTGTTTGCACGGTGGGAAGGACCTGACCTGCTGTCCTGGGGGAGGAAGCCCTTGGATGAGAGTGGGTGCAGCCGAGGAAGTGGCTCCACGAGCTCCTGCCTTACAACTCTGCCTTAACCCCGACCTGCAGGAATCCGGTTCCACTGCTGAGCCCAGGTCTTAGGAACAGCTGTCTGAAGCTAAGGACAGCTAACCACTGGAATAACCAGCCTTAGCACGTCTGGAAATCTCCAGACCAGAGGTCTTCAAGAACAGGTTAAGCCCACAGCAGACATGATTGGTTTAGGTGTAAATGGTCCTGTATGAAATTTGGGTAAAAGGGCCTCTCAGGCCACTTCACCCTATTTTCCTGCAGTTCTGAACATATTTTGCAACCCACACAGAGACCTGTTTGCTAAGATTGCCAAGAAAGGTAAGGGCATTTTGCAGAGCATGGGCACACAGATAGATGGAGAGCGTGAAGAAACTGAAAATGCAGTGCCACATGCATCCACCGAAAAGTCACAAAATGAGAATAACTTGCAGTCAGCATCGATGAAAAGAGACTCAGACCAGCGTGGGATAAAAAATGTGCATGTTCTAATACTAGTCTCTGCAGCCCTCCTGCCCCCTCTGCTCTGCCTGTCACTCCTGCAAAGGATGAGTGGTTTCTGACGTGGAAATCAGGCACCTGATACATAAAACCAGGAGCAGCAGCATCAGTCTCTCCCTGTGACTGTCCAGCCTGGGCCAGAGCTGGCGTGATTCCCTCAGCAAGCGCCGTGTGTGCAGGACCGGTAGAGGAAAACAAATTAGAGCAATAACATTTGCATTTATCTCTGGTGCACAGAAGACTCAAACTCCACCTTGGCTTACAGTGTATCCTGAGCACGTAAATAACAGCTACTGCCACCAGAACCCACTCCTGCTGGGTGGTTTGGTCGGTTGGTTGGTTTTTAACCAGCTTCCTTTCTGCAATCACACGTGCTGTGTGTGCCCACAGGAGCTCCCTTCCTAGCTTGAACTGCACTTGACAGAAGGCCATTTCCCAGCTATTCCCATCACGGGAGCTCAGCTCGTACGAGACAGTCAAAATCTGTTTGGGAGAGTCATGATGGAAACAGTTAGGGGTATCTTCACCTTTACAAGCATGTGCAGCTCCCTCTCATCTCCTTTCTCCTCCATAGACTCATTCCTCCATGCTCCGTATTTCTACCTGGAAGTGGAAACCAGTGTCCCTCCTGCAAACGCCCTCCTCACAGCATTCACTCTGTGAATGGCATCAGCCGATCTGGGGAGATTTCAGGACAGTCTGTTTACCCACAGCTCTGCCAAATTTCACAGATGTTAGGAGGTTCAAGAATCGTGCTGGGCTCTCTGCAAAATCCCACACGTTTATGATCCCTACCATGCCCCACAGCCCAAAGCTTCCAGCCCTGGTAAGAAAGGAGGACAGAGGAGTGGGGACTCTCATAAGCCATTTCTGGTTTTCAGCTGACACGATTCATTGAGCCTTTTGTGAACAGTCTGCTTAAGCTCGAGCCTCTGGAAGCGCAGACAGAGCCTTGTTCTGTCTGTGCATGGAGGCAATAAAAATCTCAATTTGGAAACCAGTTAGCAGTACAAGTCATTAGGGGAGGTACTAAATGTTGCTGCTTTAATAGCTCACTGATCCTTTAATAATGTCACTGCTGCAGAGCATGGTGGCACCATTCGCTCGCTTTTGTTTTGCTTTTTGAAATTCAGGGTCATTCCACTTTCAAGTGAGTGGATTATCTCTCTTTCCTCCTTCTGCCAGACACTGCAAACTGCTTTAAATAATTAGAAAAAAGGATGGCTCCTTCAAATTCACCATCTCATTTTCATAAGGTCCAGTGTCATTGCTTTGGAACAGGAAGAGAAGCCGTGATGGTGGTAAGGATTTGACAAGGGCAAAACAGTTAGCAGCCCCCACTCATCTTTGATAAGTCCTGTGGGGTCTCTGCCAAGCAGATTGGATCTCTGGTTTTATGTCTCATCTAGAGGACAGCACCTCCATCAATTTGAAACACTGCACTGGGTTATTAGCTTATGGAATTCATCCAAGTTTAGTCCTAAGCAGGATTTGAAATGTGACCATTCAATCCAGAGGCACCACTGGCCAGACCCACGCAAGTCTTTTGTTTCAGACAAACAGCTTTAAGTTATCCTAAAGACAGACACAGAGGAAGAAAAAAAAATGGGAAGGGAGAAAGAGGGTAAGGAAAATGAGAACAAAGAGAAAGATGAATCTTTTTAATAGCTCAAATTAAAAACCAGAAGAAGCTCTTTGTTTGACACAACTGAATTTTACAGCAAATCTCAGTCCACCACAACAACGATCCTGTTATTTATGAAAAGAGGGTTATTTTGTGTGGGAGAGTCCCAGATGACTGTGGTCAGCGAGCATACTGTCAGCTTCATACAATCTCAAGAGAAATATGGATGAGGTTTTCTCGTCTGTTTGTAACAGCTTCCATCAATGGCTCAAACCCCTTCCTGACTCGAACAAGAGCTCTAATGGAAAATGGCATTACAGGGCTTTAAACCACCATGTTATATCATGCCAAGCCTGATCAGAGCTAGTCTTCTATTTTAGCAGAGCTGTTTTCACTGCTTACTTACTTATTTTGTTTCACAGTGCTGACACTGCTCTCTAATAAACAGATGCTGCCCCAATCTCATCTCCTGGGGAGCCCACTCCAAGCAAAGTGTGCTTGGGGCAAAATAGAGACTTGCTGGTAAAGGAGGGTGGGGAAAGAGGGTATTCCAAGGCTTTTCACCAGCATTTAACATGGTGCAAGTCTGGGTGTTGATGATGCACCCTTCCCTGGGACTCACTCCGGGGAAAAAAGGTTCCCAATGCCTAGCATAGCTGGTTATGTATTTCAAAATCATTATCAAAGGAGGAAGTTTCTAAAATGGGAGTGTGGGGAGGAGATTGGGCTTTCTGTAGCTCCAGTGTAAGAACCAGGCTCAGTGTGGGAATTACTGGAGACACCCTCTCATGGTACTCGGCAGGTCAAACTCCAGAAATGCGGCCAGACCATCCAGCCTAAAAATCTCTAAATGCCCTGAACTGCCAGCCTGGAAGTAGTGAAGGGACTTTCCCCAGGGAGAGCATTTTCATTCCCAACAGCCTGAGCTCCTGATCCCAGATGGGACAGACGCTTTTGGAAGCAAAAGGTAACAGCAATGACGAGCCTTCATTTTCATTCCTCTCGTGCCTTGTCAGGGAAGGAGCCAGGTGGAAAGATCCCTGACCGACTATTTCAGGCTTTCAGGCCCTTTTCCTGAAATGCTTGATTGTGGTGGAAGAAATTACCAAGATGGGAGTTGTGCGCTCTTCTCCCTGAGTAATCAGAGGCCTGTAATTTTCTCTCCTGCTCGGAAAGAGGAGATTGGAGAACAGGTATCTTGGAGAGCACTGTTTTATCTCTGCCAGAGGGACTGTGCTCGAGGACCACGCTGCGTTTCCCACGAACTCATTTCAATATCGGCTTTCCCTTTTGTCCTCACGAACTGAACTGAAACAGGCAGATCCCACCTAACTCCTGGACACGGGAACAGACAAGAAGGTGGAGCTGCTGCATGGGAGCCAGTGGCTGGACAGAGCCAAGGGCTCCTGGCCCTGCTGGGGTGCTGCATCGAGGGGCAGCAGAGGCTGGAGGGGAGCAGGGTGTGGGGGAGCACCAGTGTGCCCAGCTCTCTGCCACCTGTGACACTGGCAGCTGTGAAGGTATGGTGAAGTGAAGACATTGTGCTGCTGGTAGAAACCTGCCCGTGACACTGAGCTGTAGGGTGGCTGCCACACGAGTGGCCGTGGAAAGGGAGCACCTGGCTCCACACAAGGTACAGGAAATTCAGGGTGCCCCAAGCGAGCAGAGGTAAGGGCTGAGATGTCTCAGACAGCACCAAAGTGACACTGGGAATGCCACAGGGCCACAGCCCATTTTACCTCTGAATCCACGTGCCTTTCCCAGAGCTATGAGCATGATTTTACAGGGACACCTCTGACTGCTGCTCCATTAGCCCAATGCCATCCTCACACTGCTCCATGCAGGGGACATTTGGTCCATGCTGTGGTCCCTCTACACCAGCAGGAGATGGAAATGGGCCCTCCTGTAAATGGTAATCTGGCCTAAGATCTAAGATAACCAAAGAAAATGGTTTATTAAATATCTTGGTGTTGCTGACTCTTGATGAGGTTTTCTGAGGGATAGAGGTCAGAGCAAAGCTCACGGCTGAAAAAGATAAAAACCCTGAAAGAATGAATTTCAGCACCAGTATATTTTAATTCATAAATTATTGCATCAGCATCACTCTGTAAATTGGTATATTTTTAAAATTATGCATTTAAAACCTGATTGTAACAGCTTCTATCAAACTTTCCCCAGATTTATTTGGGTCTGAATTTACTGGACTCACATTAATGTCTGATGGATCTTTAGTAAGAGTAGCAGGAAAACATAGGATGAGTCTCTTTTGTGATTTTAACGTTTCTGATCTTTGCTATTGTTTAATTCTGGTTACTTGCCAGCTCTGGGAAGGAGCCCTTGTGGATTAGCTGACCTCAGCTCTTTACACAGTCAATGAAAATTACAGAGCTGATTCTCTCTGATGTACTGAAAAGGGATGAGGACAGGGGAAGAAATTTCCAAGTGAAAACCCAGCATTCACAACCTTCTTCAAGCACTGATGAATGTTCTCAAATGCACGAGGGAAACCCAGCATGAAAAATAAAGCCTTAACCGTTGTTTTCAGCTTGGTTGGAAATGCAAGAACAGTACAATACTTTCCAGTTGTAATTAAACCCCCCAAAATACACTGGAAAATCATAAGCTGAACTCTTTGGGGATCCTCTTAGTCCCTCACATCTCAGCTCAGAAACATGATGATCCCTGTTGTTCCAGGTCTGGAAGTTCCCATTAGACATTCCACCCCCGGCTTTGGGCATAACATTTACTACCACCCAAACAAAATCAGTTTCAAGATAAATGGTAGAAAGAGTGTTTCGACACACCAAAGTGTGGATAAACCATTTCTCATCTCTAAATTGCTGGAAGCTCATGAGTTGTATAAATCACAACCAGGCATCAGTAATCTGTTGTGTGCTGCATTTTCCCTCCTCGGCTGCAGCTTCCATTGTCAGACAGGGCATAGTCAATAGCTCTGACAACAGCAATCCTAAAGAGAAGAAATTAAGAAACGAGATTGACTAAGAAATATGAGATACACGAGGATTGTGTTCCCTTGTGGCAGAAGCCTGCGTGTAGCTGGGTTTGAAGTTTTTGAGCAAAGATGAAGAGAATTGAGGAATGCTGGCAGTGATTGCAAGATTCACTGGGATTTTAGGGGACCTTCCTTCCCTGGCTGGGACACCACAGGTTCTTCTGTGTCCAAGTGGGACTGTTTGCACTTGGGAGCATGGGCATCTACTCTCCAGCATCTGAGCAGATGCTGATGATCTCCTAAAACCACACCTGAGGCCACCCTGCTGGAAAAGGACTCACTCCAGTGGCTCTTAGATGGTCTCAGCCAAGAGGCCTCTTAAGAACTTGCTCAAAGACACTCTGGATTTATCCTGCACTCAGTCAGTCTTTGTTAAGTCAAGACAAGGCACCATCTGCATTTGCAGTGGGCCAAACACAGGGAAGGGACCACTCGTCCCCAGGAATTGGCTTAGCTCCTCTCTCAATCTGTCCTGCGAGGAAAAAGGGCCATGGCCTCAGAGGCTGTGCCTTTAAAAACACTTGCAGTCTCCAAGTAATAGTCATGCTTCAGTGTGTTCAGCATTTCAGCTGAGCTCAGTACAAAGTGCAGTGATTTAAAGCTGGGAGATCAGGCGGGATTCAGCAAATTCAGAATTATTTATTTCTTTAGAGCAGAAAGTCTGGCTACAGATTATTTACTGCAAATGGGTCTGTTTGGGGGAGGGGAGAAAGGCAAGCGGGTAGAGAAGGGGTGAATTGATTGATTGAAATTTTTTCAATTAAAACAAGCAGTTTTTAAAAAAGATTTAATGCTTTATTGAAAACTGTGAAATAATTTAAGACTCTCGAGCTCTGCTAAGTGCAGATCATAGAGATGAGGATGGGGGAGAAGAAAATTTTATTCTGTGGGAGAAGGGAAGGAAGAAGAAAAAAAGGNTGTTTCTTTGTCTACGTTAATGTATTCTCCCTGAGTTATCTCCAGTATCTGTGGGTATTGATTCAGGGGAAGGCACTGCTGGGCAGGCTGCAGGCAGCCCAGGGCTCTGCTGGGAGTGCAGTGTTCCCAGGGCTGCCAGAGCACAGAGCAGACCCAGGGGCTGGCTTTGCAGTGGGAACTACCTGGCCCAGGCAGAGACAGGGCACCTGCCCCTCTGCAAGGACCTGGGGCTGGGCTGGCACGGAGGGTCCAGGGCAAGGGATGGGGCAGGGCTGGAGGGCTCCTCGGGTGTTTCACCTGGGAGTGAGCAGCACCAAAGGATAAGAGGACAAGCAGAGCTAAATGAAGTAATACTGGAAGGAAGGGGCATCAGCCCATGAATGCCAGGACCTCGTTTCTGCCTTCCCTGCTCGCTCAGATTGAAGGGCCCATCCCACACTTAGGTTATCTGCACTAGGGGGGTTCCTCCCCAAAGCAGGGACACACGGGAGCCAGGCCAGAGCTCTCCCCACATCATCTGGACACACCTCACCACATGTGGTCACTCCAGAGATGGGGTGCTGGAAGGCAAGGAGAGGATTAGAGCTATTACTGGTAGGTACAGAAACTAATGCTGTTTTTGTCTTTGTAGGGAAGAAGTAAAATATTGCTATAATCTCCACCACCCCCAAATTAATTGCCTCTTTGCTAATATAATTCCCATTCCCCGATAAATTTAGCTTTTTCTAAACCCTTTGATTTTTCCTTTGTGTTTTACACTCAAGCTGGAATGCAGTGATAAGGCACTAGACATACATATATATATATATATTTAATCTACACACACAAATATAGTTATATATAGTCCCTGCCACAAATAACACTCCTCTGACTGCTGTCACAAAGCCCTTGCTGAAACAGCTTCTCACTCAAGCTGGGTTGTTTTCCTGCATCCTGTCCCCTGGGGAAGGGCTGCTGGCAGCAGCAGGGCTGTGTCCAGAGAAGGATGCTGGAAAGGTCTGCAGCTCTCCCCTTCTCCCTGCCTGTCTCTTCCCTGGGTTTCTCTGATGGGAATAAGCCTCTGCCAAACTTCAGATCCACCAGCTCCTGTCATTGTCACAACAAGCAGCTTTCCTGGAACAGCTGGCAGTGTCTTGCTGTACAGGCAGCATAGGAGTGGCCCTTGAGTTTTAAAAGGGGCATCTCAGAGCAAGTTCTTGTGAGGGAATTGAGCATTGGCTGGTAGGCCAGCTTTATAGCCACTGCCACCCTGGGTGAAAAGGGCCTTCATAACAACCTGCTTGTGACTGTAATTCAATCAGCAGCCTCTCCTTAAACTTTCATATTTTTTACACCACATCCTATTTTGCTATTGGCAGTTGCACTCTCTGCTTTTGTTGCCTATCTCTGTCTCTGTATTACTAACAAGAAATAATTCCAGGAGCACCGTTTGCCTCTATTCACAAGTGCCAGTATTGTCCTGGAGGAGTCTCACTGATCCCCAGCTCAGGTGATGCAGCAGCACCAACCTCTGCCAGACCTGGAGAGAGCTCCTCCCTCTCAGAGCCGCTCCTGACTCTGGTGTCCACATGGAATCACTGGGGAATGTTCCCGTGGATGCCAAAGGATGTTTTCTGCAGCTGTGGCTCTGATGCAGAGGGCTGGAACTGACTCTTCAGTGAGCAGCACCTCTGGTCACTGCAAAGCTGCAAGGACGAGCTGCCAGCTGCATCCCAGGCTCTGGGATAAGCAGTGTAGGGCCACCAAGCTCCTGAAGTTGGTTTAGTTTCAGCTTCATTGTCTGGATACTTCAAGGGCTTAAAAAAAGGCTGTTCAGAAGTACAGAAAGTCCAAGGAAGAAAAGCTGAAAAGATTTCTGGACCTTGGCCACGGAATAGTGATAGAGAATGTGCAAATAAGCAAAGGCTGCTGCAGAACAGGATAAACTTTACAGCATCTGCTGGTGATGGGACAAGAAGCAATGGCCTTAATTTACAATAAAACAGATTAAGATTAGACCTAGGGGGAAGCTTTCCAGAGATAAGACTAGTGAAGCACTAGAAAACTATCTCCTGGAGAGTCTGTGGCATCTCCATCTTAGGACAGAATTAGGAAAATAGCTATGAGGCCAGGGGAAAGGAGAGGTGAACCTTTTTGAGGGTGGAGGGGTCAGCAAAGGGTTGCCCTATAACTCAGTTCCTTAGACTCAGATCTTGCTATGTAGAAGCACTCTCCACCAGGTTTTATCTCAGTCCTTAGGCAATTATGACAAACCTCCACTCCTTTTGCATTTCCAGGAAGAAGAGTCAGGGGCACAAAATCACCCCTTTGTGGCCCACAAGCCCCAAAAGACCACTCTAACCAGCTCTCCTTTCACCACTCTGGCCTGAGATTGAAAATTCAGCCCCTCTTTAGGGCATCACTGTCTTCAGCTGGACTGAATCCCAAGTCCCCTGTCCCACATTCATCTGCTCTTAACTCCTGAATTCAAACACTGCTCTTCTCTAAAAGCCTCTCTGCCTTTTGCTGCTAATTAAAACATTGGTTGCACTCTGGGCTTGCTTTTCCAAGAGGTCTGGACAGCATTTCAGGCAGTTCAGACAAACAAACAACCAGACAAACAGAATCCATTAGGAACTGCCACTGCTGACTGTCGCCCTTTCGCATACATCACAGTGAAAAGGTTAATGCTTCCCAAAAGGGGTGGGAGAGACGGGCGGAGGGGAAGGGCAGGAGGGATCCAATCCTGAGAAGACCAGATGTCAAAGATGCTCAATACTGCACAGAATGGGCTCCCCCGTGAGCAAGGCAATTGCCCATCCCTCGGCAAAGCTTCCCTTGGAGGGATCTATAATTTATTAGGGAAGGTGGAGAGCTGAATGAATTGTGCATAGAGATGAAGCAGCGATGATGGCTAACTCAAATCCCTGGGAGCTTGGCATTTCCAATCTTTAGCTCCCATTTGTGTCCCCCCGGTCCCTCCGAAGTGAGCAAGCCAAAGAGCTGAATATCGACAAAACATAATGAGCTCATTGAGATCTAAGCGCTGCAATTAGCAGGGTGGAATGGAGCAGAGGGGCTGGGAGGCAGACTGTAATTATTTATAATGTTGATAATCACTTACATGTAGTTAAAAATATAAATACATCCCCGTGCTTGATGGCATTAACTACCCTTCAATTAGCTCCGTGCCCACTAAGTAAGCGATACCCAGGTACTGACAGGAGAAAAGCTAAAGGTCTCTGTCCTGTGGCTGTGCTCACAAACTGCTGGTGGGTGGGTGGAAGAGGAGCATTTAAAGGAGGTGCCTTTGTGATAGCTCACACCACCACCTGTTGCTAGTGGAGCTCTGAAAGAGACAGCTCAGACAGGTGGCTCCTGTCCTCATGGTGGTAACCACCCTCTGCCATCTTCTTTCCTGAATTTCGTGGTATCCCCACAGGTTCTCATCCAGATGACCAGGATTTGATTAAATCACGGGATGCCAGTACAGAGAGCCCCACTGGAGGTGAGGAGCCCTTTGCTGGTGTCTGTGCTGCAGCCACAGATAAACACACACCGTGGTGTGTTACAGGGCCACTTGAACTACCATGAGAAGCTCTCAAACTCCAGCCTCACGTGTCTCTGCACAGCTCACCTCATGCTCTTCCTCCTGTGCCTAAACCAGCTTCTTTAAAAATAGCTTGAGTACCTCTGTGCTGCAGATACTTCTCTGCTTCTGCAGATTTTGACCAAGAATAATTTTTTCCACAGAGTCATTCAGTCTGGATGATTCCAGACAGGGACAATCAAAGCCTTTCCTTTCTAGCAATATCCCATCCCTTTTGGACAGTGAATCCAAATGTCTCTGTTACAAAAATATAAGAGATTTTACGAAAGAGTTGGTCCAAATACAGTCATGTTTTACCAGCAAGAAGGAAGGGAGAACAACCAGTGGAAAGCAGCAAGTCTGAGCTGCAGGCACGCTCTCAGGGAAGATTACATACCTGAGAACACCTTCACCTGAACAGTAAGCAGAAATGACCCTTATCATCCCCACAGTGCACTCCATTGGCATAAAAGTAAAGCATAAGTCAGGTTTTAATGGAAAACCAGCTAAGAGTAAAACCACAAGAGAGGGGGAGATTGCTGTACATCAAAAAGAAATACATTTTGGTGCAGGAGAGTAGATAAAACCCCAATCTGCCTGTACCATTGATTTCCTTCCAGGTGAAGGGAGCATTTAACACACTGAGGTTACACTTGGACCCTTTTCAGTGCAAACGTACAGAAAGGACAGCAGTGGAGGAATGGTCACCAGAGTTCAGTGAGGGAGCTTAATGAAAACATGGAAAATGTGGAAAGGAAAAAAAAAGAAAGAAAGAAAAAAAGCAGGGAGGACAGAAACAGGCTGTATTGCAGTTGAAAAAGCTCTGAGAAAATACAGGCAATGTTCAGTGAAACTGAAAGGGAAAAGAGCAAAACCAGAGTAAATGGAAATTGTTCAAAGATAATTGAATGTATGTCCAAGCACTGGCGTGTGCCAGCCAGCAATAAATACTCTGCCTGTGAAAACAAGCTGGTAGGGCACAGGGAGGAACTTCTTAAAGCAAACAAGGGGAGCAAGGAGCATCTGCAAGTGGGGTGCAGGGCTGTAGGGAACGGGAATAGGGGACAAGGGATGACAGGCTGGGAATGAAGTGGTGAGGCTGGAAATGAGGCAGAACTACGTATCTTGAACTGCATTCAAATAGGACCCCCAGGTTTACCCTGAGTGTGCTGGAAACCTGAAGGAAAGGCAGCTGGATCATGCTGCAAGGGCCTGACGGTGGCTGGGGGTATTTTTGGGACTGTGTTCTGGTAGAATAACCAACCATTCTTTTAGTAAGATGGTGCAGGAAATCAGTGCTTGCTCTGTGCATGGGACTGAAGCAGCTAACAGAGAAATATACCTCAGCTATTCCAGCAGACAAAGAGCAGGGAAAGCACAAAAAGGACAGGGAGTTTCTGGCCTGTCTAGAAAAAAAAACCCCACAGAGAGCAGGAATAAAAGATTCTTTCCCAGGAAATATGAAGCCAGTTCAGACCAAGCCTGGCCTTCTCCAACAGCCTGTGTCACCAGCCAGTGTCCAGAGGAAGAATTATAAGATTTACAGCAAGGGATGAGCCCCTTCTGCTGGTATGAGGAGCAGTGTTGCTCCTGCAGCAAGGAGCTGTCCCTGAGCTGAACAGATAAATTAAACTGCCCCCAGTTCCTTGGGCACAGAATGGGACAAACGTGGCTCAGCCCTTTTCAGAACCACGCCTGGAAATTTCCACGCCTGGAAATCCTACTGAGAACCACGGGGAACACCACACAGGCACAACTTCAAGTCTTCAGCCAGGAATAAACCTTTGCTGCAGCCCATCCTTTAAAGTGGTGTTCCCAAAGCAAAAATTAATGTAGAACTTACGAGGTGTGAAAAGCTGGTCACCACAACAAATAAAACAATACCTGCCAATAGCAGAAACCTTTCAAAGGCTGCCGGGCTCCTCCATCTGACAAAGATTAAAACCAAAGTGCAAAAGGGGATGTGGTGTTTGCAACCCCACCAAGGAAATGCAGCAGCACAAGCAGGAAGGGGAGCCATGTCCTCGCTTGGTCCATTAGAACGTGTCTGTCCTTGACCAAGCTGATGCTTGCACGACAGGAGACAGTGCATCAAACTTAGTTCCACAAAGACTTTCTGGGAGAAAATCCCTTTGCTCCAGCTACGTTTGTGATTGCTGTACACTGCCTCCCTCACAGTTCTCAGGCACTAATGCTGTGCTGGCTCACCTCTCACAACCACGGAGTGATGCCTCACTCAGGCTCAGCCGATGCAGGCACAAGGAGACAAACCAGGGAGAGGGGAGCCCGCTGGAAGCAGATCCCCTGTCAAAGCATGGCTCCCGTGAAGAACAGCCAGCAATTGAGCAAGCACCCAAGAACTGCTTGGCAAAGTAATTTTGAGCTGATGTAGCTGAGAAAATGTGGATCTGTTTGCAGATCATTTGTCAGAGTATGCTAGACTGCTCCGAATAAACACTTGAGCTGACTGCAATTTTGGTTTTTTAAATTTATTTTATTTGTAATCACAAAATGATTTTAAGTGTTTTTTTGTTTTCCAAACCATGTGTTTTCAAAAAAGAGCATATGTTAGTATCAACTACAAAAATAAAAAGTAGGACCTTTCAGCTGAAACAATCTCAGCATTTCAATGCTTTAAATGCTACGATTTTTTCTCTTTTATGCAACCAGATAAACTCTAATTAGTTCTGACTAAAGCATCTGCTTTAGCAACACCTGATCTACAAGCCAGGGAATATAATAGAGAGACTTCTGCTTATTTCAGTGTGCTTTGTAGAAGTTTCATGTTGGATTAACTAATACATCCAGTCAAAAACCCCGAGAACAAGGGTGGAAGTAAATCAGGCTCCCCAAAAAGGAGGGATGAGATTCTGGCAAGCAAATTCTGAAAGTGCAAAGGTGTCTAGATCCAACACCCCTTCATTTCCCTGTGTCTCTTGCAGAAACATGATGTACATTAGATGGATTTATGATGGAAGAAGCCAACTCAGCCGAGCCCACAGTGGCTCCAGAGCCCTGCTATTCCTGTCCCAAGAGCCCGATTCATTTATTGCAGTGCTTTTCATGGATGCTAAAATCTCCTTTATTCTCCTTTGAGCTGCTGTTGCCTTTGATTGTTCAGAAGGGATTTCTAAATGCTTATTCACTGCCATCCTCTTATAATTCCTGCATCTAGGAAGAAAGGGAGACCAGTTCATTTTGAAACGGGATGTTCATCTTTTCGACGGCTAGCATAGACTGGGGCATCAATAAATTAAGGGTTCTAGGGATTAATTGATTGGTACAAGGTTGGTTAACTTTATGACTAAATGGGAACTAATCTGCTAGCAGGCAAACTGGAGCTGGGCTACATTTGTCCTCCATGAGTTTGGGCTGTGAAAATGAAAATTTGATGATGATTGCAGTAACACAAACAGGGACGCTGAGCGGAAAAGGAAAAAGGAGGTTTTTCTCCCTAAAGGAAACGTACACAGGCTCTGCTAGATTTGAAATGATACCTCGCTCAACCTCTTTTCTTTGTGAAAATCACTACTTCTGAAACAGAAATTCTAGTGAAGGAAAGATCCTATTATCAGCAGCAGTCACATTTCACAGCAATGTGATTAACTGCCGGTCACATGCTCCCCTCGCTCACCACTTGTAGACAGCTCAATAATTTTAACGAGGAAAGAAGACCTTCTTTCCCTTTCTTCCTTCCTTTCTTCCTTCCTCCCTTCCCCTCCCCCTTCCCTTTTTCCTTTCTTCCTTCCCCTCCCCTCTCCCCCTTCAGACTTCCCTTACAAGGCAGGCAGTTGAAGCTGACCCTTAAGGAAAACCCCACCGGGACCTGGATATCACTTATCAAGTCTAAATATGCTGTCCTGGTCCAGGTTGATGTGAAGTGCGGCAGCCACGTCTCAGAAATCTCCCCCTTTCAGAACAAAACCAGTCACCTTGGCCAGGAAATGTACTACTTCCATCACAGTCACACTTCAATCACCAGCCTTTCCCTTGTCTCAGCTCCTGTCCTTGGTTCGGAGTATTTACAGCCCATCTGTCTGTCTCAAACACACTTCTCACTCAAGAGGGAAATTAATCTCTCCTTCGCTCCCCTCTCTGCTTTCCCTCTCCTTCTCCCTCCCCCTTCCCCCTACACTTGCAATTTGCCATGAACAGCTTCCCTTTTCTCATCTAAAATTCTCGATGACTTTGAAAATTGACTGCACCCACACACCTGGGCACGGTGAGAGATAATTGATTGCATTTTTATTTCGTCTCTTCCCTAAACTGTTTTCCTTGCTAATGGCCAGTTCTCTGCAATTTTTTTTTTTTAAACTGACACTCCGTGTGAGGGACTGAGGGAAAGGAAGAAATAACCAGCTGCTGAATATTGTCTCTCCTGCCTCTCCAAGGAATTAAAAGCTCGATGAGTGATGAGGATCTTGTGTGGAGACAGAACAGATCTCTCTGGGTCCAGGTAATAGAGAGCTTTGCAGGAGAGTCCCTGGGGCTTTGCAGAGGGACGTGTCCTGTGGCACTGCTAAAAGCAAAGGTCACACAGGCTGCACAGCCAGGAACTGGGGGCACCCCCACGTTTTTGTGTTTCACCTTGGAGGCTGAAGTTACTCAGTGCTCCTGCACCCTCTTTTCAAACAGGTTACTTATTTTACAAACAGGGAAACTGAGGCATGGTGGAGAAGGGTGATTTCCATGAAACCTCATGAGATGGGAGGCACTACAACTGCCAAAGCACGGAACTGGAGAGGGAACACCCTGCTTTTACACCCAGATTTTCCAGCTTGGTATCTAGTGAGGACAGGGGAACTAAATTATTCACATATGGACATTGACCTTGGCTCCTAAAGCCAAAGGAAGGCTCTTAAAAAGTCAGACGTGTTTTTCAGGTAAAATATTGGCTGTGATGTCTCTGACTCAGTTTCCCCATGGCAACAGTGACAGGCCAGTTTGACTGTGAATCTGCCTCTCATCAGCAGCAATTGCTGGCTGCTCTGTTGTCTCTCAGGCTGAAAGGATATTACCAGAACATTTGCACCCAGCAAAACCCTGCTTCTCCTCCTATCTTCTAACTCATCTGGAAATCTTACTCCAGAGGGTGTAGTGGGGATTATGGAGACTGAAATTGGGACGGAGGGATAAAGGATGGATTTCACATGTGGAGTGAAATGGAATTGGTAAAACCAAGTCAATCAGCTAGAAGGCTGGTGGGGTGACTTCTTCCTGCTTGTGAAGTCCTCCCTAAAGTCTTGCTTCTGGATAAGTAAAAATTGCTCTTTGTGCTGCGTGGTGACTCTCACCACAGCAATGTGCTGAGGGAAAAGCACAAGTTTCTGAGGTGTGGGGTCAATCCATCTGCAGCTGGAGGCCCAGCAAGATCAATCTGGAGACAGATGGCAGCTCAGGAGAAGCCACCTCTGAAATGACACACAGCATTTGACCCTCAAATCCCGACAGACAGATTCTGCCTGTCCAAGATGCCTGAACACACTGAACACACCCCTGGGCAAAATCACGTTTATATCTTACAAAACAAGTAATAAATGGGAAAAGAAAAGGCCACAGTCCACAGTTTGAGGAAGATTATGAGCATTTCTCTTTGACAGTCTGGTGTGTAGCTGTGCAGAGAAAAGAAATGGGGCTCCTGAGGAGAAGGAAGGAAAAGGTCTGGATTCAATCTGCAGTAGGCACATGCCTCTGATGTCCATTGCATCCACGGCCAACAAGATCCTAGCACTGAAATCAGCCTTCAGTTTAATTCTATACCTGGGTGCACAGGACTGAGAAAAAAAATTGAGAGAATTTGCAGTCATATAAGATTTCTGCAGTGCAAGATGACAGAAATCCTGTAAAGTATCTTGATTTTGCCAGACTAATTGCCAGAACCTAAAGGTATTTTGGCACCAGGCAGTTTAAAATCTACCCTGTGCTTTAGTTCAAGTCTATACAGCAAAACTTGGTCCAAAAGAAACTTCTCCTTCTCCATCCATGGCTGTAACCTCTCCAGCAAACTGTGAGTTTGCACTTAGCTGGGCTAAGCCAATTTACCTCAAGTCTCATAAAGCCAAAGCTACTCTAACATTTTGCTAATCTGTAAGAGACAGGAACATCCTTCACTTCTAACCTTTCCAGCACAGATCAGCTGATTAGATACATCAAATACCAGTGTCAGAGATGAGCCAGAGCAGCAGCGGTGGGAAATAAGATTTAGCCCCCACCTTCATTTAATTTTTATGATCAAAATGTTTCAAAACCCAGTTAAGTCCAAGGGTATCCTCAGGTTGGATGAAGGTGTCAGGCAGATACTGGACCCTTCTTTTCTCTTAGTCCATTGCAAAAGACAGAAGGAACAGGCTGGTGCTTCCAGGAATGCAGGGCAGGTTTCTAGGGAGAGATTCCTGGGGGTGCCTTTCTGAAGGATTTCGAGGCACAGCTTACCCAACAATAGCATTTAGAAGAGAGTGGATGATATTGTTAGGGAGAATATAGGTTTGTTTGAAATATTCATCCTCTCCACACAAAACTGTTTCCCTTTTGTCTATTTCAGTGAGTACATAGTTCCTCTCCACTTTTATGCTCTGAGATGTTTACATAACCTTCACTCAAGGACCACAGATTTAAGCATAAACATGTTTTATCCTCTCCTTTCGCCTCATCCATGGATTTCTGGAAGTGCAAGAATGGAGAAGTGCTCCCCAAGGCAGGCTCCCCTCTCAGCAGTGTGCAGTGACCTCAGGGCTCAACCTTTGGCTTTGCCAAATGTGTGCAAACACAAAATTTGTACAGGGCTGCAGAACAATTCTGCTTTAGCATTCCCTTTAAAAGTCAAGTTTCTTGTTATTTATTGTCAGTTTTCAGACCAAAGCAACAACACCCATTCCTGGTGTGCTGACCTGCCACGACCTGCCAGCCTTTTTGGCTATCCCCAGCATTACCAAAAACCATTTCCAGGGCTGCTGACTGTCAACAAGAGTTAACTTTTGCTGGCCCTACACATCTCTATCCTCACAGGTGCCTGAAGGCCAACAATTGCAGTTTCTCTTTTTGCCAACTGGAAATCAACCTCTTTTTTTTTTTTTTTTTTTTCCTGAGTGCTCCATTTATAGACACTCACAAGCAAAAGGATGAGGAAATCCAAGTCCCAGCCCAGTGGGAAGCCTTGCTCTGTGTCCAGCAGGCCCTGGATCAGGCTTCTACCCGGGCAGGAATTACTTGAAAAGAAAGAGCTGTTGTAATCTGTGGAGCAAGCACAGGGCAGAGGAACACTCACAAGTGTTAACCCTGCTCTGGTCTGTCAGCACCTCAGCTCCTTCCTTGCCTTACAGCATCATTTTTTGGGGTCAATCATCTCTAACTCAAGTACTGGGTGTGACCTTCTGCACTCCTGTGGGAAAGGAAAATCTTAAATTTGAAACCCAGAAGATGCAATCTCCAATGGGCCACACAGCTCTGGCTCTCTCAGCAAGGGTTTGTGTCTTTGTGGCCAGGCTGGGCTTCTTTTTTTTTTTATTTCCCCCACAAATAGATTTCAAACAGCAGGGTAAATGTAACAAACCAACCATTTAATTAGCAGGTACTGCAGAAAGCAGGAAAAGAGCAATGCTGTACAGAGTGACTGTGTTTCCTCTCGATTTATTTCACACAGACAGAAGTGTTAGTGACAGCAAAATAAGTAATACTAATTCCTGAAAGAATAATTTTTTCAAAACCCCAAAACAAAAAACCACAAAGCCAACAACAAGTTAACAGTACCGTTTATAGGCAGTCTGTAAAATGAGCAAGGCCCTACTTGATCCAGACAGAATTGAATCTGGAGTAGCACCATCCTCTTTGGGATGTCCTATAAATGCAATTGATATTCCACTGAAGCATGAGAGATTCACTGATCCTTCCCAAATTCACTAATAAATGTCCCCATTCACCAGCAGGAAAACCGGAATTTTGAAGAATTGTTTTATACCTTGTGTACATTGATGATTCTTTTATATTTCTCTAACTAGAGTCCAAATGAGCAAACATTTTAATCTCTGCACATATTCCAAAGCTTCAGTTCCCTGGAGTGATCTGACCTTGGCTAGAGCCATGATGGAGTCACTGCCATAACTCCACTGCCAGATGGGACCTGAGAACCACCAGACTTAAACCTGCACCCACCCCGTGCTTCTCCTGAGCTGTGTGTGACCCCAATATGGTTCCATGCCACGAGACCACCATGGAATCCAGAATGATTTCCCCGGCTCCCTGTTCAAAAAGATTTACCACTCTCACAGTAGCCGTGGATACTTTTTAAAAATGTGATTTTCAACCCAGAGAAGGATTCAAGTAGGTCCTGATACCTGACAAAGCCATAGAAGACAGAAAACTCAGAGTGAACCAGAGAGTACCTGGTGTAGGTTAAAATTAGTGCTGCTTCTGTAGGCTTTGTCTTGTGGAGCAGGTGAGACAGGGGTGAGCTGCTCTGCACAGAGCAGCACAGCCCCTGTGCCAGCAGTCAGGCTCTGAACCCGACAGAGCCAACAGGAAAACAATATCTAATTACTGTGTTTGCAAATGCGGGGATTTGAGGGCTCTTGGGTAAGTAAGAGGTGTCCTCAGCCACAGAGAAGTGAATTTAATGATATTTAGTAGGAAGAGCTGCAAGTAGAGTGCAATGGAAATGTCAAGTAACCTCTAAATGAGAAGAATCAGACCCTAAATTCTCAAAGAGGAGGAGCCCATGGAGAAAGCAGGTGAGAGAGAAAAGGCATCACAGTTATTCAAAACACAGATACTGCCAGGATCACTTGGGTGTAGAAGGCTTTGTATGCAAAGGAATCAGAGAGATGCCAAAGGCCTTCCTTCAGATCTGGACATTATTCCCTCACAGATGACCAACACCAAGAAATGGAGAGGAGGTCCTAGAGCTCCAGCAGGCTCACCTGAATTCAGAGAGACAAACTCAGACCTTATTTCTATAAAACACCCAAGGCTGCAGGTGAGGATGGTGTGTCTCCAAAAGGAGATGAACAAGAAGCTGATAAACATGTCTGGGCTGGGCCTGGGCTTTAGAGGGGTCAAGCAGGTCAGGTGGGCACTAAAAAATGCTGGAGAAGGTCAGCTTGGAGCAGGTATCACTGGAAAAAGCAAATCTACCATTTGCATCATGCAGCTGAAGAGAATGTGGTGGTCTTAGGTCCCTTTGCCAGTGGAAATGTGTACACAAGACGAAACCTGCTGAAGGGGTTGCATATTTTCACAGAATAAAAAGGCACTCAGTGGGCTATTGAGAGGTCTTTACTTTTCACCTCTAAATCTGGTTCCACCAGATGAGGGCTGAGGCACAGTGGCATGGGTAAGCTCTCCCGTGGATACGTTTTTTGGGGCTGTTAATTCAGCACTAAATTCACACACATGGGAAACATCCTCATCAGAAGATATAAAAGCAATTCCTTGTATGTGCCACACCATTCACAGTATCTCACAGCCACTCTCTGGAGCATTCAAATACAGCACAGTCAGACCTGCTGAGACTTAGAGACGCTGGGTCACCTCTGAATGCAGTTACAGCCTTTCCCTACACCCTGGTGACCTGGCTGGTAATGGATGTTTCAGTGAAGAGCCCAGAAACACAAAACTGTCTCACACCGATTGCATTTGAGAGTATTGTCCTCTCAAAAACACAGCCTGCACTCAGCAGCTCTCCAGAGCCAGACAAGCTGGAGGCAGCTGAAAGCACCTGCTCCTTCAGGGAAACTTAAACCTGCCTCCTGGTATCCAGGAGCAATCCTCCTGAAACACCCAGCTGCAGCAGGGGAAAGAGCAGTCCCTCTCTCCCTGGCTGTGCCACATTCTCAGTCAGCTTGGGCAAACACTTCTGCCACGGCTGGAGGATGCTGTTGATGATGCAAGGTTCCTAAGCTCTGAATTTAGTCCCTTGTAGCTGTGCTGATCTACTCCTGCCTCTTAACCTCAGTCAAAATTCACTCATGTACCTCACTGAAACAAGCTGTTGTTCTCTGTAAGGAATATAAGCACCTCTAAGTGACAATTGAGGGATTCTCTGCCAGTGTTTGGGACAATTTCATGGCCCAGCCAGAGGACACTGGGGCAGACAAAACCACAAAGTGAGCTCTGAACTCAAGGCATCGGTGCTGGCACGAAGACAACAACAGGAGGGGATCTGAGGAGGGCACGCTCACCTGAGTGCATTTCAGGGAGCAGCAGGGCTGTGCTGCACATCCATCCATTCCTCCAGGTGCTGCACATCCATCCATTCCTCCATGGGCTGCACATCCATCCATTCCTCCGTGTGCTGCACATCCATCCATTCCTCCAGGTGCTCCACGTGCACCTTCCTGTGCCCTCCACTGGCTCCCCTGAGCTCCTCACCAAATGGAATTTACCCACCTGGGCTTGTGCTTGCTTATTCATGCTTGTTTGTGCAACAAAATACCCATCAGTTTAGAAACAGTCAGTGCTTAACCTTTTCAAAGCCCCAGGAGGGATGGATAAAGGTGAGAAGGAAAAATGAAATTAAAAAGAAATTAATGATACGGTTTTGTTAACTGGTAATTTTGAAAGCTAACGCCCACTTTTTAATTCAGTGCAGCTTCAGCATGCCAGGGTCAGGCTGGATGGGGCTCTGAGCAACCTGGTCTAGCTAAAGGTGTCCCTGCCCGTGGCAGGGGCTTGGCACAAGGAGGTCTTTAGGGTCCGTTCCAACCCAAATAATTCTGATTCTATGCAAAAAGTGTGGTTGTCTGTCTCATTTGCTAAAGCACCTCTCCCCAGCACGGTGATGACTATACTCTTCGGTAATTCAGTTTAATTGAAATTCCATGCCTGTTAAATTCTGAGTCCTATATCGATCAACATATGTCAACTGTGGAAAATTGTACTAAATTGTGTTGTTTTACTGTGCAGCAGTCAACTATCTGTTGGTGTCTGAAGTTAGTTTATTTCACCTACTCAAAATTGGGCCTGGACTGATATTACATCTAGAATTGGATTTTCTGTTCTTGATTTTTAATAACTAGGATTTGCACCACACTCAGAGAGATAAACAGAGCCAGCACTCGGGGCTGTGGATCCAGCAGCTCTTAGGCATGAAGCAGAGCCTGGCTTGGAGCTGCATGGGAAACCTCAGGACCAGCCAGCTCTTGAACAAGGTGCTGCTGGGCTTTCAAGAAGCAGCTCTCTGCCCTCCCTGCAGGTCCTGAGCTGATCCCATGACACAGGACACTTGGCACTTAACCGTGCTCTCCCTCTGTCTGATTTGTTCCCATGCTTAAATGACCCTGGGTTCTACTGACCTTTCCTCTCTAATCCTGTTTTCCAGATCTCCAATTGTTTCTGCAGTTATTCTCCTCCTGACCCACCTTTTTAGGGAGAGAGGATAAAAAAAAAAATTTAAAAATTCACACCCAGAACTAACCTCTGTGCCCTGGCTGTGACCTCACAAATGCTGTGGAAAGCAGAGGGCTCATTCCAGCACCCATTTCCATGGCAGAATGCTGGTTTCCCCCCACAACAGAATTTGTGTCATGCTGGTGATAATTCCCAAACCCTTTTCATCACTAGTTTGCCTCCTGCCTCAATCCATACAGCCAATTCCTCCTGCTTGTGTATAAATTCCTGCTTTGCTTCCACTGAATTGCATCCTCCCTCTCTTTCATTTTTTTTTCAGAACATTTCTCCAATTTGTTTGATCTTCTCAAGTGGAAGCTCTTGCACTGAGCATCCTCTACAAATACATGGTGCAGTTTAAATTCCCCAGTGTTAAAAATATATGCTTGACTGTAAAACACTCTACTTTTTATATGGAAATAGCAGCTCACTGGGACACAAGTGGCACTGTGCTGTATGGCATGCTGAAGCAAGCTGGGAAAAAAGGAAAACTAATACATACCAAAAGTAAAAATACAAAGTAAATACATAAATAAATAAATAAATAAATAAATAAAGCAAGCAAATGGGATTGAATTTACAAATATATCAAAAACGTCCTATGCAGAGACATTTACTTTCCATGCAAAAGCAGTTTCCTATCTGCTTTTATCTCCATGCTGTGTGCACTCTGTGCAGCTCAGGGGACTGACTGCTTGATGTGTTACTGATTTCAGGGGGAGGGGGACACACAGAACTGACAGAAACTTCTTTAGCAAGTAGCACAACTATTCACTCAACATCCATTGGCCTCTGAAACCAATTCTGCCCTCTTTTCCGTGTTTTCTCATTTTGTTTTCAATCACTGCTGACAGATACCTTCAGCTTTCCTCTCTTTCACACTGCAGAGGGGAAGCAGCAATAATTAATTCTAATCACAGAGAAGAAAAGCACGACTGCAGAGAATGTGCACTGGAGAAATATGGTCAGAAACTCCCCACTCGTGCTCCTGCCTGTCTGCAGCTATAATGCACACAGAACTGTGAATCCAGAGGGGAGAGGAAATGCACCTCTCACTCAGTATTTTGTGCTTGCAGTAGATCAGGAGTGAAAGAGAGACAAAGTAAAGCTCTGTTTAAATTTCTGTGTGATGCATGAAGAAATGCTTCGGAGTGAATGCACAAGTTAGGTGGGCAGCAGAACCCTGGGACACATCTGGGCCAGGCTGGGACAGACTGGTGGGCCCCCTACAGACAATTCCCACTTTCTGATCCTGCTCAGATCTCTGTGATACTGCATCCAGAATTTTACTGGCTGAATAAAAACGATTCTGAGAAGTGGGAGGCCACCAGTGGATAGACCTGGCCGGCTCCTCTTGGTGTCCAGGTCCTGATGTTGGACCCCTTAGGCAGAGGGTCAAAACATCACCTCTTTTGTAGAAGAGAGACAGATGTGCCACTAAACAAGAACAGCTTGGAGGGAAAGAGACGCTAAATTTTTTTAAGAATTGCCAAAGGTAGAACCTTACCTAAATAGTGAT
This sequence comes from Daphoenositta chrysoptera, assembly GCA_013397915.1. Classification (NCBI taxonomy): domain Eukaryota; kingdom Metazoa; phylum Chordata; class Aves; order Passeriformes; genus Daphoenositta; species Daphoenositta chrysoptera. The sequence goes on from VZRO01003885.1 coordinate 240,752, forward strand.
TTTAGAAAAAAAGCTGCATAAAACCAAAAATAAACAAGGAAAAAAAAACCCCAAAATTTTGTCTGATATAATTAAACTGATAAGTTTCTCTGATTTTTAAGTTTCTTCATTTAGATGCCTCTATCTTTGGGCTTAAACAATTCTCTCAATAGCCTGACAACAGAGTGTTATGGGATTTGGTACAGGGATTTAGACATGCTTTCCTTTGAGTCAGGTGATGCCTCTAAATTTCACAGCATGCTCTGAAATTCCACACCTTATATTTTACACCCCTCTTTCCTCCAAGAAAAACACACAAACTGAAAGAATCTTACAAAAACCACTAATATTTCTTTTCTCAAGTGATGCAAAATGGTCTAGACTTTTACTCATGACTGAAAGGGGCTACCTCTGCATTGAAATATGAGTAATTACTCAGCAGCATACATTAACACAAAATAAAACCCCTTTAAGACAAGAATGACAAGGAATAAGTCTGCATGAGAAGTTCAGAGAGATAAAAGATGATTACATCTGCATCACAATTTGGCTAAGTGAGGTAGCTGCTAGAACACCAAACACTACTGTCAGCTTTTGGTGTTACACATCATATGATCCAAGGGCACAAAGATTAAAAAAAAAATAAAATAAAGAAGCAGTGAATTATTTTAATATGCTCTGAGTCCATGAAAACAGACAGTTACTCCAGCAAGCATAAACTTAATTTTGTGTGGTCAAAACAGCTTAGTGGAGGGGTCTGGAGAAGTGAAAGGATGGGCTTCTCTCAACATTTTGGATTCGTGGAAACTCCTAAAAAAAGCAACTGCTGCAATATCCCACTTCTGTGGGGGCACAGGTGGGCTTTTCTTAGATGTTTATGGTCATTCTTACTTCTGGTTTCTACCAGAACATGGAATAAAGAGAGCAAAAAGAGGATGTTTTGCAGATATTTTGAACCCAAGAAAAGATTTGGTTTACCCTGGGGTATACAAAGTCAATGGCCCTTGGAGCAATCCTGACTGGTATTTATTTCTCCTGCTTGGAGCAGGCACTCAGGGAAACATTTCTTGTGCTATTTCAGTGGCTTTATACTGCTTAGAAGCTAAAAATCTCTGTGTCCTCATCTCTCTAACATATCACTGTACTGACAGAGACAGCAAAAGCACCCAGCAAATACAGTGTGTTGACTCGCTCCTGACGTGCATAAAAGGAAGCAAGGAAGATGTAATTTCAGTATTTTATTATACTCCAATTTTCACTCAATCTGATTGTAACCAGCCATTTTCAGAGCCAATACTTTCTTTCAGAGGAGCCTCAGAAGCGGGGACATTTTTTCTATCAGTGTGAGAGTAGCTTATTGCAGTGTTGATTTATACCAAGGAGCAGGTGGGATAACTTGAGGCCAGCTTGAAGCTTTACCATTTAATAAGCAACGGGCAAATGCAACTCATCACTGTGGGGTCTGCTGTGAAAGTACTACTTGCTATTTTGATTCCCACAAAAGAGCTGATGCTTTTGTTAAGAATGTGTCATGTTCCTGAAGGTGACAGAAACCTGGGTGATATGAAAAACATTGATTAATCAGGTAGGCATCCCCTAAAAATATATATTTAATCTAAACACGCATAATTATACATGGGTACCATCAGATGGGCCTATAGATGCGTTTGTTCTCATGTCAGGCCTTTTACCTCTTTCTGAAAACCTCAAAAAAGAAAAGGCAACAATGGGGCCAGAGGCCAAGCAATCTTTTAAAATCCCAGAAGGGTTCAGGATCTCCATAAGTTATGGGCAGTAGTTGGTACTAGAACTACCAAAGGAGTTCTTTTTTTTTTCTAGTTCTTCCATCAGTAATTGAGTTACCAGATGGAGTTAACTGAAATGCATACTAACAAATCTGAGTGGTCATTATGTTCTTAAATGAAAGGTTTGGGTTATTTTTGCTAGCTTGCTAGGAGTTTGTCTTTATTTATTTATTTGTTATTATTATAACGTATGGGGTCAGTGCATTCTCCAGTGATGCAGCTGAGATTTCAAGTTCCAGACAGTGGCTGGGAGGAAATGGCACTGACTTGGCAGGCATGAAACATAGTTCTGTTTTAGCTGTGCAATTTGTTTCCTATCTCACTTTGCACCTGTCTTTTTCCTCTCCCACAATACATTTGTCCATCTAAATTGAACAGCCTTCCCAGCAAGGATGGTCTTTCTCTCAGTGTTTGTATCTGGCATCGCTCAATGGGGTTCCTGTTTCCTCTTGAGTCCTGAGCAGTATTGTAACTCAGGCAATTAAGATGAGCAAAAAGCCTGATTATTCTGCCTAAAATAAGTCTGTAATGGAACTAACACTGTGCAGATGGGAGAACAGATACCTCGTATGACTATTTTGCTCCATTACACAACAAAGAGTCAACTGTGAGCAGCTCTCTAACAAGCTGGATGTTGGTAATTTTTTGTCCAGAGCACTCAGCAAATGCTGATAAATGACAAGTGAGCGTGCATTTACGAGTGATTTACTAACAAAACCTGGGAGCCAAGGCTGTAGCAGAAACTCTCCTAAAAAGAAATGGGCATACTTAGTTTGCTGTCACCAGCTGAGGCATCTTCACTGGTGCTAATGGAGGCTTGGGCTGAGGGCTCTGCAGGGCACAGATTCTGCTCAGTGTTCATGTGACACTTAGCACAGTGGGATCCTGGTCTGTTATGAGATGTCATGAATGCTAAATTAACACAAATCCATATTTAGTAAGCAGCAAATGATAGATGTTTTGTGGACGGCCAGGCTGCCGTGTTATTTGGATTGCAGAGTTCTACTACAGCCCAGGCAGTTCTAAGAAAATACTGTAAAGATGCCCAGGAGCTGCCTCATGCAATATTCAGTCAGCTGAAGTGATCCGAAGCACTGCTGGTATTAGAGAGCACGCTTTGCTCTGTTCATTTGTGGGCTGTTCCATACAGAAATCTGAGCACACAGGAGGTCCAGAATCACAGGTAACATCTGACAGAGGTCTCTTTTTTGTCTTAGAAATTCAGCCATCAACATCTGCTGAGGTGGGTTCTGTTTCAGATGAGGTTTATGGAAAAGCTATTGATTAAACTGCAGCTTTAGTTTCGTTTACCACTTACACACACATACACAAACAATTAAATACATTACTGAGCTAAATAGCATTTCAAATTATAGGAGTTTCTGCCTTCAAAAGCACTTAAAAACATTATCCACAGACATACATATATATGTTTGCACTGTTTAATTGACATTGTTTTCCCAACTACTTCAAGTCACCTGTAATATCAAGTCAATTAAGTATTATTTTCCCAACCTATTTACTGAGCTACCTAGCAATCAATCCACCTACACACAGAGAGAACAAATGCTCATGGGGGATGGGAGATCTTAAAAAAACACTGAAAAAACTGTCAGCCTTCTCCAATGGCAGCCAGGCTCATAGCTTTGCGGGATTACACAGCCTGACATCTTGCAGAAAATAAGTCCATGGGATAAAAGCTCCATATTCTGACAGTACCATTCCTTCCCTGCAAATCAATACGCTCCTGTGTGGAATAGCATTACTATTTCAAGTTATACACGTGCTAAATATGCCTTGGATTACTCTGGTATAAATAAACAGATGAGAACACATTTCTTTTCCATCTCTGGTCAGGAGATCACCCTTAGAACAGAACGCAGTGCTGGGGCAGGTCAGTGACCTGGGACACTTGGGTAAATCAATGGTTCCTGCCTTTGCCACCCCCTTTCCAGGTGCCCTTGGGCATTCACACAGGGCCTGACTTCCCAAGGGGGCTGTGCACAGGGAGGAGACTCAGTAAATCCCAGGTGTCAGCCCACCTCAGCTCACAGCACACTCAGCTAACAACAGCCATCTCTACAATATATTCAATTTTGCTGTATCTGTGTGTGTGACAGTGCAGAAAGAACCAGAGATAAGGTATAATCAACCACTTTTCTGTAAAATGAGTCTAAATGAGGGTCACTTTGGCTCACAGGGGGTTTATTTGCCAAGTCTCACCGTGGTCTCTCCTGCCAGGAAGCATGTGGGGTCATGGAACAGGAGGGCTTGTCCTGTCCTCTGCCACATCAGGCCTTGCCACGTCTCTGGAAGGAGCTCCCACTGCAGCTTGATGTATGGGACTGCTCTTGTGAAAGGGCACACCATCCCACAGACAAACCCTTCTTTTGTCTGTGTGCTATTCCCTATCCTTGTAAATCAAAGCATTAAACCCTTTTTGGTCCCCCCTTTGTTTGTGCTGCATCTCAGACTCCATCCCTGAGCACCAGTACCATCCTCAGCACAAGTGGGGCTCTAATCCACACAGGAAAATCCAGGCCTTTCAACAGGAACCAAAGTGGAATAAACCCTGGCCTCACACTGTCCAGAGCCAGCGTGAGGCTGGAATCAGAGATGGCCATAAAGCTCTTTCAGAGTGAAAACTATTATTGTTATTATTTGTAGTGCTTCATTTAGTAGAAAGGCAAGTCGTACCCCTGCACAAATACGTACATTTTTGGGCACTGAGCCAGGTACTGAAACAACAGCAACTGTGACTTGTCAGGTGAGACAAGATCAATCGGGCTAGGATTTGGAGGTCAAATCACTATTGGAAATAGAGCTTCCTGGGAGCTAAGGCAAACTAAATTAAAGCACAGGTATTCACACTGCCAGAGGATTTCAAAATGAAATTTAAAGGGCTTCTTCACAGAGATCGGAGGGTAATGCAAACAAATGCCCATGAATATTTGTTCACATTTTACAAGCTTTTGCTTTGGCCATTTTCAGCCACCTTCAGTAGTTTAGTGTGTGTTCAAGTGATCCACATTTCATGGTTCAAAAGTCACAGCATTTCAGCGTTCACTGCACATAGGTTGTCTAACATTTTCAGCTGGGGAATAGCACCAGGTGATTCCCCCTGCTCAGCTGATCTGTTAGGACAGCCAACTTTGGAATTCAATACCAAATGAAAACTGGAAGCTTCCTTTCTCCTCAGACCGCTCCAGTTTTAGCAGAGGGACCTGCTCAGTGTTTTCAGAGCAGAATTGCTTATTTTTGGCCTTCTGTGCTCCTCTTGGTCTGAAGAAAAGTCTAAAACTCGAGTCTCCCATCATGAGGGCTCTCTGCTACTTTATGCCCAATATCCATTCCTCCTTTTGCAGCCCCTGAGTTAATTTTCCCTCACTAAGCAGTTGATGTGCCTGTACATCCTGTACAATGGGATCCCCTGGCAGCTGTCACAGCATCACCAGACCTGTTGTGTGAGAGGGTGCACACAAACTCTGCCCACAGGACTTTCAGGCTGCCTTTCATCATACTCGGTGTGAATAGACCACAAGGAAAGGACAGAATTTCAGTGTAAATCAGCCACTGTTATATACTGAGGACAGTTCTGGAACAGCCATTTTATCCCTCATTGTTCTTTTTCATAAGAAAAACACACTGCCTTCCATAAATCTTTGCTGTGAGTCCACAGGGTCATCTATTTGCCAAAAGAGCAATTATTGATTATTCCCAGCCTACAGCTTCTGTGGCTGTTCCTGAAGAGTGTGTTCTTTTCTAATCAGAGCTAAGGTTACGACACAGCTTTTGTCATCTGCTTTCCCAGAAAACAGCGATATCCCAACAATATCCACAACCAGAGCAGTGGTGTAAAACACCAGAAAGAATGGCTTCTTAGTGAAGGATCTTCTCTTATTAGAATCCCATATTTTAGCAATCTTGGTGCCCCTCTTATCAGTCAAATCAACTGCAGTTGCAGTCCAGCCTCTGGGTCTGTCTGAGCAGGAATCTCTGCCAATGCCTTCTAGCACATTAAGGCTTAGAGGAAAAATTAAGCAGAGTTTCAACACACCAGTCAGGTGTAACACTCAGCCAGGCATTTAGGACAACGATCAATCACTTGAAATTTTAAAGTTGGCTGTTCTGATCCTTCTTTCTCACCAAATGATCCCAATCTCACCAAGGAGCAGTAAAAGACATGGATGTGCTAACTGATGGTCAGAGGTTATACAGGAAAACCTCAGCCATGCTGGGCCTGGCTGGCCCCAGGAAATGCCAGTGACACTCCTTAGATCATTGGTTTGAATCAATGGTGATGGCTGGAAGGGGCTGCTGTGAAATGAGTTACTAATAATCACCATGTGTACAGACAGCATTTGGGGGTGGGCTGGGATGCCCCATGTCAGCCTTTACTTTATGTTCATGTGTATAATCCCCGTATCAGATAATTCACACCCATTTAAGAGTACCAGCCTGGGAAAATAAATCCTCAGATAACCCGCACAGTCAAATAATCCACCAAATCAGATGTGGTGGGATGACCAGGGATAGGGAAACTATTAGGGGAAAAAGGTGCAGACTGTGGGAGTCAGAAGCAGTGGAGCTTGACGAGGAGAAGGGATGCTGAGGTAAATGTCCCCTCATCTCATCCCTAAGTGTGGGCAGAGACCACGCTGTTCCCAGAGCATTTTGGCTTGTTTTTTTCACAGAGAATGAGCAGCCTGTTCATGAGAGAATCTAATACTATATGGAATAAATGAGATTTGAAAACTGCATATTTTCCACCCACACTACAATGGGCATTATTGCTGGCAGCCAGCAGTGGGAATAGCTGGGTAGACAACCAGCCTTAATTAGGAGGAAGGCATATTCTTCTCAGGAGAAAGCTAGGCTAGCAAATGTTTGCATCGAGCACATTCCATGGATTTCAGACATAGCACCATTTGCAAAGCAAGGTCTGATTGAAAATGAGTGCACTGTAGGGCATCATTTTCAAAGTCCTGCACAGGGTATTTCTCCACACAGGCAAAGGAGGACAGGGTTTCAGATGCTGTCGCTGCTTCCTCTGTGAGTTGTGGGTGGTGTGTTCACCCAAAGTACCAAGTGTCAGAAGCAAGGGCCACAATATCTGCAGGGGTTGAGCCCTCTGAAACACCACAGACCCCCGAGCTGCCATTTGGGGGACCCAAGCTGAGCTGGAAAATCATTCAGAGCTGGGTTCCTAGGCAGTCTTAGCATGTGTGGCCAAACCTGCTCTGCACTGATGCTGGGGAAGAGCAAGCTGGACTCTCTGTGTACGGTGTGGACAATTATACCCCCCTAAATCACACTGATGTTATTATGGGGATTTCCTTGCGGTTCATAAGGGGTCAGGAAGGCCAGACAGATCAAGAGTTCCTCAAGAAAATATGTCCCTTCACTCCACACATCCCCAGCTGACCCTCAGAAGTGGGTCTGTCACGGACCTGCCCTGGCCACCAGAGCTGCCATGAGAGGGATGGAAGAAGTTATCCTTCAAAACCATTCTGCAAAAGGATTTTGCAAAAGGATTTAAAATGCAAGCTCAACATTTGCAGAACAGTTTTGATGCCCTTCCTTCATTAGTGTTGTTTTTAGAAAACTGTTTGGAAACAAAATGCTGATTATTTTTCGTGGTGAAGAGCTGAAATGCGGTATTGTTTATCCTGCTTTGGAAGTGTTTCGGCTGCAGACATCTGAACCTGGCTCCATCTCACTCCTGCACGGCTTCCAGCCTCCCCTGGAGACATTTCACACGCCTGCAGCCCTGTCCCCTGCCCTCCCACCAGCAGGCTGCCACCAAGCCAGGAGGTGCTGGTTCCTCTAAAGCAGTTGTCAGTGTCAGCACATGAATCCACTGACAGATGGAGACTGAAAGCCATGGAAAAAACAGTCCTGCCCTAGAGATCAAATCCATCAGCTTCCTACCATGTCTCGCTCCTCTTGCTCACCCAGGGACTGACTCCCTGAATTCCCCTGGAAGATGAATTTCCTTAGGGCCAAAGCACAGAGCTGCCAAGAAGCTGGCAGAGCCTGGGCTTTGTTGTTTCACACTGTAATTACACATTAAGGTTTGGAATGTTTTTCAGGGTTTTTTTCAGCGGCAGCTGAGTCTCTCCGTCCTGTCCCATCCAGATGGTGCTCCAACTGGATGCAAATCTTCAGACAACACTTGAAACTACAACTAAAAACCCAAAAACAACAACAAAAAAAATGTAACTGAGTGAATTCTGTGCCCGTGAAAGAAATATGGCTGTGAGAGGGCAGGAGAAAAGAGCCAAATGCCTTAAATGCCACCAGTATCCATAAAAGACATTCAGACCTGGCCCTAGGTGGCTGGAGCTGGATCTGACCCTGCCACTCCACACCTGAACTGTAAAGCCCAGCCCACAAGTGTCTGTGCTTCCAAAATACCAAGCCAGCATGGCCTGGGTTCAAGGAAAAGCGTGACACAGTTCTTCTAGTTTATATACGTTGTTTTTGGTTGGGTCTGGCTCTTTCATTTCTTTTAAACTTAGGAACAAGAAAAGGCCATTGCCAAGTTCTGTCTGTCGGAATCAAGACTACAAAGTCATGTAGATGGGAACAGTGGTTGGAAGCAAATACTGAGTTTTGATCCTGTGGGGTGAAGGATTTCTAACCCTTCCTGAACACCCATCTGGTTATTTACACAAATTGCTTTCTGGGTCCAGAGCCTAGGGAGCCAGAATGGTTCCTGATGCAAGAACAGCAAGTGAGTACACAACAGTCCAGGAGAAAGTAAATTTGAGCTCCTTTTAGATCACCCACCAGGCTCCTCTATAAAGGAAGCTCCTCTATCTAAATAGCTTCATATTAATTTTCTTCCTCTGTTTCACACTTCTCCCCCTTTATTGCCCCACTTCTCCAACAATACAAATGATGTTGGCTTGGACATATTTTCTCTCCAGCAGTTCAATAATTTGGAGACAGCGATGCATCAGAGCTCTCAGTTGGAAAGCACATTCAAACATTTACTATTCACTCCTACGCTGATTACTCACTCAGAATGCTTAAAAAAATAATAATAGCAACATTAAAAACCAACAAAAATACCAGCCTAAAACAAAAAGGGGAATATGGAAGTGTACAGCATTAAAATAAACTCTGGATCCCTTGCCAAAGTCGTTAATAATTTTGGCTTTCCAAAAAAAAAAAAAAAGAAAAAAATTTGGATTGCTCTGCTCTTCAAGTATCAAAACATCCAATTAACACAGCTAATTAGCGTCACAAACAGCAGTCAAAAGAATGGTAATTTAGATTCAGGATTTCAAAGGTTTCTTAATCCCAGGCCAATGCAACTAATCTCTCAGAGGCTGAAAGTGTTTTGTTATTGCAATGCAATTGTATAGCATCCCATCAATTAGTGGCATTGCAGGGAACACTCACTTGCATGATTCATTTGTATAATCAGAACCTAAAAAAAACTTGGGGGGCGGGGAGGGGAGGGAGAGGGACAAGAAGGAACAGAACAAGCTAGCCCCTTAAAATGTGCAGTGTCAGTTTTTCCAAATGATTTCTACCATACCTGGAAGTGATTGTGAGTAGCACCACGCTATTCCCAAACTGAGCCAGCAGGCTGAAGGGCTTTTGCTAGTTTTTAAGAAAGTAATAGGAAAAGTAAAGCCAGTCCCACAAGTGACATCAGTTGGTCTGCAATTAGAGGTGTTGGATGATAAGAACATTTTCTTAGAAAGGAAAATGTAAAGATCCCTTTCTTACCACCCTTCCCTTTATGCAGGAAACACGAAAATGGCAAGACTCTCAGCAGACAGACACTCTTACATCACAGTTAATTGCACATTATCCAGGGATTTGACCCCAAAACCTCCTGGCAATCCCAAAGATTGCTACATATTTTATATCATCATTCACATTTCTGAAAACCCCCTTTTTCCAGTGGGTGGGAAAGGAGGAGCACTCAGCACCACTGTTGGTGTCATGGTTCTTGTCTTGAACTCAGAATTCAAGTTACCAAATTAAGATTTGAAGGTGTATCTGCAACACCCAAGTGTCTCTACTTGCTCAGATCATGCATCAGCTCTGCTTTAGGGGTTAAGTCCACTGGAAAATGAGCAAGCTCCAAGTTCAGAAACAAACTTTCTCTTCATTTGCCAAGTTTCTCTGTAAGTTCTAGACCAGCTCAACCTTAGTTTCTGATCAAAACAACACAAAGTATTGTCCTGGAATCAAACCATCATCTTCTGTGAGCATGACAAGTCGAGAGGATTATGACAAAGATGACATTTCATAATAAAGGTGGTAAATCACTGATTTACTTTAAGCCACCTCTACGCAGAACTGAGCTGTTCGGTACAGCCCACACCTGGAAGAACAGAGTGTCTCAACTGTAAAAAAACCAAAAAACCAAAGTTTTTCCTTCCAGTATGTGCACACCCTGCCCCACACCTCCCCACCACAGGGCCTTCCAGCTCCATTTCCTCTTGGGAACATAGCTGACTTCCAAACCATCAGCATTTCTCCAGCTGAGAGGTACCTGAGGGCTTCACTGTTCTGGATGTCACAAAATGAAGTCTATGCTTAGAAGAGGCTGAGGGTAAAACACTCAATGCAAAGTAGTTGGTTCTACTCATAGTATCCTTTCTTCAGGTCTGAGAAAAGAGAGAAATCCTGAAAGCAAGTGTACTTGAATCAAAACACCATCAAGCTGATGGAAAATGGATTATTTATGACAGGAGGGAACCTTTGGCCTGGCCAGTCCTAATTTCTAGCTCTGGTATCAGACCTGCCATCCAACTGCAGTTAATGAGATGGCATTGAATGAGACAAGCCATGGGCAGAACAGGCTCTGTAATGAGGTAAGTGCATGGCCAAATCTAACTGAGGTCAGGAACAGGAACATACAAAAGCTGGGACCACTGTCTACATGAGCCCAGTAAATGATCCCAGTATCACTTCTGGGCCGGGCAAAGTAGGTAGAAGAAAGGTGTTCAGAGGTGAAAAAAGTTAATGCACAAATACAGTGCTCACTCTTGAAACCATTACCATGTTTTAAGGCATAAAGCACTAATGAAGATGTATAGACTCAATCTCGTGGACTTATAGACTGAATCTTTGCCTCACTTATATTAAGCTCTGGCTGGTCTCGCCCACTCAATCATCCTTAACACACTCATTGGCATCAACAGCTCCCTTTTTTCTGTACAGACAGAGCTCCTCATATGCTGCCTGTTTTGATATGAAGTCTGAAGAATGGATAATTATTAAAGAGTGCTTTGTTGTGACTGGACACTGTACTGGTTGGGTTGAGCAATTACCATTCACTCAAGAAAAATTAGGAGAAAGAAGACCTTTAGGAAACCCAGACAAAGCAAAAAATTTCTCTGAACAGTATAGCTGATTAATGCATGTTATTAGAAATGGCCCAAATGGGAACCTTATCTATGAATTCCTTCACTGTTTTGGGACCAAGGAATTCTCAAATCAAAGTCTGCCTGCATTATTTTCACAACAGAACAGGTGTTAGAAAAGAGAAGGAAAGAATCTATATTCATTTCTGGTTGGCAAGAGTCAGGAAGCTTACCAGCCTTGCAGGATTCAAACCTCAAGGGCAGGTACCCTTAGGAAAAGGGTGATATCATAGAAACATTTATACTATTTCTTTAAAAATACTGAATCTCAGAGCCACCAAATCACTCAATAACACAAGGAATACCAATCTTTAACCCTCTCCCCCAAACATATCCTAAATCTCTGAACCATTTAGCTTAGCTGACACTAAGGCAGGACATTCTCTGCAGCACATATGCATACAGGTGACAAAATTCAATTATTCAAATGATGTGGCACTTTAACTGTTGTTCTGCTGTTGTGTAAAGAACAATTGCTATCAAATGATTCAAGGCACATTCTGTTTCTGCCTCAAAGGAGGAAGTGGTATTTTGATCAAGATGGCTCAAGATTTTTCACGTCCTGCCCCAGGTTGATAACAGAGCTCATGGACAAAAGAGAATGCAGTAGGAGCAGGTATCTCAAAATAACACTGCAGAAGTTACCTGGTTTCAGCTGAAATCCTGCTTCTCAGCCTGAAGCTCAAACAGTAAGGTTTGGCTAATTAAACCACCATAAAGATTGTACTCATAAATAAACACACATAATCTACATATCTTATAGTCCAGTGGATTGTTTTCCAAAACTCATGTCCTTGACGTATAGAATGGAAAGAATATTTGCCTTCCTCTCTAGAGCAGTCTGAAATTCATGAGCATAAAGGTTATTATTTAGGAGCTCCAAAATACCACTCTTTAAGTAGGGCACATTTACACCATTTTTTTTCACCTTGTTGTTTCTAGAAGCATTTAGAAATACGCATTAGATTCACAGGCAGAAAGAGTCTTTGTTTGACCAGGAAAAATATCTTGAGCTCTGGACTTCCCAGTGCTAGTGAATCGAAGTCAGGTGCTGAAATATGATCTTAGCATCATTTCTATGTATATTAGCTCAGAGTTAATAGATAGGTACATAGATCTACATTACAATTAATAAGTGTAGCCAGGGAAAAGTAGGTCCCACAGCACACCTTTCAGAAGCAAGCCGTTATTAATCAGCATTTTAACGAAGCATAATTACAACAGCTTATGGCTCCCACCAGGTAAAGCAATAATTATAGGTGCAACCAAATAAACAAGGAAAATAATTACCTATTTCTCAGAGCTAATATTAATCTAAGCAGGCTCGGAGTGATGGCTAGACAGACAGCTCGGTGTTTTTGCACTGCCAGCCAGAAAAAACTGCTCTGATCAGAGCAAGGTCACAGCTGCCATTGTCACAGAGCAGGGAAAGGCACAGAGTGGTTTTCGCCTCCAGGATACCTCCCAGATTTCCAATTCCCACGTGCCCTGTGTGTGAGAAGCACAGCTTCTCCTGGGCAGGTGAGGTGAGACGCCCTGGACTGAGGCACAGAGCCGTGCTGGATGGGCAGTGAGAAAACTGAGCAGGGAGAAGTGCCCACCATGGGCAGGACACCCGGCTTCCAGGGGATCCCTTATCTGCTGGAAAGTTATAGATAACTGGAAAGTTAACCACTGGCAGAGGAAGTGCCTGAGTTAGTCCCACCACTGTGACTGCCTTAGAGTAAACGGTGCTGTTCAGATGGATCAGAGGAAACCATTTAATAATTACTTTCCAGAGCAATTTCTGCTCTGCCATTCCCTCTATCCATGGAGAGCAGCAGACGCAGGCACTCCAAGTGCTGCTGGAATATCTGGAACACTCCAGGCTTCCTCTGGATTATGGTGGCTTGTGAGCACACCCCCTCCTGGACTCAGTGAGGCTTTCTGATTGCATTGGGGATCTCCCACCGCATCAATGCAGGCAAGTCCCAGGCATATGAAATAAAAACTAATGAAAGTTTTGGAATTTGTTTTCGTGATGCTCCCATCTCTCTATAGAAACACAAAATAAAGAGGTTGATGATGATTTATTGCCCACTGCAGCCCAGTGGTGTTTTTGATTCCAGCTCTAATACTGTTAAATATTAATACCTTAATGATTCTAATGCATGCTGGTATTACCTGGTGATCCCAAGGAAGGAGGTGGGGGTCAGGGAATACGGTGGAATGCTGCAAAGCACAGGCTGTTCCTCCAAAGTGCTGGAGACTGCAGTGTGGCAGCAGAAATAGGGAAGGAAAGTAGGCAGGTAATAGGACTAGCACTGCACAAAACCACAAGCTGCTGGGTCAAGAGACTAAATGATATTGCCAGTGATGTCATTAGGACACAATCAGAGCGTGGTTCTGCTAAGCCACATTTGTCCTCAGGCCCCTTCCCAGTCCTGTGAGTGTTTCAGCAGCACAGTTTCCTTGGGTTCTCCAGTGTTTCAGAACAAATTACTCTGGTAAACAGATTTGTGGCAACGCTTCAGGCTGAAAGACCAGCTCTGTCTTTGAGCAGCATTGACTCCTCAGGCTGACCCAAGTCAGCACAGACATGTCTGACTCCAGCCAGGCAGCTGGGAGGGCAGAACCAGGTATTTTGAGATTTCATTAAACCAATTCAAATCCACAAACCATTTTCCCTGCTCTCTGAGTGTTGTAGTGCAGGGTTGCCCAGGTGTGAGGACCAGGCTCTGCCAAAACCATGCAATTCATGCTCAGGAGTGGAGCATCCTTTGCTAGGGTTGCTTTGGCTTCATGATCAGAACAGCTCCTTCATTCTCATTCTCTCCTTTTTATTTATTTTTTTTCCTCACAAGGATTACGAAGCCTGAAAACATTCAGTTGTGTTTCATATTTAGCAAAGTGACTTTGCACATCCATGCTGATGTCAGAAAACATAAAAAAAGGAAACCACAAAAAGAGATGGGGTGGGACTTAAGGCATTTCTGATATTAATAAAAACACAGTGACATAAACAGTCCTTAAGAAACCACTTTCTCCTGAGAAGCTCCAGAACTAATCATTTGGGAGAAGGTTTGATATGTTTCAGCTAAGCTAAACCAAATCCCAAAGCCTTTTTAGCTTCACCATTACTAAATGGAGGCTTATGCCACTGTAATTTGGGCTTGAATTGAAGACATGAATGTCAATAAAGTCAAGAGGTTTGGATACAAGTGGGGTGGAAAATCTACCCTGCGGGACAGATTTTACCCCTTGCAAAAGCTGTAAAGCAAGGATTATACAGAAAATGAAGCTATATTGCCAAGAGCAGCGTATTTAAACCCTTCAGAAAACTTTTATGTAATTGTATTATTCCTTTAATTTAATTTCTTAAAATCTCTTTCTCTCCCTACTCCAAACAGTAACCATGAAATGATGCACTGGAAGGAGACGTGGTGGTGCCAAATTCTCCTCAGCTGAGGTGCTCTAAGCTCAATTTGAACTGACAAGGTGCCTGCACGAGGTGCTGAATCAAGTGCTTGCCTTGTGAAAAGCATCTTTTCCTGCCAACAGAGGGAATTCCTGGTCTCAGGACCATCCTGCTGCCCTCCCTTTGCATGGCACAAAATAAATAAGGGAAACTCTCCCAGTGTCCAACAGGACATGAAGGCAATAGATATGTGACCCAGATATCTGGGTTACCCACATGGGTTCTTTGAATGTTGTCCCATGGATTCCTTTGGGCCAAGTGCAAAAACAGAGCTAAAACCTCCACAAGCAGTTAAGAAGCAATTCCGAATTCCTATGACACTGCTGGAATTGAAATAGGTTCAAACCCTGGGTGTTTTTTAAAGTCTTGGGAGAGACTTATCTGTATTTTAAATGCCTCTAAAAACCTTCACCCGTCTTTTGCCTCAGTTAATCTATTTTAAGTACAGTAATAAGCATCATCCCTTGCCTCAGAAGTGTGCCATGACATTTCCTGAAATACATTAGTCAACTCTCAGGAGAGGTCCAAGGGGCAGAAAATTCTTTCCATAACTATTGGTGAGGAGGAGAACTCATCCCATGCTAACCATGGTTGCATTTCAGAGGAAAAAGGCTCAACGAGAGTAAGGAAATGTTTTAAGAAAACAGTTTCAGTTCAGCTGCAGTCTAAAGAAAAATATGAAGCCTCCACTGAATTTCCCCCAAATCTTTCTCCTTGGGAGCTTGTGTGATACTCCAAGTAGCTGCAGGAATCTTTCCAGGCAAATCAAACTCAAAGCTGTTGCTGCTGGCTGCCTGAGTCACTTGTACAAAGGTTTTCCATGCCACTTTACTTAGGAGGATATTACCTTAACTTCAAATTCCAAGAATAACACAGGGAGGGTTTCGCTCAGCCTGGATGTAAATTTAATGCCTGGCTGATCAAAGCAGGCTCTGCCTGTCCTGTGCAATATCTGCCTTCACAGAGCTGCACCCGTGCAGTGCTTTCCAGGAGGAGGAAAACACAGTGGAACCAACAGGAGGGATCAGCACGGATGCAAAAACGTCCATCACTGAAGCAAACAATGCAAAGGTGGGACAGCCAGAGGTGTGGTGACAACCAGAGCTGCACGGTGACAGTGTCCATGAGGGGGCTTGTCCAGCTGGGACCTCACTACCTTGGCACAGAAGCCTGGCCACTCAAGCAGAGCACACAATCCAAAAGAGAGCTGCCTCCCCATCCAACTCCTCCTCCTCCTCCTCCCAGGCTGTGAAGCCAGGCTCACAAAGAGTTGCAGGTTTTTTCAGGTCTGTGGAATCTCCTGTAAAAGTCTAGGCTCTGGGAGCTGTTTGATTGCTTGAGATTTCCCCAGCATCCATTTAAAAATGCAATTGTAGGCTTCACAGTTGGAGAGAAAAGCTTAATAATGCAACTGTATGCAGACCTAAAAATAGAGTCAAAAACATTTAAAAGACTCCCAAATATACCTGGCAATGCTAGATTCCAGCTTCACTGGTGCATTCCCTTTACTTCAAGCTTTTCTTGCAAGCACAGGGAAACTGGGGAGAGAATTAAAAAAACTAAATAATGAAGAGGAACTCATAACTGTGAAAGTTCAAAAACATTGAAGCAAGAATTAGGAGAAGATGCAGTGCCACAAATTAATTCATTTACAAAGCCTGCCTGGGCTGTTGGGGTCCCTTTAACTGAACACTGCACAAAAATGAGTCCCCATTTATGCAATGAAAATGCTGATGAACATCATCACCGTGCAATGGCTTCAAAATTGATTTGTAGGGGGTAGGAAGATTTTGTTTCACCTTCCTTAGTGGGGAAGCCAGACAGAGCTTTAAGCTTTATTGACTCTGGTATTACAATCACAGTTGCTGGTCTCTCAACCTGTTCCAGAATTGGAGAGAGGTTTTCTTCTCTGTATGACTGGGTACTGTAGCATGGTCGATTCTGTGCTGAATTGAAATTCATCAGAGCCTGCTTTGTCTCAACAGAGTAATGAAAGCCTAAAACGTTATTATGCATGAAATGGTTATGGAGCTGGTGAAAGGGTTGTTTCTCCCCCTCGTTGCAAAGAGGGGAAATATCTGACCTGACAATAAAAAGTGACTGGAAGAAAGATAAGTATTTCATATAAAATTGGCTCTACCTGCTAAATTGTGTAAGGGAAGCAAAAAGCATCAAATGGATCTCAGAGAAGGAGCCCAAATGATGAGATAAGAACCTCACCCCGGCCTGGGGCTGCTCGGTGCAGGGGACTCAGCTGAAATCTCTCTGCTCACAGCTAATCCAGTGTTTAAATACAGATGCAGTCTGCACATTCAGTTCTTTTCTTGATCTTCTAACATGAAACATTAGCAGATACTCCAGGGCACAGCACTGTTGTGCCAACACAACACAGGGCTCCCCTGGCTCCAATCCTGCAGAGAATTATGCACTTACTATGCCCCCGTGGCCCAAGTGAGCATTTGTAAAAATTCCTCGTGGAATCAAAGGCCTCAGCAAGATTTGGCTTTCCTAATATGAACTAAATAATGAAAATAGATGCACACAGTCACAATATGACTGAGAGTAGAAGAGAACCTTCGTAACAGGTAAACCTTGATCTGTAACCTTGATCTGTAAAGGCTCATCCCTCCCAGCCTAAACATTGTCCATGGAATGCCTGTGGTTTAGGCTGCATTTTGGGCTGTTTGAGGCAGACTGGGGGTGATGCTGCAATGTTGAACTCTGGCTGCATGTGCAGTGGAAAGGGGGCAGCTCACACAGCACTTCTGGATGAAGGGCACACTCTGTGCAGCTTGTCTCTCCAAGTGCCTATTAGAGTTAATTAGCTATTAAGTAATTGAATTATACACAATTGCACAAAACACACGCATATACACAGGTAAGTGCTATGCACTAGTGTGCATATGTAAATATATCTAGATATATCTATATCTCTATATATAATCTGCTCAGTAGCACACGGACATAAAATAAAGACACAAGAGGAACTTTGCCCTTGCTGAACTGGGTGGGGGTTTGCTAATTTGCTTGGATGGCACCCAGGCTCTGCCTGTGACTGTTTCCCACCCATTCCAGAGACAGCACCATGGCAGGGCAGCCTTCACCCACGTGCCATCACCTGCAGGGTCAGGGATGAGACTGAGACTGAGACTCCCTTGCTGAACAGGGTAGCAGGAGATTTAAAGCTGTGCTAAACACTCTTGAGCAGCTAGGCACTTCCAAGATTTTGAAGGAGGTAAGAAAAATCCCCAAACACATGCTAAACAAACCCACAATGTCTGTGTGCTTCTGTAAATCGCTCGATATAAACCACACATTGTTTACCCCTGTGAAAAAAAGGCTCATGAAAGTGTCTGGTTTCCAACCCCCTTGGATCCTCTCAGAGGGGGGCTCTCAAAGCAATAACTATTAAAATGTTCCTGCCATTTGTCTAATGCAATTCCATGCTCCACATCCATCTTTGGCGAGCTGACTTTCATTAACACTTCAAAAATAATTTAAGGTTTTCGCGGTGAAGGTTAGAAACTTTTCACAGCCCAGAGCTAATAGCTCTGCTGTTTACATGCTATAATGTCTTGATAACCTTTTCAAACACGCTGTGGCCGGCAGCTGGGACCTGTCCCTGCTATTTTTGTTCCCAGAATGTAACAGCAGAAATGCGATGACTTTGTGCCCCTGAAATGGTCACATTTCTTCTCTTTGGGCTTTGCTTCCATTACGGCACTAACAGAAGGGGCCTCACCTTTTCAAGAGGCTCCCAGTGTACTGAAATACAGCCCTGGCTGTCTTCTCCCTGGAGGAAGGAAACGTGCTGATTGTCTCACTGGAAACACCGTTTTGGGGGATAGGAGGAGGGCAGGCAGCCTGCCTTGCCAATCCAGGGGTGCCTTGGAGAAGGCAATGAACCCACATGAACCGTTTTGCTCAGAAGAATAAGGGCAGGATTCTTGTTTTCAGAGGCTGGATGGACAAAGGCACAATTCCACAGTGTTTATTCCAACACTGCAGCAAAACAAGTTCTGCAGCTCTCTTGCTTTGCCTTGCTTGAGTTGTGCACAGATTACAAATCCGTACTGGTGGCATGGCAGGCTGGCAAACAGCAGCTGGATGCTGTGGCATCCATAGGCTAGAAAATGTTGTCTCTGTCAAAAAGCAGGGATCTCACTTGCTTCAGTCTCCTGCCTGCTCAACAGCTGGAACAGGGAGGCAGGATGGAAGGATGCTGTAGTTTCTAAAAGCCTTTCTGAAAACATCACCCCAGTCTAATTTCGGCATACTGTCCTTAAAATTACTGGGCCAAAAAATGCCCTCAGATACAATTTACATGGAAATATTCAATCCCATGGAGAGCTCCAAGAGGGGTTTTCTCTCCTCTAAACCCAGAAGCAAATAAATGCAGCTGCTCCAAACTGATAGCAAGTAAAGGCCCTGAAGCTGAGAGAATAGGACCAGTCCATTCCTATTAAGTTAAAACATTAAAAGTCCTGGACAAGCTGTAAAAAACAGAGACATGATCAACTCAGTCAAATTTACAGCAGACCTGGGGGCACATCCATGATTTTCTCTCTCCTGGGAGCTCTGCTAGATACAGCTTGGAGCAGCCAGAAGCACCACAGCACGTGTTACCAACAATGAGCTAAATGAGCCCTAAAAGAAATCGTTTTAATGATCATCTTTCTCCTTTTGGGCAGGGACGTGGTTGTCAGAGGTCAATTTGTGTCAGGCTCCCTGTAGCCTTCTTGAACCCATTCAGAAACCAGATGAGGGGTTGTGAGTTCTTCCCAGTCCAGAGAGGGTTCCAGAGGGCCCAGTGGTTCCCGTGGGTGACACGGGCTGCTGCCACCACCGAGGGCTTGTCCTGGAGAGATGGACCTGCACTTGGGATCCTGGAGAGCATGGGGTAAAGCATCTCTGGCTACCACAGAGTCACCACCGAGTACCTTGAAGACAAGTACAGGCTTTTGATCTCCATCCAAGTGCTTTAATTTTTTAAGGTTGAGAAGTGATGACAAAAAACTTTTAAAAGATTTCTTGGCTGGGAAGGAGAGGGGAGTAAATCACAGAGCGAGGTATACATCCTACAATTTATTGTGGCTTATTTAGGCAGCCTGGCTAAATACTCCTCCGAAAGCTGCAAATTCAGCAGAAATTCTGCAAGGAGTTAGCGTAGCAAATGAGAACAGATAGTGATCAGGCTAGAGAACAGCAAGGCAGAGTCATTGTTAATTAAGAGACCTAAACGATGAGACCCGCTGAATTAGGTCAGTGAGTATTGCCCCTTCCTGCTCCGGTTTTAGGTTGTGTAAATTACTTCAAGGCAGGTCGTTTTCAGAGTTCCTGTGGCTGCCAGTGGGGCCGTGTAATGGACGTGAGAAACACCGCCAAGAAATATCCAACAATTTAGATCTGCTCTAGAACTGGGTCAACATACGGCAAAAGAAAATTAAAGTCAACAAATGCAAAGTAATGTTCATCGCCACACGATCCTCGGAACCCCTGCTAAGCCTAATTTATATAAATGGCTCCGAGAAGCTGACTACAAACTGGTTAAGCCTGCTGACAGCACAGAATTGGGGAAGTGGACATGGAGAGGGAAGGAAAAAAGCAAGCAAAGAAATTCTACAGAGTCCGTAGCTTTGCTGGGTAATTTGGACAAGGTGCAGCAAATAGCTTCTAATGTTGACAAATGCAAAAGCAATACAATTTATTTGCAAGATCTCAGGACAAAATGGGAATTGCCTTGAACTTGAGCAAGGGGAGGCTAAAATGGCTACAGCAGGAAGTCAGCAGCCTTTTTGACACAAAACCAGGTGGCACAGCCATTTTTAAGCTAGGAAAGAAATCAAGGTGAACAGAAAGGAAAAAAAAATAAAGCAACATTCAGGTTGCTTAAGATAACCTCCCAAAAGCAGCCAAATGGACCTGCTTCAATTATTACATCTCTACACCAAAGTCTTTAGCTGGCAAAAACACCTGCATAGCTGATACTCTGCAAAGCCTGAGCACAGGCAAGACCTTGCTCTGAGTGAACACCGTAACCTCTGTGTGAGCCAGGGGGAAAGGGACTACAGTTAATTCTGGGTGACTCCTGAGTTACTGCTGGTGAGGCCTGCTTAGAAATTCCGCTCCTGTGTTACATGAGCAGCCCTAGAGTACAGAAATGACAATCTCCAAAACAAAAGCCGCATCTTAGAGAGAAGGTTTTTTTGTCATTGCCTCAAGATTGATTCCAGTCATACCCAAATGTGTTGCAAGGAAGGCTTTTCCAAACGATCAGGAGTTGAAGGGAGAGAAGGCAGTGAGAGGCCAGTTCTGAGGGAGAACTATCACGAGTTTTAACCCTGCCCACGCCAGCCTAGCCAAGTGATCCCACTGCAGCACAGGGCAGCCTACAGAGATCAAGCCTAAACTTGAAAAACAGCCAGAACCAACTTATTTTAAAACAAAACTTCCCAGACTGTCCTCCATCTCCATAAAATGCAATAGAAAGTAACCTTTTGGAATACCATAGTTCAGTTCAGACATTAAGAGCAGACTGCACATTGCTTTGGCAAATATACTACACAGCCATGGCTGACCTAGATACAGAGGAGTGATCCATGCTGTAATAGTGAAATGAGCAGCAGGAAAACCTATAGGACTACTGTAGGCTATAAAGAGGGTGAGTTCAGACAGGAACCTAAAAGGGAGGGAATAAAAAATACAACACAGATGACATCACAAGTGCCGTAGTCAAGGAAACATGTTTCATTTTTTCCCTCAGTTCAGAGCAAGCAATCATAAAATGGACAAAAATAGGAATTCAGAGCCATTCCTATCTCCTTCCCTGAGATTATACAACTTTCAGAGACAATAAAAAGCAAGGTTTAGTCAGTGTAGACTTAGGATCTAATCTTCACAAAGGTTTGATCTTTCAATGTTCAGTTCATAGTAATTTTGTTCCTCACTTCAATGCACATTGCATCAGCCCAGGAACAACAGAACACTGTGTACACAGTGAGAACTCCTTATCAGCCCCTTTTTGGGGTAGTCTATCAATCGCCAGCTATGTGTTATGGCATTTTATTAGCTACTCTAAGTTAAATGCTTGCAGCATTGTCAAGGTGTTATGATTGTGCAGCTGAACTCCATTTTGAATCTCTTTATGAATGTCAGCTCCTTGAGCACAACAGCCAGCAAGCTGTTCTGTTTCTTACCCCAAACTAAACACCTCTGGCTCACAGGACCTGCTGAATGGCACCAGAGTCCCCCTTCCACCGCCAGAGCTTTCTGCTCCCAAAAGTTTAGAAAGCAGGTAAGAGGATTTGCACAGAAACGTGTCTCCCAGCCAGGGAGATATCCAGAGAGGATGGAAACCTTTCCTGCCTAAAACAATTCAGTCACAAAGCAACAAGCAAGAGCACATCAGAAAAAAAGGGAAAATAATGGATGTCAGGCATTGTATTTTGCCATTAGTTAGTGTTAGCCAACATATCTTAACAGGTCCATTCCTCGGGCCACATAAACAAGTCTGTCAGAGAGTCCCCACTTCTCCACGCTATCCTGATCAAAGTAGATCCCAGTCGTTCCCAAATGTAAATTCAAAAAAGATGTTTCTCATTTTGCAAATCACTCAACCTTTTCTTGACCCAGTGTCACACATTTAGTCACAATGCACATTCCCCTACTGCAGGACACGTAGAATCTGGTAAATGTCCCCACAAAGGTGCAGTCCAAGGCTGGGGGGCACTGGCCATGCAGCAGCATTCTGAACCAGAGGAGGAGCAGCAGTGCTGGAGGAGACACTGTAGATCTGCCCTCCACATCCTGGGTGTTCATCTCACCAAGTCAGCCTTCCATATGAGGTCAAGAAAATACTGGTCAAAAATATTGTTCCTTTTATTGCTTATACATTTATTTCTTGCCCTTTCTTACGGAATGAGCCAGTGAAAAAATACTGTAGTCTTTTATTTCCTTTTAAGCTATTGCCTCATCTTCTTACATTTTTATGTTCGTTAGAGATTCCTAACCTTTGAGTCAACACTCTAATGAATATTTAGATACTAAATTGGGAATCACAAATAGATCAGGGGCTATTAAAGATAGCCTGATGCATCCTCTGGATCAGAAAGTTCTTGATGTCCTGACTGCAAAAACTGGGTGAGTACTTCAGAATTTCCTCTGCCTTATGTCTCCCAGTTTGATTCATCTTTAGTACTATTCAGTAAAACTTTATTGCCACTAAAAGCTTTATCAAAGTGCATAGTGTTGCCTGAGGTCAGACCAGCCAAGCCTTGAGCCTCATATGAACTGTTTTGATGCATACAAAATCTGTCTTTAACAATTCCAGCCTCTCCTAATAAACTGGCCCATCCCTAAAGAGCACCGACTTTGAAATATAATTAACCTCCACATATTCTGCCTTGTGCAGCAAAAAGCACTAAGAAGAAAGAAGGTTTTTTATCTGATTCACTCCTAACTGTTAAATCATCATTCCTTTTATTATGTTTTTGTGCATTTCATCCTAGTGGGACACAGAAACAAGTTTGGGTAGTTTCATTGCCTGAATTTTCTGCTGCACACCAGCTGGCTGGTGTGGCTACATTCTCTGCACTGGAAAAGAACATTTATTTCCCATTGCTATACCGTCTCTACCACTTTCTTAGCAGGGAAAGATCTTTTCCCCTAACACAATTAAAATAAATAAAATATTATTTCTTCATACTATAGCTAGGCATTGTAAAGCCGTTTTGTGGTGATGAAGTTATACACCTCCCAGTTTAATTCAGTTTTCTATCTGTTCAGTTAAGCTGAAGCTTTGGCAGAGTATATAGCATTGCTGTGGAGCACACTCCAGGCAGGGAGGGGTTGCTCAGGGATTGCTTCTGCACATGCACTGATGATCTGGGGAGCTCCTTGCTGCCAAAATCAAGGAAATTAAGAACCTGACAGCATTCAAAAGAGAGGACGTGGCAGAGCTGCAGCACAGAAATGTTGTTTAGCCTGTGGACCAGGGGAGAAGGTGGGATGTGCAGCAGGGAATGAGAAAAGGGAGACCCGGCAGGTTTAAGGGAAGATGGAGAAGAAGCTGCACAGCTCACTGACAGCACATGGGCCTCCATGACTTCCTCAGGTCACTCTGCCAATTTGATGGGGACCATCCTGCTCCTGCTGCTTGTTGGAGCACCAGGGAAAGCATGACCTTGTTTGACAGGGAACTCTGCACCCACTGTGTGCCCGTGTCAGGTCCCCAAGCCAGCACAGCACCCAGCAAACCAGCTCCAGGTAGGTGAGGGCCAGCACAGTGTGCTCCCTGCACTGTTTCTGTGCCCTCCAGGCAGTTTGGACTGTTCATTTCAGGGCTGTGACAAGCACTACGTTCACTCTTTCTCCCACATGCACTTTGTGTAGTATCTGGATTAAGGATGCCTCCTCTTGTCATTCAAACTGTCTGCTCCACTGCTCAGAGCTGAGCTGGCTGGAAAAGGGAGAGGCACAAGAGCTGATATTCTCAACTTGCAGAATTTCTTCCATCAAGAAGGGATTTAGTACATTTGGTATCTCAGTTTAGATGGAAAGACAAGGAGACACAGACACCCATGAGTCCAAGGGAATGATGCTGCATGGAGAAGGTTGGTGAGAATTGTCCCCATAACCACCAGAAATATCTGATCTTCCTTCCTGCCTTGCTGAAATAATCCTTTTGTTGTTTGCCCAAATGCAGCCATCGCCAACTCTCATACCCAAAATAATTAGACTTGTGACATTTAAAGGAAGGACTCTGGCAGGTGAGAAACAGCAGAAGAAAAGCACAGCAAAATGCCATTGGATGCCAGCCTTCCAGGGAACAGTGATATGGGGCAGCTACAATCTGGCTGGAAAAAAGTGGGATGGGGAAAAGGGGACGTGGGTTGTTGAAAAGGCCACAAAGGCTCGAGATGTCTGCCTCACTCATCTAACCTGTGTGTCTCTCTATCAGAGCAGCAAAGTGCTGTCCCTGCTGGCTCCTGGTGGGCAGCAATGAAAGGAGGCACACAAAGTGATATTTCTCTCTCCCTTGCCTTGAGCAGGTGCCAGCAGAAAGCTTTGGCAGCTGCCGAGTGTTGTGCTCTGGGAATTTCTGCAGCACAGAGTGTTGGTCTCACTGCCGCAGTTGGATGACACCAGACCCGTTGGTGACAATGAGCCTTACAAGGAGAAGTGAAGGTGTAAAAACAAGATGAAATCCAAGCTGTGTTCTTTTGCAGGGCAGAAAGCATTTACTGACGTCAAGTGCTGCAGCCCGTTCCATTTGAGGTGCGTGTCGTGCCCAAAATGAATTCAAGAGGCCACAAATTCACCTGGAAGATCGATTTCATGGCCCGAGAGTCAGAATATTAACTCTGCATCACTCAGCTCCAAAACAGCCCCTCTTTTTCCATTTGTGCTGTTCCTCGCAGCCACAGCCACGCCACCTTTCTCTCCTGAGGCTGAGAGAGCGCTGTGTGTCACCCCCTCGCAGCCACCAGTGTCCAAAGGCACTGGAAAAGCAATTAGCAGTGAGAGGATCAGGGAGCTGGGAAGGGTGTGGGATGTGGTGTGAGGCCAGGGGGACAAGAGGGCCCGCAGGGCTGGTCTCACCCGTACCCACATGTGCCAGTCCCACAGCAGATGGGGTAACACCTGATTTTTATTCCCAAAGGAAGTAACAAGTGGAAAGAAGGATTGCTTCCTGCAGAAGGGAATCAAAGCAATGCTAATTAAGCACTGTGCCTGCCTCTCTGCTTTGTTGCCAGCGTCCTTTGTTGATCCAAAAGCTACAGAGGTGACTGTGGGCCAGACTTCATTTTTGGTGTCACTTCGATGATTTCAGTAGAAACACAATGAGTGATACAGGAGGAATTAGCCAAGTGACTTCCACAAACTTGCACCCAAGGTGCCAAACAGCCCCAGTGTACAGCCAGTTCTTCATCATCCTCACGGTGAAGGATGCCCTACTCTGCTCACTGTCTCTCATCTTGACCCAGCTCTCTACACATCACCTGGTGCACTTGACAAAAAAGAACAAACAAAATACACCCTGTGTGGTCCATGCTTCATCCCACTCACA
Organism: Daphoenositta chrysoptera; assembly: GCA_013397915.1. Classification (NCBI taxonomy): domain Eukaryota; kingdom Metazoa; phylum Chordata; class Aves; order Passeriformes; genus Daphoenositta; species Daphoenositta chrysoptera. The sequence continues at coordinate 266,453 of VZRO01003885.1, forward strand.
CAGTTAGCCTTATTCTAAGTCCAGCTCTAACTTTCCACTCCCTGGAGCAAAGGCAGAGGCAATCAGCTTGCCCAAACACAAAGAACCAAGCACCAAAGCAAATCCAGAGCAGTACGAGTTGCAGACAGGGAGCTCTGGGAGAGGGGAGAAGTCTTTGCTGCCTCCCTTCTTCCTTCCAGCCCCTTCACCATCCCCAAACACACTGCAAAGCCAAGACAGAATACACCGTGACTGGAGCATGAGGATGAGGAAGGACAGTGGCATTGGCAGACACAGACATGCAGCAGTCAGGGCGTGAGGAGACAGAATCCCACTAGGAGCTGGTGCTCGGCATCTCTGTTTGCCCTGCAGCAGTTTCTGAAGCATGAAGGTGGCTGCAAACTGGCTCCCACTGTCCCTGCAGCACAGCTCAGCTCTTCCAGGGCTGTGGGGAGGGGATTGGATCCCTGCTCTGCCTTCCTCCAGCACTCCCCCTCTGCAGCTCGTTGTCTGTTGATGCCCCCACTGTGGGTTTTCAGCTCCTGACAGGGTTAATTGGCAGGCCCAGCGGGGGAAATAGAATGTTTCAGCTCTGTGGTTGCTTTTTTTTGTCCTTGTTTGCTCATGAGGCTGTGGGAAAGTGCTGGCTCCTGAAGGGTTACAGAGCGAGCCCAGCAGGCAGCCAGCTGCTCTAGATCTCTTCCATTTATTCCTGGCCCCTGTTTGTGCCCCCTCATGCTGCTCAGGTGCATTTGGCAGACAGACATCCCTGCTCCTCAAACCGGGGCTAGGGGAGCAGAGGGCACAGGTCAGGACTGGGGGGATGACAAAGCCACCAGGCACAGCCCTGGCCACTAAGGGCCATTCTGCACCCAGGGCTTCTCTAGCCCTTTTTTTCTCTCCCTCTGAGGCTGGGCTTCAGCAGAGACAAAAACCCCCTCCCAGCTTCTTCCCTGAAAGCACTCTCATTCCTTTTCCATTTTCATCTAGGTTTCCAATGAAGATTTATTACTCTGAGTGATTACGCTGTCAGCCAAATGAGCAGGGAATAGGAATATCCTTTCTTCTTGCATTCCAGCCACTAGTCCGTTTGGCTTTCAGCAAAAAGAGCAGATTTAGCATGATTTTACTCCCTCTTTCTTGCAGGTATTATTTATTTTCAGGCTGACAGCATGTGGGAAAACCCATCAAGAATCAGAACCCTGGGGCATGAAGCCGGGTTGTTATTCACCTATTTAAAACCTCGAAGGAATGGGGTGGTCAGTTAAGTGTAAGTCATGTAAAACTCCAAGGCAAAGACTCCCTATCAACACTGAAAACCAGTCAGATGTGGCATGAGAAGCAACTAACAACAGGCAAAGAGGGCGGTGAGGAGACAGAAATGTCAAAGCAGAAGACAGCAGTAGTTCCCATCCTACACTCAAAAAACCAGGAATTGTACACAGGATGACAATTGCCAAGGAGATGAAGCATGCACGGATGTGCAAAGAGATTTTACCCAAGACCTATGAGATTAAGATTTATTTTTGAAGATTGATTTGTTGGGGTTTTGGTTGTTGTTTTGTTTGGGGTTTTTTTTTGCCCTGGGATGGGTGGGGAGTGGTACATTTTTGTTTTTAATTTTCATTTCCCTGTTACAAGAATATTCCTCTGTCATGTGAGAATGCAGCTGCAGCAGTAACACCACACTATACCTGAATGACAAGGACACAAACCCAAATGTAAATAAAAAGAGTACCCAACTAGTCTGATTTTGGTGCCCACCTGTGAGAAATGCGAGTAACAAACAGATTACATCAAAAAAAACACCACTCATGCTGGATTTCTGACATAACTGGTTAGATTATTAAAATGGTAATCAGTAAAAAGGGCAATTTCAATCAATCAACTTCATCTCCTAAGGAGAAGCCACAGGAGGGAGAGTGAAGGAGTCAGGAGATCTGGTTGTGCAGATTTAGGCAAATCACTTTGCTCTGTATGCCTGTTCCATTTCCCTTTTATCTCACTAGACTGTGTCCTAGCACTGTGTCATCGTCTAGACAACGCCATTTCTCCCGTCCTGCATTTTCATCCAAGAAAACACTGGGAGAGGAAAGGACAGGCACCGAGGCTGCAAAGCTCTTTACAGAGCCACAAACAGATTCAGATCCCCGCGTCTCAACACCCTGAGTCACCAGTAAATGGCCAGAAAACCTTCTGGCAAAATATTCCTTTTTTTCTTTCCTTATGTTGGTCCAACAGAGAAGGACAAGTTGCTATTCCGAGATCCCAAACGCAGCCCCCTGCTCGGGGGAGCCGAGGGCTCAGCCCTGCTGATGCTCTGTGCCTGTCAGCACAACACCACTCCTGCTCCGACAAAATCCGGGCAACGGCACAGAAACGCAATGATAAAAAACACCCAAACCCTGTTAAAATGGCAAAGCTGCAAGCTGCTAACCAGGAAAGGCAGGGAGGGAGGGAAGGAGGGAGGGAGGTGGTGTGACCACCCCCAGGCCAGGCGGGGGGACGGTGGCAGGGTCACAGCGGAGCACAGGTATCGTGACATCGTGACAGGCAGAGTGACCCCTCCACCTCGGATCACACACGGGGTCCCAAAAGGCTCTCAATCAACTCAGGGCTGAAGCGTCCCACCAAGGTCACTGCAGACAAAGCTCACAGGGAACACACTGCGTTTTCAGGGACTGGTCATGGTTTGCCCGGCTCCCCTCGGGCCCTCGCCAGGCTGCGGATGGAGCCGTGGGATGGGACTCCCAAACTGCCTGAGCTGCAGAGCACACTGGGGAAATAAATGGCAGGAACAATGTCCCCCTGGGTTCTTCTCTTTCTCTCCGTATTATCGTGTCACTGTGCACGTCACCTTGTAATACTGGGTTATTTATCATCACTGAGTGCCTAGATTGGCCCCGCTAGAGAAAAATCAAAGAAAGCAGCAGGGGCTGGGCTTTGATGAAGAGGAAACAAATTCTTCCCTTCAAGAGCATGCAAACTTCTCTTCTACCCCATGCACACCCACACACACAACCCAGGCTGCTCCTTTCCCCCGCCAGCAGCTCCTTTCAGCCTCACGCATCCCTGCTCTTCTCCCTTTTCTCTGCTCAGATTCAGCGCCTCGTTTCTATGGATTTCTGTGTCAACTCCCTCAAGGATATTCACTGGAATGGACACATTTACAGGATGACTAACGTTCTGAAAGCAGGTGGTGCTATTATAGTTATACAAAAGCCACCTATTTTTGGTGCCTCGTGCTGTCATCCTGTTGGGCTCTGCTTTGCTTTGCCTTGTTATTGTACCAACTTCTCAGCACCGTGGCTCTGGGCTGCTCCAGTTCCAGCTCTGTCTGCAGAGGCCTGATTGAGGGGCATCTTTGTTCCCTGCAATGGTGGCTTGGAGCTTCCCCACACAAAGAGAGGCCTGCAAGTTTCTTTTGCTGTCATCATTCATTTCCTTCATGAATCTCGAGAATGTACTTATGAAAAAAAAGTTCTGGTATATGTGCATATCTAATGTATGCATGCGCTCACGCATATAAATTTTCCTATGCGGAGCAGCAGCCTTAAAGTAAAATGTTAGAAGTTGACTACATTCACTTTATCCTTATGCCATTTTTCAGGTAAACACTTTGAAAGTCATCAGGTAAATTTTGAGTATTGTCTGTGTTCTTCAATTATGTCCGTTCACATTAACTGCTTAAAATTTAATGTTTTAATAATTTGTATTGGCTGGAAACTCTTAGCTTGTCTCATTTCAGCTCTTGGCACGTGATCCTACCTGTCCCTGCACTCCTGGGTTTGGCTGGTAGCACTGCAAGGGTGCTGTACTTATCTGCAGCCACAGACCATCTCTGCCTAAATTCCATCTAAGCACCCAAGCACTGAGAAGAAAAGCGAGATGGAACACAGGCACAGAGTTTAAATAAAATCACATTATTAGCAGTCACATTTCCCAAACCTCAGTTCTGAGACCTTACTAAACTAATAGTGAAATGACCAGGAAAAAACAATGTCAGCATATGACAGATTAAAAGTGCATATAACAGAGCAGAGACCACTGCAGGAAGATCCTCAGGCAGACCAAAACCACCAGAATCTCCTATGTCCTTTTCACCTTGAAGGGAGAAGCTGGATTTTCACTTTCAGCTGGCACTTTGCAAAACCTGGCAATCTTGACTCCAGCTCCTTTTACTCCTCATAAAGGCAGTGGAGGGCAGTATAAATTGTGTGTGTGCTTCCCAAAGTGGTTTGTGCCAATCCAGCTCGCGTGCGAGGGATTTGCATTCAGAGGGCTTACACTAAGTACAGAATTATTAATACAGCGTTGCACTCGATACTGAGCTGAGACACTGCTTGTAACCAGGGGAAAAAACCACTACCCTTCTGCTGTAAAGCATCTAAATGGGAATCAGGCTCAGTCTTGTCTCATAGCGTAAATGTCCTGACCTGCTGTTCCCTACTTTGTAACACAAATTCAGCTATAATCAATTATGGCTTGAAATGGTCCTTAAACATAGAGAAAAATCCAAAGCACATGCAAAGGCCTCTGATGGTAACTGATGTGATAAAGCAGCACAGGAAACTCCTTTTTTAAAGGCTGATTTTAAACGCCTCTGCAGACAGATGCAGTTGCTGTGCTGTGTACTGCTAACCTTGAACTGACATTAACAAGTGTATCCAAACTTTCCTTTTCCAGCCAGGATGGGGACTCCTCTGACAGCTGCTGCACATTCCCCTCTCCCCTCATTTCATCACCAACTATCTCTCGGTAATCGATAGCAGTCAAATCTAGATCCCATTGGGATTCACGGTGAAAACTATTGACATCAACAGGTCAGGAATAGCCGAGAGAGGATTTATACGACAGAGAGCAGGGAACATGAGCAGGAAAAGGCCACCCCAATCTCAGCTGGCGTAAATCAAGATAGATACAAATTTACAACTGATGAGGCAGGGGAAAAAGGACAAAAGAGAATAAAAGTATCTTTATTTAATCAGCTCAGATGCAAACACAACCTCCTCACAGCCCCGTGTCACAGGAAAGCTCGGACCTGGCCGGGCTACAACAGGGATGCTCCGTATCCTCCAACCTGCTGCCGCCAGGGCAGCCCGGACACAGAGGGGAAGCAAAGGGAGAAAAAACCCGCTTTGTTCCTGATTTTAGCAACCAGCAGGAAAACATACCCTGCTCTGGGTCGGCTGCCACGGAGGGACGGCGCGGGCGGTGCCAGAAGAGGGCACTTGAGCTCCAGCAAGCGGGAGATGCGCGGCAGCGCTCCGGCAGCGCCCGCCCCGCCTGCGCCGCGGCAGCGGGGATGCGCCGGCAGGCGAGGGGCTGCTGCTCCCAGAGCTCGCCCCGAGCGCTCTCCTCGCTGCCTTTCCTGCCTCGGGGCTTCCTCGAGCCCCCTCATGAGCAAGGAGCTGGAGCTGGTGCTCCCGCATCACGCAGGTCCCTATCCTGGGTTGCTCCAGCAATACGGATCGTGTAACAGCTGGAATTCTCTCCGTGCTGGAGCATTTTGTGGTCGCTCCCCCCACAGACCCTCTGGAGTGCAGTAACATTTACACTCTCGCCAGCCTTGCCCCCAGCAGAAGCATTTCTTGAGTCCCTTTCCTTTGCTCAGCTGCCTGTTCTCATTAAACTTGCCCAAACTTAATACTGCTGAGAACTCTTGTTGGTTGAAACCAAAAATACAAGGTCAGAAGTTTTGGGGTGAACATACATGAAACACACAAATGCCTGCTGCCCAGCAAAGCATCCTAAAGACAGAGGCTACCTGCTTTTCCCAGCTGTGTAATCTGGTTCAAAAGCAGACTGGTCTCCCTACAAACCTTACTCACTGAAGCACATAAACTGCTCCCATCCCTCCAGGCACAACATAATCAGCCATGCCTCATCTCCTCAGAAAACTCCTGACAACAAAATTTCACAGCTTATGCAAAAACCTGAATTATAGGCAAGAAAGACCAGAAGAGATGAAGAAAAACAAACTGAATGATACAGCAAGCAGGAGAATTTAGGTCTTGTTTTGAAAGCTTTCTTTCTTTTCTGTGGTGTTCCCTATGACAAATATGAAGCCATCTTCTTGTTTGAGATAGGTGAGCACAAAGTAATGGCTAATGTATCTGAACCAGTCCATAAACTCCCCCTGCATCAATCTATACCATCTAATTCTAAGTGGCTGCCTCAAAGTGGTTAGCCCTCTGTTTGCATCCCAAAAGTTTCCAGACATATGAATAAACCAAGCACGGATAAATCAGGTCGGAAGGTCTGCTCCTCAGATGGATCTGGCAGCTGCCTCGGTTTATTGGCAGCTCATTTATCATCTCAAGAAAAGTATTGATGGTTCTAGAGACACAGGCCCTTTCTGTGTCCTGGCTGAAGGAAAGCTGTCCTTCTGGGCAGGCTTTGGAAAGAAAGTCAATGCAACAAAATCTGCTTGGCAGAAACGTGAGGGATGTGGTGCAAAGAGGAATCATTAAGTAAGGAAGAAGGAACACCAGGATGATAACGCTGTTGGCCCAGAAATAGCCCAGTCTCAAATCTTCACAGCATTACAGCAAGAAGATGAGATTGTGAGAGTGCTAACAGGCCCAGCCATAGGCATCTTCTCAAGTGGAGGTATGACTGCTGCACAGGAAGAGACAAAGAGCCTGAAGCTCTGTGCTGCCAACAGAACCAGCCACTTAGCAGACCTGGAAGAAATTTGCAGAAACTCAGTGATGAAAAGGCTTGAAAACAGGAATAATGGGAATGAAGTACTGGAAACTCTCCGCCCTTGGGCTGGCAGAACCGTGCAGTCCTGACTCCACACAGGAGTGCTGGCAGTCCAGCTGCCTCTCTTGTAGAAAGATACCAGGAAGACAACTGGAGCCTCCAAGCCATTTCCGTTCCCTATCTCGATTAAACCAGCTGCACTCCACTTGAACAGCATATTTAAGGGTTTATTGAAATTAATATTGAGATCTGTCATGTATTGATGTGGTGGGAAGAGATCTCACTTTTCACATGTCCCCCCAATATTGCTCCATCCAAATATCTACAGAAACAAGCCCAGTGTAAGCTTTTGCTACACACAACACTCCACTGTCTTGCAGATCCTCTTTGCTACAGGTCTTGAGCAGTTAACATTCACACTGGATTTCTAGAGGGACTGGGTGATGGAGAAAAGATGAATGGATTGTCACCTATCGTTTGGTCTTTTATGGCATCAGATGACAGTTGCCGGTTTAATAAGGTTGCTTAGTTCCAGAAAAAGAAAAGACCAGCCTGACAGCATCATGAATGCAACCTGACCGTGGGAGCACGTTATCCAGAAGTTGGTTTGCTGGGAAGAGTGATGCACACCAATCATAATGACAGACAGCAAGGTATTTGGGATATTGCAGTTTTCAAAAATGTAATCCCTCCAATAGGCATTGGTGGCCAGAGTCTTTTAACCAGATGACCAAAAACTCCAGTCTATGCTGAACAGAAATTCAGTTAATTTAAGAAGTTTTGAATCCCTCCTAGGTACTGGGAAAAAACAAGAGGACAGGAGAGCAAGCACAGTGCTAAGTGCATCAGGGATGGAGCACACGATGTTTACAGTCTGTACTCTCAAACTGAAAGTTTTATTTTTCATTTGGTGCCTATCCCTGCTATTCAGGTGACCAGGATGGGATTTATCCTGAATGCAAATAAAAATCACACAAGAAATACCATTGGAGTCACTAGAGTTGATTCTCCATTACTTGGCAACTCAAACAGTTGTCTATAACTAGAAAAAAAGATGTAAGATGAAAAACCAATTCTAGACATGATTACCTGATCTGATAATATTTTTCTGCTTATGATGTACAGGGTAAGTACTCAGCAAATAACTATGGAAGCTATGAAATTTCAAACCTGAAATACAGGTGGCTGATGGTCAATGCTGCTCCCAGGGTAACAGGTAGGAATCACAAAATAAAGCTCGCAGGAGGCAGGCTTAAAACGAACAAGTTATTAGTAAACTGTGGAAATCCATAACAAGGAATGTTGTGGATGCTAAAAATATATACAGGTTCCTGGGAGAGAAATCCATTGACTGTTAGCTCAGATAAAATCAACATGTGGGTTTTGGTCTCTTCTCCCAAGTGACAAGTGATAGGACTGGAGAAAATGGCCTCAGGTTGTGCCAGAGGAGGTTTAGGTTGGATATGAGGAACCATTTCTTGACAGAAAGGGTTTTAAGGCACTGCAGCAGGCTGCCCAGGGAAGTGGTGAAGTCACTGTTCCTGGAAAGATTCAAAAGACCCATGGATGTGGCACCTGAGGCATGGTTCAGTGGTGGGCTTGGCAGTGCTGGGTTACTGGTTGGACTTGATGATCTTAGAGGTCTGTTCCAACCTAAATGATTTAATGATTCCAGTATCTCTGGCTCTGGGATCCCCAATCCACTAATTGCTGGAAGCCAAAGAATATTCAGGGAAAATAGTTACACATTTATTCTGTTACTGAATTCTTCTCAGGCACCTTATTTTGACCTCTGTCAGAGACAAGACACTGCAGAGGACTGGTTTTGATCTGAGCTGATTTGGCTGCTCTCTTTTTAAGAGACAAGACATGAGAGAATCAGACCCACCCCGCTCTTATCAAAACACAAAGGTTCCTGAACACCAGATCAAAGCTGCAGGTCATCTTTAGTTTCTGCCTGAGACATGTTCAGGCTTTGTTTTTCTGAGCCGTGGACAAAGTTTCAGCTCTAGGTGACAAGAAACCCAGCTGGCTTGGGGTGGGCCTGTACTGGCCTTGGCTTGGATGGGTGTTCTCATCATCTGTGAACTGAAACCTGACAGGGTTCTGGCCTCGTTCAGCAGAGGCTTGATGGGGAAGATGCAATCTGCTTTCCAGAATGCCACAAGATATCCTTTGTTAGGGTTTGCACAGATGTTAGGGGTAAAAGTGTATAGAGAAAAGGAAAGTGAAGTCTCAACTCATCAGGGACATGCTCAGAAAGAAAAGGAGATGTTGGATCTGTTTCCTGTGACTTTCATGCCTACTGTCCTCCTCTGGTTTCTAACAATAGACATGCAGCTGTCCCTACTGGAGAGATTAATTGTGGTCTCTCTGCTCATTCAGCCAGCTATTTTTCATGAAACTCATAGGAATGTAATATCTCTGAGACCTTTATCACTGTCAAATTCAGTTGCAATTGGTCAAGCAGCTGAGAAAGATAGACACACGGACAGAAAGACGCTTGTTTCTTTGCAGAAAAAAAACCATCTCTTATGCCCTTCCAGAATGTTGGTATTTGGGACTAAAGAAGTACTAGTGCAAAAATAGCTTCTGCACCCTAGAATTCCCTTTAATCAACAATAAGTGCTGCTGAGCCTTTAGGTAGCAAAATACGAAAGAAAGAAGGAATAGTTTGGGTGAAAGACAGTAAAAAGTGAACAGAAACACGAGACTGGGCGTGTCTGATTAGTGAAACAACACCTGAAAAAAAGCCCAACGAGAAGACAGAAAGGCCTGGGGTAGGGCTAATGACCTAAATGCCAACGAGATGGTGGGGACACAGACAAGGCAGGAACAGGGGAGAAGACTCAGCCAGGAGTGAAGAGACACAGAGCAGGGGAAAAAGAAGACAAACATGGAGACACAACACCACCACAGGCTGGCAGAAAGCAGAGTGTCTCCCAGAGACACTGCAGTTTGGCTGTTTACTGCTTTTTGAAAAACACCTCGTTCTGAATGGCTTTTTTTTCTCTTCATCCCCACTGACATTTGGGAAAGCTTCAAAGCACAGCACTGTCTAAAGCCCTTTCCTAACCTAAGTCTCCAACCCACAGACATTACTCTTTAGTTATAATAACCACTCCCCTCAGACATTTCCAACAAATTGTTAATATCTTTTAAGCCCTGCTCTCCATTGCCTTTCAGATTAGCCTTGCCCTTTCCTTTGCACTTAAGTTTAGCAAGTGTTACTAATAGGAATTTAACATTTACCAAAGAATTATTTTAACTACAGATCTAATAGCATTTGTATGGTGTTCTGAGCACCCAAGAGCCTCGTATCAGTTCTATATGCTTAGTTTTGTCTAAGTTGCCTCTAAGAAAAAGGAAAAATACAAGTTTAAAAAAAAGAAAATTCATGAGAGAGGCGTTCAAACACAGGAAAGCCAGTTCCAAGAAGGATAGCAGCAGTGCCTGGAGAGATCTTTCCCTTCTCTATATTATCCACAACCCTGTAACCATGTGATCATCTGCTCCTTCCAACCATTCAGCAAAAGCTTGGTCTAAGTGCTTGGTCTGAGTTATTTTTTTCTTCTGCAGAAAAGAAATACTAATAGAAAAATGTAACAATGTTTAATATTAACTAGCAAATTTTATGGGGTTTTTTTAATATGCTACCATCAAAACCTTTTTGATTTAGAGAGCTTTGTTCATGCAGGCCAAGAGTCATTGATAGCTTGAGTGGAAAGCACCGATGAGGCTTTCAGTTAGCAAAACCTCAGTGACAGCTTGGCACCAGCAGCGTTCAGTGTCTCAACAGAGACCCCAAACGCTGCACTGGATGAGACCATTTTTAGAGCTGGGCTTATGAGGATCAGTCTTCCCAGCCCTAGGCAGGCTGAGGAGCACATCCTGTGCCAGCACGGAGCTGGGGACAGCTGGGGGATGCAGGGATGGGATTTGCACGTGTGTCTCTAAGATGCTCATGCTCCAGCTGTCCACAAGGTCCCTGCTCCTGAATACAAATGTAAATATTGACGGCTCTCAAGTCAACCTGTCCAAATTCCCTAGTCCAGGCTCACAGCTACTCAAGTCTTCCTGCTCTCCAAAGAAGGCAAACTCCTGTGTTCATGTCTGAGACTGACTGAGAGCATTTCTGTAAGTCTGGATATGCATCCTGCTTACATTCTCATCCCACAACCACCATCTGTTCTCTCCCCTGTACCTTGGTATCCCTGGGAAAGAAATCTGTGTACACAAGAGGAAGGAAAAGGTAACTGGAATCATGTGGTTAAATGGAATCATTTTGAAGATGTCTTCCAAGACTGATATTCTACTTTGAACAAAAAAAAAAAGAAAAAAAGAAATTCTTTCCTTAAAAGAAAAAAAAACACCTTTATAATACACTTTCTACTTTTATAGCATCTTTCATCTGAGGCTATCAAAGCACTTTGAGATACGGATCCTAAAAAATCCATTACAAAAATTATACATATTCCTAAGTTGACTGTAGTCACTTCCCTTAATTTCCATTTCCTTGCTGATACTCCCAGACAGTGTTTGCATAGATTGATGCACTCAGTGCTACAGGCAACTAGATAAACAAATCTACATACAAATATAAACTCTCCCCCACAAACAGCCTCTCTTACAGAAGTATTTTTGTGCAGCGTTGTCCACTCCATTGAACCCTTTGAGAGAATGAGGTGTGCATACTGCAACACCATGTTCTGCTTTGTACTTTCATTCCACTGCACTTCATTAAACAGACTTTCACTGTTTCTTAATTTTCTTCGAGCAGGTCCCACTGTACATACCCGATATGAACAAACACACAGATTCCTTCTGGGTGTGAGCCAACAGCTGCAACCCTGAAAAATATCAGCTTCTTATATCATTAACTGAGTTTCCATGGTGCCCTGGGGCAGAGATATTGATGCTTGACAGCATTATCACTATAAAGTAACTTTACAACTCTATAATTTAACTCTATGCTTCCAGTAATATTAAGAGCATTTGAAATTGTGGCTGTAAACCTTGACACTTTCACACAGACTGGGGAGCTGGAAAGAGCATTTTGTTTCCTCCAAACCTAGCCCTAAACGTGGTACTAAGAAACAACCAAATACTGGAGAGAAGATGTGCAGGGAGGTCATTAATTAGGATTAATGCCACGTTTTGCAACACACAGGAAGGAGCCTATTTCTAGGAGCTTAGCAGGAGAAGCAGACCTCTGGATGCCTTTCCCTGAATATGTGCCTGATTTACTTTGAAATCATCTTGGCAAGATGCTCTAACTGAAGTTCAAACCTAAGCCACACTGGATAACCTCTGCAGAGCTCCCTCAGCTTTATCAGCACAGCTTTTCATACCTCATTGGCTTTTGCTAGTAATGTTGCCTTTACTGGCTGGGAATGAACCTGCAAGGGCCATAATCTGTCTCATGAGGATCTTCTCTTAAGGATATCACTAACAGAGATAGGAGGATCAAGACAGGCAGTTGCCAAAAAAAGAAATGTAAAAAAGCCCAAAATAACCAAGTACATTTGCCCTAGGGGACTGGCAGGTACATGAAGCTCTAAAAGTTATAGATGCTTTTACTGGAATTGTAGTTTGCATACAGATTTCTTTTCCCCAGGACAGGCATTTACTGAGATCCAAGTACTCTCTAAAAGGAATCTGGATGTAACAAATGACTGTTTCCTCCGGGGATTTAACTTCTCAAGTCCCCAGTCAAGCAGCAGGCAGATATTCTGCTTGAAGTTAAGAATAAGAATGAACCCAGTTGGTCTCTGTGTCGAGAGTCCAGGGTGTGAGCTCCTGTTAGGTATCTGAAGATATTCTAGTCAATCCAAGCCTTCATTCTGTGGCTGTAGCCACATAAATACACTTTTATGCCCACAAACAAGAGAGAGTTCAGCAGTGCACCTTTGGATAGGGTCCTTCTCCACCCAGAGGAAGCTTGCAATTAAGACTAAAATACACAAAAAAAGCTATGGACATGCTGACAATTGTGGTGCCCACCCATCTGGATGATTATTCTCCCCTACAGCTACAGTCATACCAGCTCCTGCCAGGTCTCCATCATTTCTGCCTTCCTGCCTCATGGCTGGGCTGTGGAAGAGAAAAACCTTTTATTCTCTGTTATGGGCCGTCTGCTTTGCAGCCAGGATCCAGGTCAAAGCCTCTAAAAAATGAACCCAATAGATTTTAAAGCTGTTGACGTGAGAGCTCTTTGCTGGCTGCTCTCAGGTCAGGCTGTGGTGGCTGCTGCTCACAGCTGCAGGGGGACATTGGAGAGCACCAGCTCTGGGTGTTCTGTGAGAACAGGGCTCAGCCCTGCAGCTGGGGATTCATCCTGCCTCTGGTGCCACCATGATTTTTTGCCTTTTCTTTTATACCCCTTTTATATAATTTTTCTATATTCTTAGTGCTTCTACCCCACGTTCTTAAACTCAATATTTTGTTAAGCCAAGAGACCAAACCCCTTGGCAGGCTGGCAGTGAGGGGTCAGAGAGCCCCAGACACCAAGGGCCTCTCCAGAACACATCCTGTACCCTGAGCTGGGCCCAGCCAGGGGAAGGTTCCTGGGCCGGGGGTTCCCTGGAGCCTCTCACTGGGGAATCTTTGCTGGATGTGCTCATTTGTGAGGCCCAGGATGTGACCCCGAGTGCCCGTGGGTGGCATTCCATGTGCTCTGGGGCATTGCCCTTGCCTGTGCTGCACCTGAGGGGCTGCAATAAATACCCAGGGGAAAAAACCTTTTTCCCTTCTAACTGTGTTTGGCTCTTAATTTTAAGACCAGGGATAAGGCATCACCTCCCTCTCTTTTATCCCTTGTTCCCTGCCCAGCTCTGAGGCTGGTCTGAATCGAGAGAGCTCAGCAGCTGAGCTGCTGGTGGTGAGTGTTACAGAGCAGTTTACAAGCCCCGTGTCATAAGCCCTGTAAATGCCTAGTAAAACATGGATTTTAATGGAAGCATATCAGCTCATTTTCAAGCTTCTTCACCTGGTGCTGAGCTAACTGTTGTTGTGCTGCCTTTTTTAATCAGTTACCACCAAATGTGTGCATGTGTGAGGAGGGTTTTAAACATTTCTCTGTCCACTTCCAGGCGAGTAACAGACAAGCCTACAATCCTCTTATTATGCTCTGGAAGCAGCGTCCATTCACCGTTATCTGCAGCACGTGTTATCGCAGGGTTTTCTGCAGAGCTTAGGGACACATCCCTGATGTTTCCCACACTGCAGGTACGTATCAGTCAGACACAGACCCACCAGGCACTCACACACCTCTGCAGGAATGTCTGACAGGACCTTCAGCAAGCTACACCCGATGCAGTGCTTTGTTTGCCTGATGAAAACACAAGAGGCACTCCAGCAGTGGCCATTAGTGATATCATGCCAATCGAGGCCGGAGACATTGATGTAACCATGTTAATTCTGTTAGAAAAGGCCAGAAACTCAGCACTCTGCATGATGTTATCCCACCATCTATGCCCCAAATATACTTCCCCTGCACGGGCTGAGGGAAGATCCTTCCCTCCTGGATTTCATTTAAATACTACAGCCTCAGTAGCCAATTTCTTTTTATAGAACATGCCGGGTTTCATCCTCTAAATCCTGAACCAATTCATTTAGAACACATTCAGTCATACTAACTGGAGTAATTTAAACCTGATTTCTACTTCTTATGATACCTTCCCGTCCTTTTTTTCCTACTTTTCTTACTGTTAGTGTCCACGCTAACAATGTAAGAATTCAAACACTTAGACTGAAAGTCTGTCTTCCATGTTCATGCATGCAAGCTATCCACTTATCTCAAAAATTACAAAGTATGTTTCAGTCAGTGACACAAATCTGAACAAAATGCATAATCTCCCCCAATGTAAAAATGTGTCCATTACAGTCTCGCACAGGGGTTTGTATGGATCATAGAGTTAACATGTAAAACCTGGAGAACATGAAGAGATAAAAACCCACCAACAAACCTAATCCACTTATATACTGGCATGAAAGGCAGTAGTACTGTGATCTCATTTGCCACAAATGCTGTAAAGAAAAGAAGCTGACAGGTATCATTACTTGTCAGCAGTGCAAACACAAGCCTGTTCAGAGTTTGTTCCATTTTCCTACCTGTCAACAGGAACAACATTAGGTTAAATTATTATTTTGAAGAATCTGGAGATCCTAATTTGTTCTGTTCTCTAAAAGGAGCCATTATGGCTAGTTCTGGATGTGTGAGCTCCTTTGTAGTCTCTTCATGGTCATGGGTGCCCTGAATTTGAGGCTGAATCTCAGCCTGCACTTTCAGCAGTAAAATTTAATTCAGCAGTAGAAGCTTTGAACAATCCTAGCCTCCCTGATCCTGCCTCTATTGAAAGGAAAGGGAAAGGAAAAAAGGAGAAAAAGAAAAGAAAGAAAGGAAAAGGAAAGGAAAGGAAAGGAAAGGAAAAAGGAAAGGAAAAAAGGACTCACACAACCAAATAACATCACAGTGGGATGAACAAAGTCCTAAGAAATACATCTTTAAAGGCAGATTTCCAGAGTACCTGCCCTATCATTTCACAGTTCTTGGGCTCACTGTATTTTATTCATTTATTTGCTTGAGTTGCTGCCTGCATGTAAGTAGATAGTTAATAGAAACAGCCCTGTCCTTGGAGGCCAATCTGAACTGACTGCCTGTGTCTTTGGTTCAGGTCCATTAAAAAATCCGAGCATTAATTAATCACTGACTTGCAAATAGCTTGGAAGGGCTGTTCGGGCTAAATTGGAACGTTCTGCAATTGTTTTACTTTCGGTCACAGGCACTTCAGTGATGCGAAAC
The DNA here is from genome assembly GCA_013397915.1 of Daphoenositta chrysoptera. Classification (NCBI taxonomy): domain Eukaryota; kingdom Metazoa; phylum Chordata; class Aves; order Passeriformes; genus Daphoenositta; species Daphoenositta chrysoptera. Next base: position 281,943 of record VZRO01003885.1, read on the forward strand.
TTCCTCCCTGCCAGGACAGGACGTGCATAAATCCAGGGGCTACTCCTGTGTTGGATCAGACCAGTCTAGAGACTATTGCAAGCAGCTCCATTTCTTTCACTAACTAGAAAACTGCACATGTGAGGAAGAGGTCTCATAGGCAGCACTCTGGATAGAACTCCTCCATTGAAAAGGAAATAATGAAACCTTCCAGGGCGAAATGCCAGTGGAGCACACTCGGTGGGCAAAGAGCCTTCCCTGCTTGCTGTCTGCCAGGACAATCAAAACCTGCTTCTCCTCCTTTCCCACCCAGCTGGGTGAAACTTTAACTGCAGAAACCAAGCTGCTGCTTGAGCTTTCCCTACGCCCACTCCAAGGAGGTTCTCTGATCTGAGCCTGATGGAATGAAGGAAGAATGGAGCATCTCTGCCTGCAACAGGCAAGGCAAGGCAAGCAAAGGGAGATGCTGGACCCCACAGGTGTGTGAAGCACAAAACAGAAATCTTTATGGGAAAGGAAACTAAGCCAGCATGATCTACAAGCCATGGAGAAAAACATATCCAAGGGAATCATGATCTTGTGTGTACAGCGGCTCTTTGCATTCCTCTCTGTAAAAACTGTTCCTGATAAATAAGGAAGAGCAATAAGCAGTTGTCAGCACAATGAGCAGAAAGGGAGGAAGAAAATTAAAGGTGAAACTAAGGCACAGGTTCTTGAAACACCAAAATACCAACTTAAGAAAAGAAAAACCTAACAGTAACATTTTTTTTTCCACAGTGGCAAGGTATACTATGTTTGTGTATGTTGCAAGAAGCTTTTCCTTCAGTTAACTTTACTGGGCAAAAATGAGCTTCTATTCCGAATGCTCAAGCCTGGTAAGTCACTTTAATATATTCATCTCCCTCCTTCCCCCAGATTTCACCTTCAGTGGAGAAGTCAAACCAGAAAAGCCCAAATGACAAACAATTCCTTTCCCTGCTCCCTGTTTCTCGCTCTTATTCCCACACAGAGAGCCCGTACACATGGACGGTGAAGAATAATGTCTCATATGAAAATTTGTCCCTTGCTACCCCCAACTTCTGAAATACAGTGGAGAGGTAAATAGGCAATCACAGCTAATCTCACTCCTTGCAGTGTTTCTAAACCTGTGGAAATTTCAAAAGCTGCCAAGATAGAATGACAAAATGAAATAACATACCCAGCGTTGAAGTATGGGCACTGGCTGTTTGATTGAGCATGGTGACAAAAAGAGAAAGAAAAACATAAAGGCAGATCATAAGACCAGTCAGAACAATTCTACAAATTGCTGATACATTGAGATAGCCAGATGGATATGTGTTTTTTGAGGAATGAGACACTGCTTCTATTTGAGCACTCAAAAATGCCAACAACTTTGATGGTTTTGTTTTCACAATTTGACTTCCATTTCTTTGTCAACTGGCATTGAAGATCTGTCCTCGAGGCAGCTGCAGAACCTAATGGATCCTTTTGGCTGCAGTTCAAAGGCAGGTAAGATATTTTACTGGGTACCAAAGATGCACTCTCAACTGGCTATTAAAACAATAACACAAACACAGGGCTAATGAGGGAATAAGGAGAGAAATGAAGAAAGAAATGGAAGACAGTGGAAGGGAATGGATCACAGACTCTCCAGGACTAGCTTCTATAACAAGTGTGTGAGACAATCTCCTACAAGAGGGAAATGGCTTACTTGATCTAATGTCTTCCTCTTGAATTCCCACCTATGGAGAATCAATATGAGGGAAATTAAAGCATCGGGAGCAGACTCACATTTCCACTTGTGTGTGTTTCTATCTCAGCAAACTCTCACGGAGACAGAGGTGTTTACCTGGAGTGCCTGGCTCGCGTGTGCTGCACGCGATGGGTGAGGAGGATGGATTTCAGAAGGATACAGGCTTCCTCGGTGTAGGGCACGGCAGAGGCTGTTCCCCCCAAAATGTAGCTGTAGAACGAGACCTCCAGAGTGTAGCAGTAGGATGTGTCATTCAAGAGCCCCCCGAGGAAGCGCCGGCCTGTCCCAGCTTTCACAGCATCCCTGTTGAACGATGTGCTGGACTGCGGGGGCAAGAACACAGGGACACGAGGAGTTCAGGAGTGGAGCAAGGGAAGGAGGCTCTTAGAAAAGAAAGCAGCTTCACCCACACTGCCAAATCTCTCACACTGGATGAGGCTGCACTGGTTTTTGGTCACGGCCTGGAGGGGAGGCACAGTTCTGGCACACGGGCTATAAATGATGCCGTGCAGACTTTCACAAAATTCATCTCGGTTCACCATTAATATCAGCTTTTCTTCTTCCCCCTGGGATAACACAAAGCAAGGCTGTCGTGTGCTCGAGTTGAAAGCGAGCCTTCCAGATCCCCCGTGCTCAGCAGTTAAGCTGTACCATTACTTGGATATTGGATTCCTTCGTCTCCACTGCATTCCCCTGTATCATAACCATTCCCCCCAGCCCTTCACCTGGACTCCTAATCAAAGCAGAAATGCAGTGGCATTTCCGTTTTGGTGAAACTTTCTCACCTAAGACATTTGACTGGTTCTTAAATTAGGTCACAGAAAATTTCCACTTCACTAACTTAAATGTTAACGGGGTGTTGCTCTCTGGGTGGAAAAATCTACCTCACTATTCTACAGCATTAGCAGCACAGTATAAAAGGCAGTATTTTGTGCTATTACTGAAGATCTGGCTTTAAGAACCCTACAGCTTTATGACTATTCATTTGAGGGGTGGAGGGGAGGACTCCAAGTATTTCCATAAATGAGTTTTAGCTCTCCTTTGAAGGCATGACTTCTGGAGACTAAAGGGCAGCTCATCTTCAGGTTGATTGAAGTCTCAGAGCTTGTTCCTACCAACTAGACGGAAAAATGGATTCTGATTTCATTTTGACTTTCAGACTCTATTCAGAAACCTCATAACCATTAGACTGAGCCAATCTGGGCTCGGCACAAGCTAGACACAACCACAAAAAAATGATCCAGCTTGGATCTGTTGTATAAAAGGTCATAATATCTCCTGCTGTAAGAATTTTATGTTGCCAGTGAAACACAAAGGCCCCTTAGCACAGCTCATTGTTCAGTCACTGTGCCCATGGTGAATTCTTTGAGCTGTCCAGTGTCCTCCTATGGAGCCTTAGGGCTGCTACCTTTCCCTGCTAACACAATGAGAATATTTATGAAGTCCACCTCCTACCAAAACTGGGGAAAATAAAATTTCCTTTGTATTTAAAAATTGAGATGCGATGGTTCAAAATGTAAAACTTCTCTAGACTGAGAAAATCAAACTAATACTGAAATGAACAACAATTCTTGATGAATAGTATATATATATATATAGTATATATATATACTATAATATATAGTATCTATACTATATAGTATAGATATAATAGATATAAAAAGTAGAAATACCTCTGGGTTTATTAACATTCTGAATGTCTTGAAGTCTCTCTCATGTTGTAAAAAGGAAGGTTTTCCAGGTTAATTAGAATTAAATTGAATTGGGTTTCTTATTAGCATTATATATAGGTGTTTCCAAATACAACTTTTTGTCTTTTTGGTAACATAATATTTAGCTTTGTGGTAATTTGTACACAGAATGCATTCTGCTATGCAGATATCATATAATTTTGGCCAAATTACATGGCAGAAGCCTGCAGGATATTCTGAGCACCTATGGGACAGAGAACAGCACTCATAAGGAATGCTGGGAAAATTACCTGTTAATTTGGTATATTGGATAAAATACTTAAAGAGGGAATGTTCTCTGGCTTCCTGCAAAAGAAACCTTGAAAAGACTACTGAGATCCTGAAACTGAGGGAGGCTTTGTCCTCAGTAAAATTTCAGAAACACAGAGGAAGATGATTGTGCTCTGGGGGCTGCTTCCTGAGCCAAGTGCACGTCGACTGCAGTGCATGGTGCTCCATGTTCAAACAAATGCCTGAAGTGGAACTTTTAATGCATGAGAGCATCAGCTGCTGCTGGAAACAACTCACAGGAACGGGACAACAAATGGGTCAGGACAGGATATTGGGGTTTGTGTGCAGAAGCATCACCCACAAAGGGATTAAGCTAATTCTGAGGCTGTGTTTGGCACAGGAAAAACAAGGAAAATGTGGGAGGAGGTGACTCAGGGAAGACATTAGGGATAGAAGTACTTTAGTGAGTAGGAGACCCAGTTACTGATATGGAACATTTGCGAAGATTATGGAATCTCATCAACTATGTTTAAAAACAAATTGGACAAGTATCTGCTGAGTATAGTTTGTGTCTTTGGGATAAACTTTGCACAAGAAATCCTTCTCCTATTTCCCGTTATTTTAATCAGGCTAAAAGAAAGTTATGAGTAGAATTCCTAATAGATGATTCTTGAGATAAATCTTACATAATATTTTCATCACAGTTCTTGGCACGGTAAAGGAGGACCATGCCAACAAAATTTGCTGATGACACACTGTGGAATGAATCATCATTATGGAGGAGGTTCTGGATATCATACAAATAAAAAAGCAGTGGGATAACTTTGAGGGCCAGAGTGATTGTAGTCAGATGAAATTCAGCCACACCAGTGCCAGGTCATGCACTGAAGCATAATAAAAAAAATTCCTGCTATAGGCTAAAACCTTGTCAGCTGGAAATATATGAAGAGAGAGTCTGATGTGTTACTTCGCTGAAGTGATTTTTGCTTTCTAGCAGAAGTTGAATCTTGTTATTGGCAAAATTATACTTGTTGTATTTCAAAGGTGAAGCATAAGTAGTTTAAATATTATCAAAGGTTTTATAAATGGTAAAAAAATAAAAAACAAAACAAAACAAAATCAAAATTTAGAACTTTCCAGAGTTTGAATTTTTATAATTCTGTTCTGTGGGGCTTAGGGCTTTGGGTTTTGTTTTGGGAGGGATGGGGAGGTTTCNNNTTTTTTTTTTTTTGTGTTTGTGGGTGTTTGTTAAATAGAAGAGTTTAAGTTTCAGCTGGACAAAATTACTTGAAATGGCAATGGCCTTAATAAAATCCACTGTTCATTTATTTGCCAAGTGGTACTGCATTTCCAGGAATAAAAAGCCAAACCTTCATTTAGGTGCACAAATGTAGAATTTGAAGGTTACCACTGTTCTCATTCTGAAAAAAAAATCTGATGGCATAGACCAACTTGGTGTCTTGAGTAAAAAGTATAGTTTCTCATTTGAGTCAAGAAGATTGGGTAGAACATGACAAATACATGTTTTGAAACAGCAGCTTGGGCCTGGCTCTAGAACAAATGTTATAAGCCAAAATATGATTTGATATTTTATAGGAGAAAAAGAAAATTACAGATCAAAGAAAATTTAGGTAATGACAAGAAAGAGCAGCAGGTACTTGCTAAGTCTAACCTTCTATTCCTGTTTTAGGTCAAGGTAAATGGTGTGGGAAAAAAACCCAAAAGAGGCAAAACTTTGACTCCTCACCACAGCTGATCTTGGAGTTTTGCCTGTGCACATTTATTTAATCAAACCCTAATCCAGGGAAAAAAAGAGTGGGGATGGCAAGAGGGGGGCAAGAACATAGGGAAAGTTGTCTGCAAATGAGCCTCTTGCTTTTCTGGGAGATTCTATTTCCCTAAACCCCTTGCAAAGCTGAACTGAAGTCATCATTAAACAAATGCACTGAGCAGGCACAGCAGGAGAACAGCTAAACAAATATTTATTTCTCCAAGGCTGAAGCGCATGGGAGTGTTAACAACAGCAGCAGCGAGAAGTGCAGTCTGGAGGGTGGGGGGAACACCAAAGACTTTGAAGTTCTTAAATAGTGATATTTGTATAAAATCAACAGTAATGCATTATTAAAACACACAGATACATTAAAGCTCACAGAAGGACTTTGCTTCCCAGCTGGTGTGAGAAAATTCAGTGAGCAAATAGCTATCCACAGAATCAGAAGCTGCCAAGAATTCCAGTGTTAAAAGAGCAAAGAAGGAAGGGCGAAGGATTCCCTTACTTTCTGGTGGGAGGAAACTCACCAGAAAAACAGATTTCAAACACATTTGGGAGCCCCAAGGTGTCCTGACTCTCGCCCTACACCTCAGGCATTAGTGGCAGCCTCCCCAGGCCTCCCTACCAGATTTTATTCCTCCTCCCCATGCTGTGCTGAATGTGAAACTGTGTGACCAGAGTCCCCACTGGGAATGGCAGGGAACAGTCAGGCAGTATAGAGACATTTGTGAACCAACTGGACCTTATTCAGACACTGCAGCAGACAAAGATGCGTGGAAGGAAATAAAAAAGAAGGGGGGAAAAAAATCACATGTAAATTCTTTCTGGAGTGGTTTCAAAGCAGAAGAAAAATCTTGGCCCTTGGTCAGAGCCCTCTGTGTGCCAGAACCGCTGTCCCTGGGCTGGTGTCCTGGGTTGCAGTTTATTCTATTACCATCTACATGAACTGTTGACACCAGGTGGGTGGTGTTGCTTGCCTCCACCCTCTGGACTATCATCTGTTAATGGGTTTTGCCACATGACTCATAGATAACCCATTCCGGACAATATTGTGTTAATGGCCAATCAAGGCCTTACCACATGACTGGCAACACTGCATCATCCCATTGTGGGATGCTCCGCCCAGAGGGAGGAGACAAGCATTCCATCCTGGATATAAGGTGAGATTGCAAACACCACAAGCAGCCCTGTCTACTGGCTTCCCAGAGGACAAGAGCTACCACTGGACTTTCAGCTGGAGACCAGACCTTCCACAGAATCACCACTTCAACTGAGCTACTTCGTTTGGACTGCTACCACCACCCCAACAGGGTGTCAGGTTGTATCTGACTTTGTCAGTGCTTTTCCTTGTATTATTTCACTTATTTTTAATTTTTCCTATTAAATTTTATTCTGATTTACGATCTCCCACTGGTTTGTTTTCAAACCAATACAGCTGGTAAGGACACTCTGCCCCACAGTGCCTCTCCCCAGTGAATTCAGCCCCCTGGTAGCCAGGCTGGGAGCTCAGCAGCTTGGGCAGCTCCCCAGGGCTGAGGGACCCTCTTGGCTCCTCAGCCCTGCTCCATCTCCCCTCTACCAAGGACTGCAGTGAATGCCCTGGGCAGTGCATGTTCACAAACCCAGCAGGGTGCTGACTGCCTCTGCGTGCCCGGATCAGTCACAAGAGTGGCTCCAAAGGGCACAGAGGGAGAACAGCACAATTCTCACACATCTGAGACTGAACTCGCCCCCGTCCACCCTTTGTAGCCCTGATGGGTTTGGAGTCTGAGTGGTCTCGCACGGTGGGACCTCCTCCTCAGTTTTTGTGTGACCTCGGAGGGGTCTTGTCTTGCTTCAGCATCAGAACCCCTCAGGCTGCACAAAAGGAAAAACTGGAGGCAAACCCCAGTAAAACTGGATCCACTTTTGAGTGGAAGAAGGGATAACAAAAAGAAAAGGGCTGAAATGTCAAGCAGGCTGTGTCCAGCCAGTGAGGGATGGGAGCTTCGTTCTACCTTTCACTGACGGCAGGACAAAGGGACCTTCTCATCCAGAACTTTCTGGGGAGTGAATCTTTGTCATCTTCTGAAATTGCTCAACACATGAAGAAAAAAAGGAGGAAGGTATGACCACAGTGCAAGTGAGACCTTGCCAGGCTCCTTACATGGGATCCAGGGTATGGACTGCACATCATTTCTGACCAACCCTAAGGTGTTCCTCCAATCCAGCAAGAAAAGAAAAGAAAAAAATTCAAAACACTCCGAAAAATGCCAGCCAGGCAGAAATCTGGTCACAGTCTTTGACAGAATGCAGAAGATGAATTTCTGGCATAGCAAGGTCCAGGGAGGCTCCCAAAATCCAAGAGATAGATTTTACCAGCTGTTCACTTCTCCTGCAACACAACTGATTATGGATGTGCCCATGGAAGGAAGTAGCAAACTGCATAGATCTTCAAAAATCTGAGCTCTATGATGCACATGAATGTTTCCCAGAAGATCATTTCTCCTCACAAACAAAGTATCTGCATGAAACTCAGAATAAAGACATCTTCCCTAAAGTTGCTGATATATATAGATGATGTAGGTCCAGGAAATGTTCTACAAAAGCATGTAGCATGTACAACTGTATGCTCAAAAATTAGAGAATGAGGTTAGAAATCTTTCCTGGAGAAAAGCAGAGACAAAAACACTGAGAGGGTTCATAAGTAGAGAATGATTTCATATTACAACACGTAATTGAAAATATGCTGGGTCGCCCTATGCCATTTCCATAGCTGTGTTTCACAACTGAGCGTAACTACTCCTAGAAAACCCCACTCCAAACCCAGAAAAACTTCCCACATTTTGCTCATTCTTAGCTAAGAAATGAACACTTTACCTACTGAGGTAAGATGGGATTATGCATACAAGTTGTTTCATGTTCTTCACCGACCAACACCAGCAATGGCCAAGTGTAATCAGGACTCCCTCACAACCTCACCAGAGCTGTCTGCTGATGCTGCTCTTATAGATGAAGAAAAAAGGTTTTTTTCTAAAGCAGGTCTGACCTCTACGAGCCCTCAACTCAGTGCCCCAGTGTGGCAAAAAAAAGTGATAATAAAAAAGTTAGTGCTCTAGAAAAAAAGGAATGGCACACTTGTCATCAAGGAGGAATAGACATGCCATTGGGAAATGGACTGGAGCCCAGACAGTGCCAAATCCATCTTGGACAGCAGTTTTACAGTATCAGCCATAACTCACTCTCATTTTCTAGAACACTTTATTGAAGTCTGCAAAAGTTAGAGAGGGAGCACAGAAATGTGTTGGCTTTGGAATCTTTGCCACGGAAGGTTGCAAATAGCAACGTTACAAACCCTGGCTCTTCTGTTTGCCCCTCCAGAGGGGGTTTTAAACGGGTGCAACAGGCAGCTTGCTCTCCTGGTGTGGGTAGAGCTGATTCCTGCCAGGATGTGTCCAGCTGTGGCTGCTTTGACCCTGCCATTCTTGCAACTGGTGGCCCCCCAAACTCTCTTACAAGCAAAACTTACCTTCTAACTTCTCTGGAAGCTCTGAGCAAACTTCTCACTTCAAAGGCCAACTTAACTCTCTCCTAACACCCACCTCTCACCAGCTCCATTAACTCTATTTATAGACTGGAAAGTAGATGTGTTAGTGTGGTTTGGGTTTTTTTGGTTTTTTTTTTTTTTTTTTTTTTTTTTTTTTTTTTTTTTTTTTTTTTTTTTTTTTTTTGGTTTTTTTTTTTTTTTTTTTTTTTTTTTTTTTTTTTTTTTTTTTGTTTGTTTGTTTTTTGTTTTTTGGGTTTTTTGTTTTTTTTTTTGTGATAGACTATCATCAACTCCATGCCAACTGGGTCTGGAGACTTGGAAATCATGGCTTTTGGGAGGCTGCTACAGGCAGGCTTCTTCCAATTTATTTGGCAAACTACAGCCAGCATAAATCCCCAAAGCAGACAGCTGATCTGAAGGAGGTAGAAGGCAAAGAGGAAGGATTCTGGGAGCAGAGGTGTGATGAAATGGAAACAGAGCTCTAAATTACTCCAGGATTCATCTCACCTTGCAGCTTAGCTGTGTTTCTGATGCACAGGAAGAAAACTTGTTTCATCTCAAAATCAATTGTGACTACTGACATCTGGGAAAAGGAGGTTTAGAAAGTTCAGGATCATTTCAAAGAGGAATTCCATTGTTTGAAGCTTTTCCAGATCCCTTAGGAACTGGAAATTGCACTGATATTCCTGTGAATAGGGCTCACTCTTCTCACAGAAGGCTCTGCAGTTGACAGCATTTTGTTTCATAACTTCTGTGCCTGGTAGGAAACAGTGAGGTGGGCAGCAAAGTTTGGGTTTAGCTGGGGAATATTCTCTGCTCTAGAGTCTGATTTGCAGAAATCTGAAGAAAGGCATGCAGAGGAGATCTGGCACAGTTTGACCTGCTCCAAGAATGTGAGAATGCCTAAAACTCAAACTTGAAGACCAAATAGCCCCAAGTCCTAAGAGATTTTTAACCATTTTACTCCCTGTCTCTTTTTGCCTTCTTCCTCCTGCTCAGTGGAAAGCAGAGAACAACCACCCTTTCTTAGAGGTAGCATCAGGGTTGTAGGAGTACACTGAACACAACCTGCCTCGCACCACATTCTCAGGCTTTAAAGTGCAATTCTCCTCGGAGAAATAACAGTTTAAAGGTAGATTGTCACCACACACACATCTGCTCCCTGAGGGGCTTCATTATCCCTCTAATGTGCAGTGAAGGAATACCAGATCTTTCCCCCTCCCAAGTGTCTCTCAGTCATGCCTGCTTAAGTCTCCTGATAAAAACACATATTTGCATGGTCATTAGCAGAGAGGTTGGAAGGAGGCAGCTTTATAAGCTCTCAGTTTATGCCTCAAGACCAAAAGTACCAAATTAGTTCTTTTTTTTTAAGAAATTCCGCAGCTAGAAAAGTAACTGGCTTTCGTGCTTCAGGGTTTCAGCTGTTCACCTGCGAGAAGCACAATAGCTGCACTTTTCACTGCTCATTAATATCCGTGCTCTGCTCTGCAGCTCCAGGACTGATGGAGGTCTCTGCACCTTGCACCAGGTACGCTGGCAGCACCAGGGCAGGGATTTGTCCCTGCTTTTCACATTCCCCAGAATCCTTCCCCAAGTGCACCGAAACTGATTGTGCTCCCAGCTCCCACCTCCCTGGCTGCCACAGCTCTGGAGTTGTTTATTGAGTTTGCTGGCTTTAGCACAGCAGCTAACACGACTGGAATCCAAATCAAACCAGCAGCTCTGCTGAGAGAGCTCCTTAAACAACACCTGCAGCCAAACAAAGCAGGGTGGCCGTGGCCTGAGACCTCCACAGAGTCAGACAAGGGTTTCTCCAGAGAGCTGGGAAGCCCATCCCAGCCTACTTGGAAAAAACAAGAGGAGGAGGCAGGTTTCTCCCCATCCTGAAAGCAAACCTCAGTTAGAGTTCTTTGCCTCTGGATCTGCCAGATCTGTGGACACACAGAGAGTGTGCTGTATCCCAAAACATCCTTCCTCAGGTCCTCTCAGCTCCTCCTTCAGTGGGTCTGCATCTCCCCATCACCAGAAATTTCCTTAACCACCAGTGACAATGTCACCCACTCAAACATTATCCTGTCACCCATTAACCAGAGCTAGCCTGGAACTTGCCTCCCTTGTAAGAGCCAACCCAAGCTGTGACCAGTGATATACACAAAAAGGGGATCTGAAAATGCTTCAGGTTAATAATGAGGAAAAGGTCTGCTTTTCCCCCCTGGTTTTTTTTTACTAATAACAGCCTCTGCTTCTCAGAGCACATCCTCCCCAAAAGATGCCAATGGTGGCATTTCCTAGTCTAAGCCCTACAGAATAATCACACTGTTTAGAAAATAACTCAGGTCTCTGGAGTTCTCACTTTCTCCATTTGTCAGTAGAAAACGAGACGTTTCCTCAAAATATACAATAAAATAGCCTCCAGCAATAGCCTGCAATGCTTCTCTTTACAATACTTTTATGAGCATGAGCACGGTCTCCTGGGAGTGCTTTCATAATCATTTATACAAATGACAGAAAACTAGGACAATGAGAAGCAAAAAGGAAAATACAGCCATCATGCACCCACTTGCTTTGAATAGTCTGCAGAAAAAGTGGTTTGCTCCGTGGCAAAGAGAAGTTCTTCTGACTTGCAGGCCTAAATCAGGGGATCACAACCTCCCTAAGGAGGGACAGATTGCTGCTCCCAGAGCAACCCAGTGCAGCCCATTGCTCACACTCCTTCTTGGCCCTCTCACTGCTCCAGGACAGTTCTCTGAACAAGAGCAGTATTCTACATATGTTAAAATACCATGTGATAAAAAAGGTAATACCCACAAAGATATCCTGCCAGGGGGATGGGTGTCCAGCTCTTCACCAGCTTCCTGCCCTTCCTTCCCAGCACAGTTTGTTCCAGCTGAGGGAATTTGTGGTGCTCTGCAGGAGAGGCAGCTTGCAGGAGAATCTACAGCAGCTCCTTTCTTTGCTGCTGCTCTGGGAGGTGGTTGACTTTAGGTAAGAGTAATGATGGTCTTTGAAAATACATCATAAAATTGCTATGAAAACTTGATTCTTCTGTGTACATTCTAAATTTCTACCTGTGTGGGGATGGAGCAGGGACTGTCGACTCCTATATGCACAAACAACAAGGCAAGAAGGTGCTGAAAGGAAATCCATTTGTTCCAACAGTTCCCTCCCCTCTCCTTTTCCTTCTCTTTGCAATACAAATTCAATCCTCAGCATACAAGGAGGGGTGAACTGGTGCAGCACGACATAATGGAACAGTTTCATTTCACTGAGACTCTCCAAGAGGCAGAGTTCTTTTGAGACCAAAGCCTGTAGCACTCAGGACAGACTTTACAGTCTGTTCCCTGTGCCACCAGAAACACATTTCCCATCTCGGCTCACCCAGCCTCCAGAATAAACAAATAAATAAATAAATGAATTTATGGAGCAACACGTCCAAGAAGCAGCAAGCAGAAATGCATCCCAGAGGGGTGCTAAAGCATATAATAGCTGTATTTGTCTTCCTGGATATGCCTTGGTACAAGACTACAAAAAGCAAGGCAGGATCATTTGTTGTGCTCAGGTTTTAAGAGATTTCTGAGTAGATCTGTTAAGCTTGCATGATGTTAACAAAACCTACCTGAACACAGCAGCTTTTGCCTTTCTGGGACAAGAGTCTTTTTTCATCAAAACAGCAGAGAGGCACTTAGGAAGTGGTGATGCAAGTGAGTATGGATTTTACTTCAGGATAAATTCCAGGCAACTTTCTTACTGCTTCCCCTTCCCTGCCCAGCCATATGCAACACAAGCTGTTTTTTTATTATTTCAGAACAGATTATTGGGATTTGATCATTCACTGTTCATATTACTGCCTCAGGCACTTGCACCACCACTGCCTTCAGAGGGAGGAATCCAGCCAGGGTAAATCAGAACAGCCCAGAAAGGCTGCCATGGGTAGATGGGAGGAGGTTTGCTGGAACAAACACATCTTCCCTGAGAAAGCTTGGATGGGGGGGGGTGCTGTGAAGATGAGAACAGCAGACCTGGAGTTTGTGGATCAAAGGAAGGCAGCAGAAAATATAAAGAGATTAAAATCTTTTTCTTCCTTGCTCTGTGTTTGATAGCCAAACTAAAAACAAACAACCGAACAAAAAACCACCACAAAAAGTGCTGGTGCAAATCATTCCATGTCTGCATCTTCTCATATTGCTGAGACAATGATAGTCTCTAAAATATGTTTTAGGTCACAGCGTTATGGCATTGGGGTTAACATGCTTCCCTAAAGGAAACTGGGTGGGTTGCTGTCTAGAGACTTCACTCTGAGTGTGAACGTGATATAAAACAGGGAACTGTTGACAAAGAAACAAGACTGGCACTTTGGGAATCCAAGTTTTATTCTCCAATTTCTTCAAGCAAATAATTTCTCACCCACTTTCTGTCTCTTTTTCAGCATAACTGGAAGCTCTTGGGGTTGTGGAATTTCTCAGCAGTTACCCAGTGCCAAATATAATGGAACCCCAAGTTTTTATCAGGGTCTTTGGCTAACCCTGCCACACAAAGGTCAAACAGTGTTTCTAAGGAAGGTTCTCTGCTGGGAGGTCGAATGCAAGAAAATGAAATGAGAACTCAAATGTATCCCAAGTGCCACCAGTTCAGAGTCCAAAGAAAAGAAAAAACCAAACTGATCAGGTCAGGCCAAGTGCCCCTGGCTGGTCTTTATCCTTTAACTGTAAAGAAAAGCAATCTTTGCAAAGTGATAAAGCCACCCAAGAATGGCTGCAGTTGTTTCCTTTAAATGAACCAGAGAGAACAGATGGTCTCCTCTCATACTGTCACAAAGGTCAAAATTAGCCACCCCTAAGACTAGCAGGTTCTTGAAATGCTCAAATGCTTGTGTCTGGTCCTTATGACTAATCCACTCTCCCAAACAAGAAAGGTCAAATGAAGAACATCCCTACAAAAAGTGCAACTACTCCAAGCCATGGCTGATGTGTAATGCACTCAGACATGGTGTCAACAGCTGCTCCTAAAACCCAATGAGTCAGCCTTTCAAAAGAGCTTGTCAGCTTTCACTGTTAGAGCTTCCATATGGATTATATTTACTCTCCAGTGTTTAAAAATATCCTTCTTAAACATTGAAAATATAACATGTTTTCCTTATAGATTTTCTCCCTTTTGCCCAGGCAGCTGCCCAAGAAAGTCTAATCTATTTTTGTGGGAGCAAAACATCCTAGCCCTTCTTTCCCTTTCCTCTTCACATGCTGACAGCTAAACCAAAGGTAGGCCTCTGTTTCAGAAGTCATGTACAGATGAGGAATTTCTGGTCCCTTTCGCAGCTTATGCCTGCTAACCACAGTCAGCCTTCCAGAGAGCTGTGGGGTCAAGGGGTTTGCCCAGCAGAGAGGGCACAGGGACACTGGGGACTCTCCTTTGGTCCTACAGCAGCCGTGTGGGTACAAACCCCCTACCCATCCCCGACTCGAATCACCAATCTCCTTTGGATGCTGTCATTTAAATAAAAAGGCCTATTGGAAATGACAGGTGAAGAAAGCAGCCCAGGCATGAAATGCACTCTAAAGTATATTAATAGAAGGTTGCCAGACAAAACGGCGCAAGGCATTTGATCGCCTCATCTTGGGCTTGTTGTTCATGCTCCTTTGCATCTGGCTGCGTGATTCCTGCCAGATTCTCGGCTGGAGGAGCAGACTAGGATTTGCCTGCCTTCCCTAACCCGTGCCGGGCTCAGCTGCAATCATGCAGAGCACTGAAAGAAATCCCTTTGAGTTGGGATTCATTCCGAACATGTAAAACCCAAATGACTGCTTCTCCAAAGTGAATCCCATTTCACAGCAAGTAGGTTATTAGTGTGGAACTCCATACAAGTAGCCTGCATTCAAAAGCCCTCTGCATTATTAATAGAAGATGAGCTTTTGACATCAAAGGAGAACCATTATGTATGCTAAACGGTGGCAAAAATTGTACCCGCACTTCAAACCTTTTCAGTGCTTTGTCCCTTGTAAATCAATCAAGGTTGACAGATGCTTTAAGGAGAGTAATCTTTTCAATGATACTGTCAATGGATAACATAATGGAACATTGTCTCTGTGCTGTGTGAAGACATGGAGCTAGTCAATTATGGACAACACTTCATGCAGCCGCCAGTTTTCACTTGAAGTGCTGCTGTTGAAGTATTATAATCCCAACAAATGGCCGCAGCAGCATACAATGTAAATGAGACCTCCTGAAGCTTTGGAAAATTAATTAGTAACAACAGTGGTCCATTCCCACACTTTCAAACACCAGCCTGGTAATGTTAACGATGCACTTCCCCCCTTCCTTTTGAGCAGGCAATAGGGCATATTTACATACACTATTTTAAGTCTTCAGCACATTTTTTCCCCCCATTTTGTATTCCCTTCCTCTCTTCACCTGATATTTCCAGCCAGTCACATACCCCACGTGGTTGGAGCTGGAAACAGGAAAACAGACCTTCCTACTTGGAGGCACAGAGTCACTCCACACCTGTCAGACGCTTTGTGGCTGTCCCTTTTTCCAACACTTCTGTCTGCTCAGCTGCCCTGGGAAGAACGGCCAGGACGGCTGGCAGGGGAAAAGCTTCCAGCCTCAAGAGACCAGTAGGATGTCGGGGGAAGCTGAAAGTACCCAGTGCCAGCAGCACCTGGGTGGAACTCTGGGCTCAAGAGCCAAAAGGGAGAGACTGTGCTGTTTGTTTAGCTATTGGCTTTTATTTCCTACATCATCTTCTCAAAGATTTTCCCTTTGTCAACCAAAGCCTGGGCTAAGAGGAACTCTTAATCTCGCACAGTAGCAGAGAGAAATCCCACACTTGAGCACAGAATCTCTCAACTCCTATCAATTGCGGGTTTTCATTGCTATGATCTGTGAATGCCCCTTATCTGTAATGTGTTTTTGAAACGACCAGGTGCAGACCAGAAACTCAATCTCCAAGGTCTCCCTGGGTACGAACAAGCTGTTCCTTGAACCCAACTTCCTCTTTCCCAAGCTCCAAGTATTGGGAAACTGTAAATATTCTTGCAGAACTGTTTTCTACAGTAATATCAAAGAATTTTAATAGCATTCATTCCCTTTGTCACAACTTTCAACAGAGGTTATCTAACCTTTTCTTTCAAGCTAATTAATTTTATTTCTATTTGCTAGCATATTATTATTTAGAGTGTACACGTAAAATCTTTGACAAATTAATATAAACAATGGAAGAATAAAGTTGATCCAGCTGATCAAAAGACAAAAGATCTGAGAAAAACAGGGTGTTTCAGTAATTCAGAACCAAAGGTTATTAAACAGAAGATGAAAAACCTGCTTTTGTTCATGTGTCCAATGACGTAGTTAAGATCACAACTTACTGCTGCTGGATAACGTAAGTATAAGAGGGAGGATGGTAGCTAATAATAAAACTTTTAAGTAGCCTTTCATTCGTACTGAAATAAACTTCACTCAAATATAACCAGAGATTTATCATAAAGGAAAAAAAAAGAAAAACTAGGAAAAAATTAATTAAGAAAAACGTGACTTACATAAGAGAAGTCTTCAGCATTCTGGCAGAGTAGCTTGGGAAAAACAGCCTGTCGCTGAAATCTTTCCTCATCTTCAAAGATGTTCCCATACATGAAGCCATTCATCATGGTGGAGTGGGCATGGATGTCAATATAGAACTCCAGGTTAATCTTCTGTTGAGAGAAAACAACAACAACAAAACATTCAGCATGAGATAAATCATAACTGAGTTATGCAGGTGAAGCCTGCCATAAATCCAGTCCTGCCACTCTTGAACCCATCCGTGGTGCCAGCTCCAGGGAGCCACACTAGAGATCTCACTGTGATGCAGCCAACCACTCCTGCCTCTCTCTGGGGGCACGTGAAAAACAACAAAGGACCATGACAGACGTTTCTTTACCTTTTTTTTGGGAATATTGGAACATTTTGCACAGGACACTGTGAAAAACAGAGCCACAACATTATCCTTCACTGTGATACAGGGCTTACTGCCAGGGCTAAAAATATGCACCTTCCAGTTCTAGAGCCCGATTATTTGGGCATAGCTTTGCCATCTCTGCACAGTTCTGCATTGAATTACGCAGATGTTCCCTTCTGCCAGGTGAAACAGGCTCAAAATTGTGTAAAAAAGGCTTCAGTATTTCCTGTGCAGCTTATTTCTGCGTATAAGGAGAAATACTGCAAATTTTTTGTCTTCCTCTGCTTTCCAGCAGTAACTCAAGAGAACAACTCTCCGAAGCAAGGGCCTGGAATGCCTCTCTGCTTGTAGCACTCTACAGGATTCTGCACCAACTCTTGCCTTAAAAGAAGACAGCAGGACCCCGTAGCACAGAAGTGCCTGCTCTCCCATACCCTTCCCATGGCGTAAGTGGGAAAGAGGGAATGTTCACCTGGATCACTGCATACAGCACCATCAGCAGCAGTGGATGGCACCGTGCAGCACTAAAGAGTGATACCAGAGCAGATGCCACTGCATTACCCAGTTTCCCCAAATTCTTACAACTTCTGGACCCGAACAAACGATGTGACAAGCCCGCCCCTGTCAGCTGGCCAGCATGGGGCCACTGGAGCCACCCTGGTGGCCAGAGCTCAGGTGTCCCTGCCTCAAGAGAGGGATGCAGAAGAGCTCTGCTGGCAGCAGTGCCGATGGTGCTTATCCCTGCACTGAAACACAGCGGGAAGCTCTGCAGCCACAATTCTCTCCTGCACACAATTGTCTCTGGGGCTGCTGGAGAGCACTGAGCTGTGGGACAGCCCAGGGTAGCAGGAAGGCAGGCTGGACTGTGCAGCTCATGTGACAGCTCTTCTCAAGAATCTCTGGTTGGGGGAGAACATCATTTGGCATGTGACACTAATATAATACAGATTTACCTTCCCCTGGCAGAAAACCAGTGTATAATGCACGGCGACTGTTTAGTTTAATTAAACAGCCTAGAGAGAGTAATAATGTATCTTATTAAGGCTCTGCTATGTTAAAATGTTAGCTAACGCAATATCAATATCTGACCATGCTTCATAGGGAAGGGAACATTTGATTGTGTTTGACTCTGATACAGTAAATTGTTTGCTCCTGCCAAAACATTCTGCTGTGCTATGGAGGACCAGCCCTGCAATAAAGCACACATCTGCTATTTGGAGATACAGCACTGAGGAGAAAGATTAGCATTGACAGGATGAAACACCACACAGGATTTTCTTCCTCTCCAAGCACACAGAAATTAAAACCAAGATTAAGTAATACTATTTTCATGAGGTAATTTCCCCATCACAAACAGAATTTGATGAGATCAGATGCACACTGGCATATCACCATAAAACAGAACATGTTGTAGAGTCTCAAAACAGTGATTTGATGAAGTGAGCAGATAATCTAGTTTAACTGGGTATTTGTAAAGCATGAATGTCCTTCACACAGAAGTCAGTGACCTAAGTCATACTTATTTTAGAACTACCAGACAGAATTCTTTATAGGAACATAGTTACTAACATAAAGTAATTGAGAAGCACAGGAAGCTATATAACAATAGACTAGAATAATTTTTGACTTAAGACAAATAAAATTGCTGGTGTAAACTGCAGGATTTGTGGCGTGTCATAGTGTACTTATTCATTCATAGTTTTCAAGCTGTTTCCAAAAGAAGGTGGCCACAAACAGAGATGTAGAGGCATGGATTACTAAGATAATTTTCCATAGGCTATCCAGCAAGAAATTCACCTGCAGAACATGAGTGACCTGAGCCTCAGCTTAGTATTCAATTATCAAGTTATCCAGTCTAACACAGTGCCACTGGAGTATTTTCTAACCTCTCCTTGGAGCCTCATTCAAAAAAATTGTTGGTAGAAGTGTCACCCAGAATATTAGAAAGTCTCCCGGTGTGCTAAAATTTCTTTGAAGATCTTTTTTGTTCATCAAAACCATTTTCAAATAATCTGGTTGCAATGGTTATTTGTGAGGGAACTGTCCTTCACAGATGTCACCTTCACCAAAGGATTAAACTTTCAGATCTCTTATTTGGCAGCCAGGACATTAAACAGGTATCTCATCACCCAAAAAAAGTGTTCAAAAACATTTTTCCAGTCATTCATTTCAAGGTATTTAAAAAGTAATTTCTTAAGTTAGCCCACAATAATTATTCAACTGGGTTTCTTTCTGGTCTTTGTTCCTTAGCCTCCTACTAAATGTATAAAAATCTCTATTTCACACATTCCTGTGCACTAAATTTAGTCCAAACTTGCAACTGTCCATCCTATTCAGCATGTTTTTAAACATTGGCAGAGTAATTGCCAGTTAGATGTACTGCTTCCAGACACTGCAGTGTGTGAGCAGAACAGCATTTCAGTGTTTCACATTTCTCCTCCTCACATTCATTACTTTATCAAAGGGAAACATGCTGAGCATTCTCCATTACAGAACAAAATAATTCAGTGCACTGTTGATATAACACATGAGTTCCTAATGGAAAAAGTCCCTTTATTCCCAGACACAAAGTTATTTTGGCCTTTAAATGGACAATAACAGCCCAGTCACTGGGACATTAAAAGTTTGCCACCTCATGCCTCAAGTGGTCGACCAAGCTGCAGACAATTTGTTTGCACACAAGCTTCACAAGAATTATGCTCTGTTCCTGAACAATAATGGTATTTCTTCCCCCTCTTTAGAGCCATACATATTCATAGGTGCTTTACATGTAGGAACTGTTTCCCCCACTGCCACACAACAAATTTAAGCAAGGAATAAAGTTTTATATTTCAGTTGAATATTTCAGGTTCTCTGGGAGATTTTGACATAATTACTGATCTCCGGCAATTCAGGCAGGATCACAGAATTAACATTTTATAAAATACATAATGTCACGTACTGATGGCAATTTCAGCAAAGTCAGCAGAGAGGTGACCTTCTGAAATTGTTGCTGTTGGAGATAGGAGAACTTTAGCGGGAGAACGAAGTAAATAAATGTATGTTTGCATTTACATGAGCACGTGCAAACACACTTAACCCTCTGCTGTCTGCTGTTATACCCCAGGGGTACCTGCAGCATCTACACAGCACAACCCACCCCCATCAGGGCTTCTACTCCTGCAGCACCTGCAAGTGAGAGTGGGAATAAATTCAGAGGTGGTTCCAAGTCTCGTAGCCACATTTTCTTCAGCCTTTATGCAGAAAATAATGAATAACTAGGCTCAAATATCTCTGGATGCCACAGCTGCCTTCTGAGAGACTTACCAAGTACATCCTACAATATGATATTAAACTCATCATTTTCTGCTTTAGAGGTGGAATGCAAAATGATTCAGATTCCTTATAAAAGTCATCATGCAATTTAATTCTCTCAAGTGTCTTTTCTTTGTGCTTACAAGCAGTGGCAGAGTTTTCCTCTCTCACAGTGTTTCTTAAGTAAAGCTGTAATTACCTGGATGACCCAGGTTACAGAGTTCCAGAAAACAAAGGCAGACTTGGTCTTTCTTTTCTCTGTCTCAGAACAGAAATCACTTACTAGACTGACAATGACTGAACCCCAATTCTTTGGAAAACAACATTCTCTCCCTTGAAAAGAGTGGTTTTTATCTCTTCTTGCCACTTACTGTATAAACCCAGCATAAATAAACAAGCAAACAAATTTCTCTTCTAAAGTTCACTTGAATCCCTATCTTTGTGACACTCACTTTCCACTGCTTTACTGAGTCATTGTGAAGTTTCTGTCAGCTTGAGAAACGTACATATAAATTAGGGGGTGGGCAAAATGAAAGAAAACATGAATTAAGAAAAAGGAACTTGCATTGTCAAGAGAGGAAACAGTTAAAGTAGTACAGAAGGTTGTTCATTATGCCACATTAATTTTTAAGAAAATATATTCTCACTTGTCTGCATTTTTATTTCCTTCACTGAATGCCTTTGGAAGGTCAGTAATTAAAGAGGGAAAGGAAAGAACTATGTTAATAACTAGTGCTAGTATGACCAAACTTAGATATTGAACAGTGCAATTATGATTCTTAAGAAAACAGAGGTTTAATAAATAAATAAATAGAAGTCAATAAATGCCATAATAAAAGGATAAATGTGCACTGAGCACAGAACATGAGCCACTAGAGAGACAAGTGATGCAGCAAGAAGCCAGCTCTGTCCACCAGCTGTCACTTCAATATGGATTTTATTAATTCTTGGGCGTAGCAATTGGTTTAGAGAGAGAAGCATCCAAAAGCCTTCTCCACTCCAGTATTTCATACAGGGGATGGAATAAACTCCTTGCAATGTTTTATACCAGCTGCTAAAGCCATGGCTTGTCATTTGTTGCAAGGAAGGGAACAGCCTCCAGGCAGACTTTGTGCTCTTGCTGCTAAACCACAGTTTGGTACAAATGGACATTCAACAGCTGGCTCAGCAGAAGGAGTTCACCCCTTTTCGTTCAGAAAATCAGACATTCAGAAATTCCCAGAAGAAGGGCTCTTGGATGCTTCCTCAGGTATCTCTCAGAAGAAAAATTCCTCAAAAGAATCTCTCAAAATAAAATTTTGCACAGGTCTCCAAGACATCCCTTGTGACACAAACACATCGTTACTCAGGATTATTTTGGCCAAGCTTACAGTGGTGACACCAGAAAACACAGGAGCACAATGGGCTCCTAAGGATAATAAAGGAAAAGTGACCATTCAGCATCAACATGGCCAACAGTCTGCATCCAGCACAAAGCACCACTCCTTCCCCTTTCAGCCCAATTGACCTCTGCCCAGTGCCTTGAATTGCTCTTTGGGGATGTGTGGCCCTTGTCTCCTTCTGACTGTCCAAGGGAATATCAGGTGGAATTCAAACTGGCTGGATATGGCACATATATTCAGACTTCCCTTGAAATGCCTGCATTTGGATGCCTGGTAAGATGAATTTTACCCAAATTACTTTTCTTACTTCTACCGTCTCCCCGTATTTCCCCTGCCACCCCAAAAAAGTGTTGAATACTTCCACATTTTCCTCTGCCATCCTTTATAACCTCTGAAAAGTCAGTCCTACAGAATCATCCTCAGATTTTTCAGACAATGCAAGCCACACCTCACTAGAGGCACTATTTCAGATTTATACCATTCCCCTTTTGTAACCATAGGGACAACATCTTTCTCCTTCCATTCATCATCTCACAGACCACCTGCTCATTCACCTTTGTAAACACCATGGCAACAACAGCAATTATTTACACAAGAAATTAATGGTAGGAAAGTGGGTTACTATTTTTAAAAACCTTAAGGAAAAAAGGTTTCCTCATCTTGCTTCCAGAGAAAGAAACATGCCAGTTTAGAATCACTCTTGTTCTCACTGATATGAAGCACAAAAGCCAATTTTGCTTTTTCTGTAGACACCTTTACACTCTGACAATGTCTTTTAAGTGTCCCTGCAGAAGCAGCTTGCAAACACCGATGTGCCACTAACTCTGCGTGACCTTCCAGCAATTCTTCATAACACTTCAAGCATTTTTCTCAGAACATTTCAATGATATTCTATGAGCTGTTGTCTCTCAGAATGAACCACTCCAACCCAATTGCTATTCAAAAGCAACTATTTACCAACCCTGTTCCGTGGCAAGTTCTCAGTCTAAATAATGATATCTCTTGATGATAGGAATAACCTGACATGACTCCCTAGTGCCTCAAAGTGGATGGAGAAGAGACCTCTGTGGGTCTGTGGTTCAGGAAAAGGATGGAATGCCCATCAGTTCTGCTTTCCTGCCTGTCTTAAAAAGTAAGGGATGCTTTTATCCACAGAAGAGCAGGAGCTTGAACCCTGCTCTGGTGTGCCATCTGAGTTTAGCACCCCAAAAGGAGCTAAACTCAGTCCTGGCCTCAGAGTGGGAGGTCAGCAACATGCATATTCTGATCCTGGCTCGTTTTCTGCTTGCTCCTCTCACCTGCCAGTGCAGATAACAACACCTCCTGAGGACTGGCTGACGTTTGTAAAGCACTTTGAAGATATAAAGCACCACAGTGCCTACAAGTTAAGTGTTAATTCATCTCTCGGGCTGATTCACTCTCTGACCCCTCTGCAGAGACGTCCAGTTAGTGTCAGCTCTGGCAGTTTTTGCAATTCAGGCACCTGTCCACCAGCCCCTGGACTGAAGCCAGCAATTCACACAGGACACAGAAGAGCCGTCAGATGGCAGCAACATTTGGTCACGACAGGCCTGAATTGGATTTGAAAGGGTGACCTGGAGGTGAAAGGCTCTATCAAGAAGCCACTTCTGTTCAAATGCATATTAAATTAGAGAGGTGCCAAAGAGACAGTGTTAAGACCCAGATCAAGTTTAGACAAGACTTTTGGCTCAGCTGCATGGACAATTCTTGTATAATTTTTACCCTAAATGATTATGAACCAGAAAATACACTCTTATGGATTTAGGGTCTGACCTCAAGCCAAAACTAGAAACGTGAGTCTGAAGAAGGACAGTCCTTGTTCTGCCTCCTCCTTTCTCTGTCCCTCATATAGAAGCAAACATGCACATACACTCAGCACCGTTGCTTTTTGACCTTCACAAGTTCTGAAATCTTTCCTTGCCTGAATTATTAGAAAGAGCAGTGGGACTGAGCAGGGTCTTGGGGCATTACCTCCCCCCAAGCTTTGCTGGTCTCACTTGGCTCTGCCCATCTCAAACACTCCTTGTGTGTCCCCACCAGACGAGCCACAGAAGGAGCTTTAGAAATCCTGCCCTGCTCACTTCTCTGCTACTGAACAGCACTGGCTCTACAGAAAGAGGGCTCTTCAGAAAAGACAGGAGATTTGTGGCAAAAGAATCGACAGCTTTTTAGAAGAGGGAAGAAATCCTACTATAAAAGAGAATGAATTAATAAAAGAAAGCAAGAGGGAAAGGGAGAGTAAAGGAAAGCCAGAGAAAAGCTGAGGCAGTAACTGTTACTTATTCTCTTATAATTAAAGCAAGAAAATTAGATTATGAAACAGAAATATCTAAATGACCACGTTTTCACTGGACAATTAAATTTAGCTCTGGTCTGGTTCTGAAGGTTGTCTCAGCTGAAATGCTCCCAGTAGCTGTACTGAAGATTTTAGCATGCCTTGGTGCTGTTCCTTAGACAGCCACTTGCTTGCTGTGTGACAATGCACAAGTCATTTAATATCTTCAGGCATCATTAATTGCTGCTTATATGCCTGCAACTATATTAAGGTCAAGAATTCCTGTTCAACTATTCACTTCATAGCAGTATTAATAGCTTTGTGTTTTACCACCAACTTTTAATTATACCTCTGCAGAAGCCTCGGACCAAGGAACACAGACTTTACAAGTACATAAATAAGGCCCAAAGACATTGCCTGCCTCTCCTCTAATTACAAAGGCAAAGAGTGGTAGACTAAAAACAATGGCTAGGAGTTACGGCTCCCTGTCCCCTAATTTCCTAGGAACTCTTGCAGTTGGACAAACTGTGTGTAGGCAAATCAAACTCTTTAACTACCAGTTTCTTTAGCTTCTCAAATAATAGATATCATTATTCACTATTTCTTACTAAATAAGTAGCAGCTGGCAGAATATAAAGTCATCAGGCAGAAGACCAAAGGCAAACAAAATGAAGTGTTTTTTAAATTAGCTTATACTGCAGAACTTACTGCCACCAGATTTTGGCCAAAACACAGGTGAACACAAAGATCAATTAGATAAATTCAAAGAAAAATTATGTTATTACACTCAAAGCAGTGAACACAACTTCTTGAACAGAAAATCCCCAAATTACACATTATCAGAAGCCTTACTCTCTTTTTAGTCTATCCCTTAACATCTGCAATGAGATTCTGAGCCAAACAGACCTTGGTTTTGATGCAGCATCACTGTTCTTATTTTCCAATTACACCTCAATTTATGCTGCAGAACAAGACTTTTGTAGCTCCTAAAGAGGTAAGGTGTTGATTGGTGGTGAGAAGTGTGTGTATTTCTACAGTTTAAACTGTCTTCTCTAAAAAGGGATTAGACAAATTACTCTAAGGTAGGTCCTGCTCTATACAAAGCTTTCAGCTCAACAAGCCCTAAAACAATGAGAACCACAAGCAGGACATCAAAGGTAAGGGGTTGTTTTACACATGTAAAATATTTTAAACAGGCCCCTGAGTGTCTTTTACCACCTGCTCAGAACATACTCAGAAAATTGGATTAGTTGGACCTATTGGAGGACCTGTAAGTGTTGCTTTTATTTTACCTAGATCTACGTGGAGTAAGAAACAAAAAAACACAGCTGGATGGAGACTGCAAACCTGCTCAGTCAGGTGGGAGGAAACAACACTAAATGTGCCTTTCAAAGCTTAGGTGGCCATCCACTTGCTTGAGAAGACAGGAAGGCTGGGGATGGACATTGTACAGATGCTCTACCAGGGACTGACAGCTCAAAACCAAACCAACTCCTTCTGTTCACCCTCCTGGCACAGGCAGAAGCTGTCCGTGGTCATTATTCTGTTCCTTTGCAAGCTGAGCCTTTCTTTTCCTTCCTTGTACCCAGGGCAAGCAGCAAGCACATCCGAGACAGAGATAAAAGTGAAAGCTGATAAACAGGAACACAAGGACACCAAAAGAGATTAGGGACTATAATAGCACACATAAAGGCTGAGAGGAGGGACAGCATGCAAATCCAAAACAGAATTGACCCTGGTATTGTTTTGCTGACCCATGATTCATCCATAATGGCAAGAACAGGTTTTCTTGGGTTTGTCCTACTCAGAGACAGCTCAGCACAACATTTTGTACTGAACTGTGGGATGTTTTCTCTGAGCTTTACATCTAGCAGTATTTATTGTCTGCACAGTGCTATAAAAGCCAAAATGTAATGGACGTTTTGGAAGGGTCTGCTGTTATGACTGAAAGCACAACATATCATGCCTTTTGCAGGGCACTTTATCAGCAGCAGTTGTATCTGAAACTTTTTTCTCCAATATTCCCCTACTCATACTTGGCCAATAGGTGTCCTGGGCTGCACCAAAAGCAGTGTGGCCAGTGGTCAAGGGAGGTGATTCTGCCCCTCTATCCTGCTCTTGAGACCCCACCCGGAGTGCTCTGTCCAGTTCCGGGCCCCCCAACATAAAAATGACATAGAACTGTCATTATTGTCATTTTCGTTATAATGAAAATACTCCGAGGGCTGGAGCACCTCTCCTGTGAAGACAGGCTGAGAGAGCTGGGGTTGCTCAGCCAGCAGAAGGGAAGGCTCCAGCAAGGCCTTATAGCACCTTCCAGTACCTCACTAGGGTGACAAGAGAGCTGGAGAGGGACTTTTGACAAGGACATGTGGTGCAAGGGCATGGGGGAATGGCTCAAACTTAAAGAGGGCAGGTTTTGATTAGGTATTAGGAAAAAATTCTTTACTGTGAGGGTGGTGAGGCTCTAGCACAGAGAAGCTGTGGATGTGCCATCCCTGGGAGTGCTCAAGACTGGGTTGGATGGGGCCCTGAGCAGCCTGGTCCAGTGGAAGGTGTCCCTGCACATGGCAGGGGATGGGAATAAAATGATTTTTAAGGTACCTTTCAACCTAAACCATTCTGTGGTTCTCTGGTATTGCTGCAGGCGATGCCACCTTGTTTTCTTCCTGTCAGACCAAACAGCAGGACAGGTACCTGTGCCTAAAAGCAGAGTCACAACATCTCAAAGACAATGTCTGCCCTGCAAGCACATCCTGGGGACCACTATATTTTACTGTTTCCAACAGAAAGAATATTCAGTTCTCGGAGAAGATCAGGGACTCAAGATTCAGCACGGTGCTGTAAGAAATAAGTGAGATCTCAAGAGGACCCACCAGGGCATTAATAAACAGAGGTGTGGTAGACTCAGAAGAAGGATATTTCCCACCCTAGACAGCAGCAGCTGACCCACATGACCAATGGCTGACTTAGAGATTTAGGCAGTTTCTGCATGCTTTTTCCTCTATGTGTGTATATACAAACATTTACAAGGATGTCTGCATGTAAAAATGCATCTTTAAATACAAATATTATAAATTTGTTTTCCTCCTTCTCCTCTGGATTTGTTACCGCTGTCTGTAATGGACAGCAAAGGAATTTGCTCTGAACTGTAAATATATCAGATCAACATTTCATCTTTGCTCTCCTAAACGTTGCATCATCACTGATGGTTTTTAGGTTGAGAGGCCAAACCCTGGAGTGACTGGCCAGTTCTCGAACACATGTCACTATGATAATCCTGACAGCAGTGGAATGGGGAAAGAACTGGGAGGATAAAAGTGAGAAAACAAGGCTTATCCTCTTACTCCAACCACAGACCACACAGCAAGGCAGAAACCAACTCCACAGAGCAGCAGCACAGTCAAAATCTTGCACAAAGCTTTGGCAGACAAATCATGGGCAAAGCAAACTTTTGGTGAACTTGCTGTGTTTTTCCATAGTTTCCTTGACAGTTTCCTCCCCTCCACACTCCCACACACCGCACTGTGAGTCGGAGAAAGTCCGGAGCTATACTTTAACTCTGGATTTCTCTGAAGGAAGGAGGTTGCTGCTATCTCTGATGGTTGGAACCTGATCCTGTCATCATTAACTTTCTCAGAGACTCTTCATTTGCTGAATATTGGTCTGTAATAAGAAGCAGGAAGGATAGGCATTTTTATAGCAACTACCTGCCAACAGATTTCAATTCTTTATCCCTTCAAAATCCCACATCTGTCCATGTCTCCAGGCACTAGTGGAAGAAGCTCTGCATTAGTTATTTTTATTATCAACATAAAAATCTTTCCATTTATTTATTTATTAAGGAAAAAAACCCCAGCTATCTACAAAACTCAGTTCGTTTTGTCCTTAGGCAGACATTTAAAGCTGTCTGCCAACGTCTTTTCTTAATAAAAAAAATAAGCTAAAGTCTTTATTACACACTGTGTAACAAAATACGAGCAGCTACATTCACCCAGCTGAGACGTGTGCCATCCATCTATCAGAAAAGGTTGCTGTGACTGGAAGAGGAAACATCTGCTAAGGAAGGTGGTCCTATAACTGAACCTGGCCACTGATGGTGCACCAGCCAGAACCCCCAAAAAACCCACTTTGAGGCTGGCTCTTTGCTTTTAGACTGTGACATGATGAGGGCTGAAAAATATATCCCAAACTACTTCTGTACCTTGCACAAATGCTCCTTGGACCCTCATGGTGGGTGATACATCTTCTGCCCAAAATTTTGTGGCCTTAGGGAGCTCCTTAGGGAGTTCCTGAAGAAGCAGGAAGTTTTTAGTTCCTGAAAAGCAGGAAGGACTTGGAGCCCTGGCTGGGATATGTGGCAGAGCTGCTGCCTGCACTCTGGGCTGGTGACTGGCATGTTAAACCCAAACAGCACAGCTTAGGCTGACACAAGATGAAGCACATTAGGCAGATGGCATGTTTTCTCTGCACAAGCCAGTGCCAAGTATTTCCTCCTAATGATCTTCTGTTCATGTTCTCACAGCAAAATTAGTTTTAAAGCAAAAAGAAACAACAACAAAAAAGGTATGTAACGTGATGAAAGCAAAGATTACTATGTGGGAAAAATATCAACAAGAGCTGGGTTTTGTTCTTTCAATTCCATGGCTTTTATTTATATATATATATATTGTTTATAAAAACAAACACCCTACTTTGTCAGACTTGAAAAGTCAAAATTTACATTTAAATGGAGGCATTTAGCTGGTTTTTTTTTCTCTCTCTCATCTCTTGAACGCAGAGTACAAAAGATTAAAAACTCTCAATTTTCCTAAATGGAAGGATAACAGGTGAACTTTGCATTCTGAGAGCTATTCATTTAGTCAACAATGTTCAACTCGACAAAGACCAAAGCCCAGCTGATCGAGGGGAAAAGAGCACTGGCTACTGGGCCTGACATGGATTTGCTCAACAGCTGAGACCAGGAGAAGCTGTGATCCCATTGTGTCCTGTTCCCAAGGAGGAAATTATGCCAAATACAGCTCCCTGAGGGCAACAGCTACATTTCCAGATGTACAGGGGATCACTATCCAACCGAAAATCGCCGCAATTTTAGAGATTTCAGTGCTACAATAGCCCTGGTTTCATTGCTGGAACTACTGCAGATGTTTAAAATGTGAGGTGGTCTGCTTGTAAGAGAAAATGAGAAGACTTAAAACAAGTCCATAATTGCACGGCATGAAAGCCATTGTAAAATATCAAAGTGGAGGCAAATACTATGATGACCCTTAAAGCTTGCTACCAATTACCTTCCTTTCATTTTTGTTCCTTCTCTTTTTTCTTGTTTACTTCCTGGCCAGGAAAATAAGTGCTGATTTTAAGCAGGGAGTCTATCAAACAAGTACAAGTGCAAGCAACGTGCTCAGAAAATGCCATCTTAGTCCATGGAAAGGTGTAGTAGCAGCTCATTCAGTCCTGGGCTGGATTTCTTCTCTCTGGCTTTTTCTAACATAGGGCTGATCCATGCTGTTAAAAGGACACACAGGCAAAAAGCTAACCTCACTTTTTTGAAACAAGGGTAAACCACAGATCCAACCAGCCCTTTGTAGGGTCTGATTTTGACTGCTTTTAGCAGTTTCTCATGTCTTATATTGAGTGAAATGCATGAACAAAACCCCACCAAGAAACCAAAAAAAAACCCCAACAACCTCCCCCTCTGCCAAAAAACTAACTAACAGAAAAACAACCCACACAAAAACCAAAACCAATTTTAAAAGCAGAGGAAATAGTAATAACTGTTTGGAAAAGGCACAGACACAAAACCTAAATGCCTGGGAGGCAAAAGCGCTATCGCTCCGTACCCAGCACTAGGAAATTACTGACTCACTCTTTTTAAAGTTGCAAACAGTGTTTCTAGACTCCCAGCACCAGAAGCTATCCCAATCACATTCCTTCTGGGACATGTATTCACCCATCATCCAATCGGTCCCTCTGTCTTTGGAGAGTTTCCCTTTCTTTTACCCTCACAAACTAAACAGGAATCCATTGTTTCAGCAATAAATGCTGCCAGATTTTCTAGCAGTTCCCAACTCAAAAGCATTAAATACATAAAAATACAAGCGAATGGAATATGTTAAGGCAATTGATTCTGAATTTAAGCCTTATCCTGAGATTAAAAGGATTTTAACTGAGCCAGCAGGGCAGACATCACAGCATATTAAGAATCTGTGTCTCTGTTTTCTGCTCACACAACCAGGAGCATCTGGGAGCATCTGGTTGTATTTGTGTACTGGCTTGACTGGTATCCACGTGATAATACTCAAAATAGTCGGAGGAGTCTGCACAAGAAACAGATGAGCAATGCCTCCTTTCCCAAACTCACCTCTCTACTGCTGTGTCCATCCCTGTGGGTCAGCATCTTTTACCCCAAATAGGAAGCAGACCATTAAGCTGGTGCTGAGTTCACCGTGCCATTACCACAGCTGCTGCAATGAATGTTTTAATACACCATGGGGAGACAGATGCTGTTTGTGGACACAGACTTATCACAGGAAAAAAGCAGGAGTCTTTTACTTCAGGTAACCCTCAGGATAAGATTTCAGCCTCCAAGAGATATCAGCTTAATTCAGCCCTGAGTTCTCCTGAAAATATTACAGGATCCAGTGAAACATTCCCTTTCTTTGCCATTTCCTACCATGACCTGTTCTAACAATACTGCACAAGGGTTGGTTTATTTACACATTTCTTGTGGCATCCATGCCCACAACGTCCAAATCTGACATCTGTTAATTCCACACAAGTGAACTCAGCTGGACAGGAAGATACAAAGTAATATGAAATGTCAGCTTTCAGGTTCTCTGGCTTAAGCCAGCCATGTAATCAGGCACTCTTTATGATGGGCATATCATAGGTAAGCAGTGATGACAGAGTTTATCAGATACCAAAGGCCACTAATACATACTCCTGACTCTGCCTCTGTAGGAGTTTTCAATCAGTGCTCCCAAACTCCAGCACATGGTTATCACAGCTGGTGGAAACATTAAACCTTCTGGGTTACCTTGAAGCCCCAGCAAGAATTAGCATGCCCTTGAATTAACCTGGAATCTCACCCAAGGGCAGAGCTGTGTAATAGATCGAAACAGGCAGTGCTAACTGGCTGTAGACACATGAGATTTGGGACAGAATGGGGCCAATCAAGCTAAAATACTGACCCCTTCCTCCTGCTCATCCTGCTGAGGACTGGGCTGGACAGGGCTCAGTTGGCTGCTGTGCTCCTCCAAGGAATGGCAGCTCCAAGATCCCAAAGGGCCAGGGCCCAACTAAAGCAGAATTCCAACTCATGCTGAATACATAACTTCCCTGGAATGGCTTCTCTGCTGTGGAGAAGCATCTTCTGGGGTGGCTGGGTGGCCACTGGGTCTACATGAAACTTCTCTGAGTTACCTGAAGCACTTTTATTTAAACTAGGTATTTCCGAATTTTTTCGTGTTTGTTGCAACGAAAAATATTCTTGTATTCTTTTCAATAACCAATTTCAGGGGTAAAGAAATATTTAAAAAATATTATTCAAAGAAGAATAAACTCAGCACACAACTGCAGTCAGGTCCCTCATGGAAAGTGGTCCAGCCTGAAGATACACAGTCCTTAGCACTGTCCCAACTTTTTAGCAGAGTACTCCATGTCTTTACATCCCCAAATTTCCCTGTACAGAAGAGATCTTCTTCACACAACTCATCCTTTTCCTCCACCCACCCCAAAATAACCCCACAAGCCAACAACCTACAGTTTTACATGCAGTAATTTGACAACATTACAATCTTAATGTGCAGCTGGGAAGCAGAGACATCCAGGACAGTAACACTGAAGAGAAGCAAAGCACCATCCAAACCCGATTCCTCTTCTGTGCCAACAGGGTGAATTTGTACTCAAACCACCATAGCTAAAACCATGGCTGGGCTGCTCACCTACCTGGAAAAACCAATACTTATCATCATACCATGTTCTGGGTGCTGGCTTTTTCTTTTCTTTTTCCTTTTCTGGTTGATAGGTTTTGTTCTTTGGGGCGAGGGCAGTTTTTGCTTTGTTTTCAAGGGCTCTCCAGGTTCCAGTAAACGACACTGGGGTTGTGTATAAAGCTGTGGCATTTTACTCTCTAATATCAGGAAATTAATATGCACATATTTTTCAGTTTTTTATCTCATGAATACAAAGACTGAATCAAAGCATCAAAAGGAAAGAAAGTGGGGTCTTTTTCTTGCCTAAGTTTTCTGGGACTCAATAATATTGTCGGTTTCTCTTTCTCTCCTGCTTCTATTTTGTCTTAAGGCTCTGCATCTTGGAAGACTGTGAAGCTGCTGTGTGATTTTTATCTCCATGATTAAAGTGTTACACTTTATTGAGCTCTTTGCATCAGCACCAAAATCTGCAATGCAGGATTTTACATAACACTTCATTTTCTCCTCGCACCATTACTGTTATTAACCTGGTGGCAATAAACAGAAAATACAGCTCGGCTCATGATGTACTCCTGAGTTTTTGTGTGTGTGTGTGTGTGCATAACAGAAAAGGAAAAAGAAGAAAAAGAATGGAAATGAAAGGGCCTCTGCCCTTTCAAGGAAAGACTAGGAATGGCTGCATAAACTTGTCTTTTCCTTAAAGAACAATCTCAGCCTTTCACAGTTAAAAGGAGAAGTAATGTGCTGGAGCTTCTGCATGTAAGGATTTCTTCTAAAATAAAAGATCAAAACAGAAAGAACATCCAAACTACTTCAGAATTCTCCAACTCATTATTATTCATCATTAGATTTCTCGGATGGAAGATTTGATTGATATCCTACTTTGGGTTGTTGCACATTTCTTTGTTTAAATGGTAAAGAACCTGAGACCTGCCAAGAGGATACCACTAAGGGTTTGGAAACCAGCTGAGGAGCTGGATGTGGCAGCAAAGATGACTTCCCCACTCCATCAGTGGGTGGAACCTGCATGTTTCACAGATGCAAGATCTCTGAGTTCCCAGGAAAATAGTGTGAGTTAAATATCCAAAGGTGTGGGAATCTTGCAAGATCTCTGAGTTCCCAGGAAAATAGTGTGAGTTAAATATCCAAAGGTGTGGGAATCTGGGTTACTGACAGAGATTCTGTTTTTGCTGAGGCAGGAGAGACCTGCAGGTTCTGGAGCAGAGACCTTTAGATGTGCAAGCAAGACTACAAGAGACATGAAGAAAGAGATGGGTTGTCCATGAACAGATGGTCACCAAAACTTGATCAAAGACTAATGGGGGAGAGAGAAAGAAAGCCAGTCTGGGGAACTCGGCGTGTCCCAGAGAGAGCCTTCAGAGGCAAAGTCAGTTTGGGTATGACCTGACAGAAATGCTTCAAGAGTTTAGGCATCCTCTTCAAAACAAAATAATTAGGAGGGCAGGCTTCCTAGACTCGATCTGCTGCTCTTCCCTTCAGGTAATAGAAGCCTTCCTTTTGCAGTCCTGAAATGCTGGAGGTGGGGAGTTGGGGGATACCCCAAAAACCTGCCTCAAGCTGTCTTCACTGGGGTGCTGCAGGTCCCCATGAACTGCACGGTGCTGCCACGGCTGCCCAAGGCACCTCCTCCCCGGAGTGGTCAGGAAAGTCAGTGCAGATTGGGCTCAATGGCACGGCTGTAGCTTACCCTGAAATGTTCTGGTTATTTTTGAAGGATTGTTTTGTATTTTAACCCAAGAGAAATATTTTAGAAAGCTCGCCAAGCTTCTGCCCCCTACTTATGTGGGTTCCTGCTCTTTACTCTTGCTATTTATTTTGCACTTGCTCTTTACTCAGTTTACTACAGTTTGAAATATAGCAGAACATTTTTCAGTTCGTCAGTGTGTTGTTTGCTGTCAAGGAGACGAAATGTTACTACTTTCCTCCGGAGAAGCTTAGGACATGATGGATGAAATGTCACAAATAATTAGACTTTTCTTATGAATTACATTTTTTTAAACTTCTGTTTTCATGTCAACAGGTATGTTACGGATAGGCTGTATGGAAGGACCTGGGGAAATTTTAGTTCTCTGGGAACAGCAGTAATGTAATATCTGATAAGCCAGGGAATAGCTCCAGCTGAGACAAACTTTAAAAACTTCTGCTATGAAAATTTGGGGCTATGAAAAATCTGAGTCCAGTGGCAGAATCAAAAAGATACAATCCAGTTCCTGAGCAGTATGGACATGGTTAGAAATTTAAAGATGGCTTGACACAGTCTGACCTAAAGCCCATCCACTGCAGTGTCTCGCTCCTGACAGTGATGTTTTGTGGCACTGTTAAGCCCTACATGATACGACATCCAGTGATAATCTAAATAACTATCAGGCTCGGAGGAAATAAAAACTGCAGTTCACTTTCACACTCTGAGCAGAGATGTACTGCAGATAGGCAGATACTCAGATTGCATAAAATTATCTGGGAGACAGACACGAACAAACCCTCCACCTCTGAACTCTCCCTGGATAACTGATCCACACTTCACGGGCTGGGCACTCAAAATGAACACCCCCAAATCCCTGAGCGTGCTGAAAAAAACTGCACGAAACAATCGCAGGTATTCACACACTACTTCTTCATTAGGCTCTCTATGAGTTTCTAAATCTCTCATCATTTTAATCTCTCAGTTTATAAACTGCCAGTTGTTACAGCAGTAAACACTGGATCAAACACAGCGCTGCAGCTGAATTACTGCTTTGAAATCTTGTATCACATGCAATGACTTTAAATTGCTTGCTTTGCTAGAAAGGCTGAGAGAGTGTGAAGCTGGGGCACTCTAAATCACACTAATCAATGATGTAAATCTTAACTGTATGAATGTATCAATAATGAGGAATGCTCCAGGGGAAAAAATCAGGGGAACTGCACACCAATAAGATCTCCCTTCCAGAACCAACTTATTGTCATACGTTGTAGGATCACCAAGAAAATACAAAGACTAATAATGATGTGGCAAAATTTACTTAACCCCCTTGACACGGAAATAAATTCTTATTTTATCTATGGGGAAAAAAAATACTCTCCCACATGTATTTGCTAAGCAATCTCAACTGATTAGAAATGATTCAATTAAAATGGAAGCATTGCATTGAATGACATAAAAGGATCACTGAAATTTTCTCAGGAGATTTAAAATGTTATTTTTAATGCTAAGGATAAACTGTATACATGCAAATGTTTGAAGGGGAAGAGGAGCCATGAAGTTCCAGTGCTCATAAACAGAACACAGCTTGTTTGGGGCTTCACACTATCTCAGATAAATATTACGGATATTGGTATTAGCAAAACAGGGCCTGGGAAAATAGTTTTCAAATACCAGGAAAGGGTGGGGGGGCAGGGAAACACACCTTTCAAACCCTCTTTTTCTTCTTCCTCAGAAAATAAAGCTGTGATCATTGGCTCATCTCTAAGGATCATAAAACAACAAAAGAAAATTGCTTCCCAATGGCTAACATGATGAGAGGGAAAAGAGGGAGCCTGAGTAGCTTCTTGACTGTGTTGCTTCCTCCCAGCAACAGCTAATGAGATTCCCTGCCAAGGTGGAACCTGCCACACATCCTCTGCATCAAAGGGGATCTGGAGGATATTCTATTGCCTTTGACTCCCATGCTGCCTGGTGTGCTAGATAGCCACATCTGAAAGTCCCCATGACCCCCAAAAGTCACCTATTGCTCTATGAGGAGCTTGGAAGTTGATAAAACCCATAACTGAGCACTTGCTTTGCTGCTTCACAACCGTTTGTATTCTAACAGCTGTGTGCAGATTTATCAGACAGAAAAGTGGTTGCATCTCTGTCTTCCTTAGTCAGGCCCATCATAACTTACATGGCATAACAACTGTCCATCCTTCCTCCTCCCTCACACTGCAGCTAGAGAAAGCTCAGGAACCCTGGCAGATTTCCTGCAGTGAAATCATAGAGATGCTCCCATGATGGTTTCCCAATCTATTCCTCTCCTCTTCCACGTGTTGCAGCCACCACCACTGCATTCCCAGTGGGACAAGGCTCAGTCAGCACCACAGATACCTGTGGATGCTGTTCACTGTGCCTGTGCTCCCTGGGGCACTTTCTAGCTGGATTTAAAACACTTCATTTGACTCAGTGGTCAGGGTCACACTGCAGCCTGGCAACCAAAGCCCAGGGGAAAACATCCTGCCCAAGGTCAGGCAGGACGTGAGGAAAAGTCAACCAATGCTTTTGATTTCTGTCCATTATGCTGCTGCTCTTATTTTGGAGAGGTAGGGAGAGGCTCCAGGTGCTGAACTGAAACCTTTTCCAGGTTAGACCCCGTTTTCAAGCAGAGTGAAGGTGGAGGTGGAGGTGAAGGTGTTGTAACTACAAAAACGATGTGGAGATCACAGGTTGCTCATCTCTGTCTCTTCTACTTCTTCTGGTTAAGTATTTAGTTTAGGGGAGACAGGAAGCCTTCTCAGTCAAGTCCATCTTCTACCACTGGTCAATGTGGGCAAAGGAAACAGAAAGAAACTGGTTTTCAGGGAAACTGTTCAACAACTTTGCTATTTTCTGCACTTTTACACTGGGAACCTTGCTTCCTTCATTTTGGGCTGGAGATATAAAGAAGTATTCCAACATGAAGGCATAATTTTGGCTCTGTTCCACTCGACTGGGTATCAGGATGCAGTGTCAGCTGCCTGGGAACATAGCTCCCAGTGCTCTGATGTTTTTTTGGATTTCTCTGGTTGGGTCCCAAGTCACTGTGCTCATTTATCACACATTGAAGATTGTTGTTTCCTAATACTTCTGCTAGAGGGAATACTTCAGGAGGCCCTGCCTCCACTGTTCCCAAGGCAGCAGAAACAAAAGGGGCAGAAGCGTCCATCTCGTGAAATGACATGTGCATTGATTTCTCAGTTCTGACACGGGCTTGGCATTTGACCTTCAACAAACTCAGTTCCTCTCAGCTCTCACTCTTATAATGGGCACTGCAGAAACCAGTTTCTCTAATCTCCATAAATCAGAGCTCCTCGTGGAAGACACTTTTCCATGGTGCACAGTAGTGCAAATTCGATGGGATGCTGGTCAGAATGGGAACTACTGTGCCATAAATAGCCATTACACACACCTAAACACAACACCCTTTTGTGGTGCTCCAGGGTGGAAGTGTAAGAGTTATTGAAACAGGAACATCCAGAAAAATGTTATTTGGAAAGGTGCTGTTTACTTAGAAATTATCCTTATTTTGTATTTAATGTTTCATACCTGAGGTTCAGTCAATGCAGAAAATTCTCCTTCTATTCTCGTACCTCAACAATAACGATGCAAAAGGTCATGCAACATATCATCAATAAAATACTGTCTCTTGAAAATCAGTTTTCAGATAGTCAAATTACTTTTGAAATAGAAGTGTCATTCTTTAACCCTGTCAGGAAGTTAGAGGCACAACATTTGGTTTCCATTTAAAAATCAAAGCGTAAAAGGGTAAGGGAAAAAAAAATGCCCCAAAAAAATCACTAACACAAATGTCATTCAGGCCTGGTAAAAAAGAACACAGAGATTAAATGTTACCCTTTATAGTTTGCAACCCAAACAGAAGATCACTGAGCTAGAGCATGACAAAATCTATTGCACATATGCAAACTAGCCAGTCAAATCTCCAGCTCTCTCCAGGCTGGAAAAAATAACCAAAGGAAAAAAGAAACAACAAAACATTAGAAAAACTGAAAGAAGAAATAACACTTCAAAAACCTTTCTGTTTCAGCCACATATAATAAGCTGTTCCTGATACTGGGGAAAGTCTGAGGGCTGGATAGGTGTTTTTTTTTTCATTTTAACGTGGGGTTTTTACTCTGACAATTTGTCCTTAATGTTACTTGAACATAGGTTTCCCTAGCTGCACACCAAAATATACTGGCTTGGAGTTTAATTTTGAGACACTTAACATTACATTTTCCCAAGAAATGGTTGCTCTTCTCCTGAATTTGATGGCTCGTTGAGCTTCCAGGTAAGAGCTGGTTTTACAGGGATATCTCTCTGTACATTCTTTACAGTCCTTATAAAACTGCTCGGCCAGCCAGAGCACTGATTGCCTGGGGAACTTTTGGTAGGGGTAGGTTAATCTATGTGACCTCCATAGTTCATCTGAAACTGCCACACAACTTTCTAAAGAGCCACCTTTATTTCCTCCTGCTCCGCTCCTCGGTTTCTGAGTGGCTCCCAGCACACTCTTTCTCAAGGATAGCTGGAAACAAACACAGAGGTGAACACAAACACGTTCCTCCCTGTGAGAACATTTGCAGTGCTGTTGATAAAGACTCAGGGCTGCCCACTAACACACACAGTCCCTTGTGTACCAGTCCCAGTGCAAAACCACGTTTTTGTGCAAACAATGATTGGGCTCCAGCAGAGGTATTTCTATTCCCACAAGGAATACAATCCAGCTGCTGGGAGGGGTGTTTTATTAGCAGGGATCTGTCCTTTCCAGTAATGAAAATAATTTGTCTGGTCTCTGAAAGGACCAGCAGATACCATTCATTCCAGGTTAAAGTCTTTTTCCTGTATGCTAATGTGTTTGATTTTTAAGCTGATGATGGGTAGTCTGTCAAAGTTATTTCAGTGTAGAGCAAAGGGGTAGCTCCACACAGCTTGGAAGCCCTTCCTTCCCCATCCTCTGAAGCAGCATCAATCAGGATTGCTGCCTAAGCCATGGAGCATTTTGTAACTACCCAGCCTTCTTCCCACCCCTTAACACCTCCTCTGCTCTTTCCCCCCACCCCATCAGCGCTGCTCCCCCAGCACAAATTGCCACACATCTGCACAAAGGACAGGCGGAAGAATAAGGTGACAGTTCTTTAAGGAAAGAATAAAAATGCAAATTAACAAACACCAAATTTGCTGTAAACATTAAATACTTCAGACATGAAACCTTCTGTGCTACAAGAGTGCTTTCAGCATTATCTATTCACAGCAGTTCCTCTGCTCCTGAGGGTCATAAACACTGAGAGATGGAGCCAGCAAAAAAGCTCTAGTTGAAATTCAGCTCACAGCAAAAGCAATTTCCGAGTGTGCAAAGTGCTGTCAGCAGGCCTGATGTTTGTGTATGAAATATAGACAATATGACTGGCCCATCGGCAGTCACTGTCAGCCTGATGGATGGGGCCTGAAAAGAAGTAAAGCGGCTGCCGTTAGGGCCCAGTCTATCAGATGCTTGATGGAGATTCGGGGACTTAATAGAGGTAAAAGTTTCTTCTAATCGGACAAAATTTCCAGCGGTGATCACAAAGAAAATAAAAGGGATAGCGATGTGATAGGAGGGCACGAGCAAGGCTTCCCTGGCTCAGCCACAGCGCGGAACAGAAGAGGAAACAGATGCATTCCCAATGCGGAGGAAAATGGGTGTCTTTGTTCTTGGAACGCCACTGTCCCAGAACAGGCAGGACAGCCCTACAGCTCACTGTGTGCACGAGCATCTTCGGGTGCTCCCCACTGCTCAGACCCCTGGCAAAATGAAAACATCACCCTGCAACCCCTCTGGTGCCCTTCACAGCATACCTGTCGCTGTGACAGAGGGGGACAGACAGACACAGCACCACACCCATGCAGAAAAATCAGTGAAACAGCCTGTTTAAATGTCCTTTCTCCTTTTACCATTTGGAAATTATAGTTCTTGCCATTTCCTTTTTTCTTTTGCCCCCAAGGTTGTTGTTATGTGGATAAAACTTCACGTGCAGTGTGTGTGGGCCATCTGCAATAAAAATACAGAGGGCTAAACTCCACATCATACCTCATGCTATGGGGCCCTCGGCTCATGATGTCAATCAAAGACCCTCAGGCAGAAAAAGTAGAGGCCGTAGAAAAAAAGGCATGGCATGGGTCAGAGCACTCGTGGTGGTTCAATTGTTAATACTTGTGCCAAAACACCACGAAAATCAAAAGGCTCTGTTGGAAAAATGCTGACCACTTCAATAAAGAGAGAGAGCAATTAGAAGGGAGCTTGTGCTTCAAAGTCCACCAACCAGTCTGCAGCCAAAGTGTATATATTTTGAAAC
This sequence comes from Daphoenositta chrysoptera, assembly GCA_013397915.1. Classification (NCBI taxonomy): domain Eukaryota; kingdom Metazoa; phylum Chordata; class Aves; order Passeriformes; genus Daphoenositta; species Daphoenositta chrysoptera. Next base: position 321,833 of record VZRO01003885.1, read on the forward strand.
TAAATAATCCCACAGCTTTGATCCATCCCTATTTGCAAAGGCAAAGCAGGGCTGACAGCTCGTGATGTTTGCCTCCCTTCAGGTATGTGAGAAGGCAAGTTCACGGCATAGGGAAAGGCAGACTTATTGCAGGTTTTCACTCCAAAATAGGACTGTCAAGCAGAAGAAATATCAATGAATGCTTGAAATTCTTAAGCAAAACCACCACAAGAACTGAGGCAAAATGCAGAACAGGAAATTAAAAGTGTGCACAAATGGGAAACCACCCCAGGCCTAGCAGTCTAATGTTTTGGAAGAAGCAATAATATTTCTACAAGAAACCATAGCCTTCCTTTTCACTGGGACTTTCTACTTTTCACTCCATCATTACAAGCTCTTACTTGACGAGAAAAAGAGCCAGAGAGGCTGCTGGGATATTTGGGGAACTTATAAGTGGTCATTTCTTTGCACCAGTGTTTAAATAGATCTTCAGTAGGAGAAGCAGCAAATTTTCAATACTCCAAATGGTCATGGTCATCATACTCTACTCAGGCTCAAAAGGACAGAGTACACTCGATTAGTTCCTACCTGACCTTCCAAACATAAAACCTACTGGTTTCTAGTGGGTTCTCTCACCTCAGGCATGCTCTCTATAGCTGGAGATTTTTTTCCCTGGAAAAGGAAAACCTCTCCCCAAAGAGATCCATCCCTGCTCTCAGGCTGGGAGCTGGTCTTCACACACTAAACCCTTCGGTGTTTAGATGACACACTGTGGAGTTTTCTCCTGGAGCCCAGTTTATTCTGGCCCAGACTCAGCTGGAAATTCTGGATGCCAAAGCCCCAGTTCAGAGCTTGTCACCAGGGCTGGCTGTTTCCTACTCACCAAAGGGACACAAGAGCAGGCAGGACTCAGCTGGAGCCTCTGGTATCAAAGCAGCTCCTGACATTAATATCCTTTAGCACAGGCTCCAGAAGAGCTGCTAACAGCGAGCTTTTAAAAAAGATTGCTGCCTCTTTAACAGGTTTTAAACCAAGCTCCTTTACCCTATTACCAGCACCTGATGAAAACCACTACCCTATTGAACTCACCAGCGGGCCATTAGAAGTGTGTCAGATTATATTAACTAGGCAATTAAAAAAAAACACCCAACCAGCAACAACAAGGAGCAGCAACTCGGCGCGCGAGGAGAGCCTGTCTGTCGTTTTGTAAATCCCCAAATTAGTTTTGAAAGGCCACTTTCAGCCTGGAGTTAAGGCCAGATTTACCCTCTCCATTGTCTGCAATGGGCTGAATCTCTGCAGCAACCTGATGAAACTGATTATTTATGATAAGTGACTGACATTGGAACGCTGCCCAAAAGGAATGAAAGCTGCTGTGACCCCAAATGAGAAGATTTTCTTTGATCAGCTCACACAAACTTCTAAAAAAATTATGACTTTTGGTTTCATGCAGGAGATCAAATAATTAAACAAACAGATGTGCAGATATTAATAACAAAAGGTGTCGCATGAGGGAAGCATTCAACCACAAACAAGCCATTTATTTTAAGACTTAAGTGTTGCTGAAATTCCCAATCAGAAGAAGAAAGAATGATTTTTAAGTGCGGTGTGGGAGGCATTTTAGAGAACTGGGGGTAATTTAGAGCAGAATATGCTTTTTTGATGAGACTGCCAAAACCAAGATGCCTCTGGATAAAAAATAAAGCAAAAAAAGAAAGTTAATTTACATACAGACAGAGCTGTCAAGCGAGTCATCAGCAGAGAGAGGGATAACAAGTCTTTGGGTAACAACTCCCTTGTTAGGAAGATGGCAGCGAGAAGCAGGATCAAGGGAGAAGGAAAGTCACTGTACAGATGTTTTAAAGGAACAGTTAGCATTTTCTGTGGCTTGGGTGGCTGAACATTGCAGCTGCCTGCTCGGTGCTGGTACAGGAACCACCTGCATGAAGGATGTGTGCATACCTGGGGAAATAACTGAGTAATGTCTTCTATTTCTGTTCAGCACACAAGGGTCTGAGCAAGGAGTTTGGGTCTAGACTCCAACCTCAATTTTCCCCAGCTTTGTGCAGTTGGGGAAGGGCAGGAAGGATGTTATTTTGGGGGTTAAATCTGTCTTTACCTCTCCAGGATAGTCACAAACGACTTGAAGAGGCACCAGAGAGAGAGTCACAGGCCCTGTCCACAAAATCTCAAGGAGTAACACACAGACACACAGACACACACACACACATACTCCTTGAGTGCTGCTGGATGAAAAGCCTGTGATAAGAAAAATAAATGAAAACCCCAGGTGGTTCCCCTGTAAGAGCTGCAGAGAGCAGATCTCAGCCCCTCATGGCAGCTGCTCCTTGTCCCTCGTTACAAGCCCACAGTGCCACCAGCAGCACAAGGACCACTGATACCCAAGAAAAGGAGGGCAAGGCTCCCCAGCCCCAGCCAGAGGCACCTCTGGGCTTGAGACACCTCTTCTCCCTTACCTGGAATACCAGAGGTTTCATACTATCCCCATTCCCTCTATCTCTGTGGATGCAGCAAACCCCAGCTACAAGCACGGATCCAAGGGGTGAGATTTGTCTGCTGGGGTGTTGTTTATTCCCAGGAGAGCAGAGAAGGTGGAATGAAAGTGCTGGCCAATTCCATCTGCAGGCCATCAGCTGAACTGGAATCTAATAGTTTCTTTCATTTGCAAATCTCTTCTGCCAGCTTTACCTTTCCCTACCAAACTCTTTCCTGAAACCTGACAGCCATCATCCTTTTCCATTCCTATAATCAAAGATCCTCCAAGAGCTGTGAACATCCTGAGGAGATCTGACGAAAAAGAGATTAATTTCAAGTGGAACCCCTACTTATCCTCTACTGCTATGGATCTGTGGCATGAGAAAGGGACAGATTGCTGGGCTTAAATGGTTTTATATTCCAGAAGAGAAACTATGGAATATCCCTCAGTACCTCAGCCATGATGGGAGAAAACAGGGATCCCAAGAAACAGCACAGAGCCCTCCATAAAACCAAGCCACTGGCTGTAATAATCACCAGCTTTTTGTGGAAGTCAGGGTCACATTGATCACATTGCAAAACCATTGATTTTTCTCCATCAGTTCATTGCTCTGACCCACTGAATTGGTGGCTCACCTGGGAGCTGGGTGGGGACTCAGGCCCAGGTGACATTTTCCTGGAGTGTTCAATAGAATGTGAGTGCCTCAGCCAACCCTGAGGGGAAGCCTGGCAGAAAAACACGTCCATCACATTTTGAGTGGTATCACCTGGAATTCTGCCTCTGACAAAAGGAGTAGGTGCAAGCAGCCCATGTCCTCCAAAACAAGAGAGCTGGGTGAAGTGCTACTGCCTGAGCCTTTCCAGATAAAGAAGGGCTATAACAAAGCATATGGTTTTTCACAAGAAAAAGAAAATGTCTAGAAGTCTAGACATTTTTTTCTAGTCTTTTGTCTAGAAATAAATATTTTATGCATAAATATGTTTTTCTGTTCTTATACGCTGCCAAAATAAATTCTTAAACTGTGCTTAAGCTAAATATCACACAGAGAATTAATTTTAATAAAAAACTAAAGTATGTATAGCAAAGGCTTTACAAAGAAGAAAAACACTAGGACCAGAACTCTCCTAATATTGTTTCACCATGCCATTTTCATGTATGTGTTTGTGGTACAAAGCATTGTACATGCTGCACAGAATTGTCCCTTTGTGACCATTGAGTATTTTTGCAAATGCAACTTCAGTGTGATACTGGGTTTCTTCATAAGAGTACAGAAAATAGCTGTTAGAACAGGGCAAAATGTTGGGTTTTTTTAAAAACACAGCAGGGTAAGAAACAACTTGGCTGGCTGTGGGGGTGGACTGGCTAATCTAGCAGAGTCTTCCTGTCTCTGTCTTCCAAGTTGCTACAGAAATGACAAATCTGCCCAAAAGCCAGCCCAGGTGACTCACAATTATCACATTTCCCCAATGTGATTGCGGTGATGGGGACTGAAGATGAGATGGGGTTGAGTTTCAGAAAACAACGTGTACCCACAACTCACACCGACTTTAGCTTCCAGAAAAGACACACAGCTCACTGCACAGATATATAGGAAACCACCAGCAAATTTTTCAACAATATATCCTCAGGGAACAGAGGTGCTCAGCCAGGAGAGGATTCCTGGCTCCAGTGGCCTACATATATCCAAGACATGCCTTTGACTGATCCACACAGACAGAAAAATGAGCAGTTCTTTATGGCACATGGCCTTTCCTTCCTTTGCGTGACAAAAACAATACCAGGATTCAAGACAAATGCCAAATTATGAGGTCGGGGTTGGTGAGCCCCACACACACACATGACAGGGAGGTGGCCACGGGAGCTGAAACAGCCTGGCACACCCACCTAGAGCCACAATGTCCTTGTGCAAACAGATGCTCCACTTCTGTGCAACCCCCTTCCCTTTATCAAGGTTTTATATCACCCTTCACTAAAAATCACTCTCAACGTTTTCCTCACTCTGACCTCGCCGTACAAGAAAACGGCAGCAGCGATGGTAATAAAATGTGTCCTTTAGTTTCAGAAGTCTGCCTTCCATTTAAGCTATGGAAATGGGAAGCAGCAGCTGCTGATGGCTGTATAAACATAACTGTCCACAGAGCATAACTGGCACCTTGCTGAACTCGTCTCTGCAAAATAATAGATGTGGCTGGTGTGATGTGATAATACTTGATTGATTTACCCACATGGTATTTAAAACGTGGCTGATGTGACCCTATTGCTCCAGCCTGCCCATAAACCATAGATTTGAAATCCACACATTGAGTGGATTTGTTGGAAAGCTGGAATTCACAAATGAAGGAGGCTGTTAATGGTTACATGATGAATGTAAAGCCAGAGCCCACCGCGTGCTAAGTGTGTTGGATGAAAAGGCATCTCAACAAAATCTTAGTGTGATCCCCATTGTTTCCTGCATCACAACCCTTACCAAAGTTTTCCAAAGCTGTGAAGCCCAGATTTACAGACATACCAATACAAAGAGCACAACTAAATAAAATTTCTTCTGGACATACGTCCGAATGTTTGAGTGTTTATTCAGATTTCACCTGGACTTCAACCCTGGCCAGGCTTAAGCCCTCATTAACAGCTGTGACTCCAATCCAACATTTCCCAGTGGCTGTGCTTGACAGCCACCAGTGCTTGGCAAGTCTGTAGTTCTTTATGTCTCGGAGTAGTGCATCATTTAATTTGTCCATATAGCTGAAAAGCTTGCTTTGATATATGACTGAAAGGATCAAAGGAATCGCTCACGACTGTTACTCAGTAAGGCACCTACCAACACGTTTCCAAGAGCTACAGGCAATTTAGGGGGAGTATGTGGTGGGAATTATGGGTAAACAGCAGCAAATATTAAAATGAAATAGAGGAAAACAAATGTTGCAACCACAGCAACAACAACAAGGAAAAAGCAGGTTTGTTTGTTTTTTTCACTGACTGGATTAAAATTTGTTTCTACTAAGCAAAACAAAAAGAAAACCTAAAAATTCTCAGTAAAAAAAACTACTGATTGGAAGTATTTGGAATTATTTATTTTTCCTTCTTTGTGAGTTACAAAATAAAACACTATCAAGGGAAAAACTGAGTATTTGCTTGTTTTTACCCTTGACAATCATAAAACCACATGTTCAGACAAACCTTTTAACTAAAGAAAACCTTTCTCTCCTCCCCACGTTTCCCGTATGTATACTCCCTATTGCTCACCCTTTTCCATCAATAACTTCCAGCACTTGGAATTTATGTGCAGTATTTAATAAGAGCTGGTGTGAATGTCGAAAGTATCTTGGTAAGATGTTATGTGTCAAAAAGCGATCATGTTACCGTGTGATGGATTAATATGAAGAAACAGCTTGAAGGCAAGGTATTCATCTTTTTTTTTTTTTTTTTTTAAATGACAACACTAATACATTTGTTTCAGTTCTGAAATTAATTTCCTAATAGTAAGAAAGGTCAAAATGAACGAGAGGCATATGAGCCTTTTTGTCATCTTTGACAAATTATCCAAAACAAGCCTGTCAAATCAAAAGGGATAACATTTTGAGTAATAAATGTTAGTACTGATTAACTGGTCAAAGTTAATTCTTTCCAGGAATTGCCATATGCAAAAGGCAGGAATTCATTCATTTGCTTTGTTGTTTTGGGTTTTTTAAATATTTCTTCTATCATGTTTTCAACACAGTTTTCTTGGAAATAGGCCTACCCGGTGTTTTCTGGGAATGATGTCTATTGGATGGTACAAACTGAAAATGGTATCTTCTGCAGTGCTCAGATGGGTATTTTTGAAGTAATTTGAAAGATAAGTGAGATATTAATCAACAGAAAAGGGAAGGGGCTGTTTTGCAATTCTTACTGGCTTTCAGATGCTTTTCAGTGTGATTATGATGGGGTTTTCTCCTGAGAGGGCAACTCTCCCGAGTATGCAAAGATTTAACTTCCACTGATAGAAAACTGAAATTTAAATCTAGAAAAAGAAAGATCTTCATTCTGATTGCTTCCAAACTGGTAAGGCTGTTGGGTTCTGTAGGACTGGGTTGCTCTTCTGGGTATGTTTAGTATGTTCAGAGGCTTTGAATTATTAGAAACTCCTTAGGGTGAGACTGGGGCAGAGAAACCACAGTTCTCTCAGGGGATTCAAGGATCTGTCCAAGGGCAAAAGCCAATAAGTCCAGCAGATGTTATGGGCTCTTCACCTTTGCCACCTATGGGACTTCTTTTGAAAAGAAAAATGGTCCTTTCATCCTATTTCGCAAACACCAAACTCTGTGGGAAAGATCCAAGCTATACTCAGTAGGCCCCAAACCTGTGGAACAAATTGTTATGAACAGCTGGTTACAAAACCAACATACACATAATTTAAATAGAATTTTAGGAGTCTGTGTTTCCCAGGTGAAAATCCAGCCTGGCTCTCCAGGGACCAGATGTGATTCATAAGATGCAACTTGCTGGCAGAGTGTCGGCGTCACAAAACAATGACAAACTTGTCTTCCTTCTCCAACAATACCAGCTGGGCTAAGGAAAATTATTACTTCTTCTCCTAAAAACCTTGGGGCTTTCCTATCCTGAAACCATGGCAGCCACAGTAACATTATACCTCACGCCACAAGAAGACCTTAACATCTCCCAGAAGCCTCACTGCACAGTCCAGAAAGTCTTTTCTATATTTTTGCGAGGTGATTTCACAGAACCTGCAGGTGCTGCACACAGGCATAGCAATGCAGGGCACACTTAACAGCCTGGGAAAGGGCTGCTCTTAATTTAACCCACACAATCACCATCATTTTCCTGGATAAACAACATTTTCAGCTTGACGCTGCCCTTCTGTCCTCTCTCGGTGACTGCAGCTGCTGCTGTGTGCCAGTTCCAGGGAACCCAGTGCAGTTTCCAACCAAACTGAATTCCAAGCACTGACACCCAGCCCACGGGGGATACCAGGGCAGGCTGGGCCCACCAGTGCCCACAGAAGCACCTGAGTTCCTCCAGTTGCTCCACATCCTCCACCACTGCACAGCCTCTCACTTAGGATCACGTACTAGAAACACCCTCTTAGTCATCTCCACAGAGCTGAATAGTGGGCCATGGTCCTGACAGCAAATATCCAAAGAGTTTCTCCATGCCATTTTTCAGGCATTTAGAAAAATGAGTCCCTTTTTCTGTTTTAATTGGAAGACTACTCCAGAAATCTAAAAAAAAAAAAAAACCCAAACCAAAACAAAACAAAAAAAACAAACTAAGGGAAGTTTGTCACTAATTTTTCTTTCTGTATACTGCTAAACCTTTGGTCAACACTAAATAAATCCTTTTCTCTTTGGGGCTTACATGAGTCTAAAGAGATCTGGAAGAGAGCACAGAGTCAGGTGACAGGGAGGGGGAGAAATATGCTGAATTCTGATAATTGCTCTTCTCAGAATAAAGCATTTCCAATTTATTACAGTTGCAAGGATTTCTGCAGCATAGAGAAAGCTGTATCAGCCCATACATATTAGCACAAGATTGGGCTCTCTATTATATCAACGCTTTTCCAAAACAGACAGCAGCATGACTAATCTCAAAGCTCCGAAAAAGAAAGTGTCTCCTCTTTGTTTGGCCTCTCAAATCTTCCAAATATTTTTAAAATATGTTCCCTTCTCTTCACCTCCTCCTGCTACTAAAAAAAAAAACAAAAACACAGAAACCAGAAACCACAAACAACAACAATAAAAAACCAAAACACACACACAAAAAAATTCCTGAGAAGAATTTAAAGAGCTCGTTCAAAAATAAAACACAAAGATAAAGCCTCCAGTGGTAGATTCTTTCTAACTGGTGAATTTATTCTAAACTCAGTGCAGAGAACTGAGTAAAATAAAGGTCAGACCCTGTGCTGGGAATTCCCCTGACCTTTCAGGCTACATCCATCATTGGTATTACACAGAATTTGCCATTTATCACACCAAACAGAGAGCAAATCTTTAACTCCTTTTCTCTTCCCAGCAGTACAGACCCAACAATTATTCAGATTTTAAAACAAAATCGATGTTTATCCAGCTCCTTTTCACAGCTCTGCCTCTTTGGGGTCCTCACTTCTGCAACCTCTGGATGTACAGCAGGAAACTGATAAAGTAGGGAGCACACGAGAACCAACGTGTCTTGGGGAGATGGGTGTGAAGGGGTGGATTAAAAATGAATTTGGAAAGGCCTTTTAAAAGGGTCTGCTTTCCTACTGACACCTACTGAAGGGTATTTGTGACAATCCTCTCCTGAATCCAGGATCATATCTGGGGAAGAGGATTCTTTGAAAGTTTCAGGCCTTTAGATAGCATCAGGGAATTGTTCTGCTACACTTTCTAGAGAAGTCTGACACCTGCACACATCAGATTTGAATAGTTTTTAAGGATCCCTCCAGCTGTGAAACCATCATGGATGGATGCAATGAAGGGAGCAGCCCAGCCCTTAAGTTCACAGCCCTGCTCATCACCACAGATGAATTTCTCTCTGATACAGAAATCTCTCATTTTATTCTCTCAGCCCTCCTGATAGCAAAGCATAGTCAGTCAGAAGTGGAGACCAAAAGAAGAAAGAGAAGATGGAGTAGCTATTGCCATGTGGGGATCCACCTTCCTCACAGCCAGTGGTCAGAGTAGCACTGCCCCTTCTCCAGGACTCTACAGTGCTCATTCCAGAGAGGAAAATAAACAAGTCAGGGTGTTGGGGTCTGACACAACCACATGAGAGCCATAGAAAAGAAGCCTGGAACAGCCTCATCTCCATCTAACTGACCTCCTGTGTTTACAGCTGCACTCCTGTTTAGAAATTCAGGGAGCTCCTGAGAGATCTGTCCTCTGGGATGCTCCAGCTCAGCTTTCCAGGCTCAGTGCATGGCAGGATTCAGAGCAAACCCCTTTCACCCCAGCACAGGGATCTCTTCCTTCCCTAAAAGCTATCAGTGTATGCCTGGGCCACCCAGTGCCCTGGTGCCATTCAGTGTCTTCTGCTTGCATTCAATATTCACATTATCAGCACTAAGGACCAATTTGGGTCCCCCTCACAGAAAATGCAAGAAGACAGGGCAGTTGCCAGGATATTTATAAAAGGGTGCCTGGGACAACTGTATTTGTGGAAGGTTAAACAGCCTAATGCATGATATGAGCATCTGTGTCATGAATCAATGATTAAAGTAAAGTCTCTTTCATCAAAATTCAGCGATCTCAACCATGGTAAATAATAGGCTAATTAGGCATCTGCTCATTCAGTGTCCAAAGGGACAGGCCAGCTCCTGGCACAAAGTGAAACATTTGTTGCACCAACGAAAAGTCATTTTCAAGCCTGTGAACCACCTACAGCAAAAGAGATCAGCTCCTTCCTTTGCCAAAGGATGCTCTTCTCAAGGAGGAAAACGAGACCTTCCTTTTCCTGCTGTCAGGGCTTACAAACTGCCCTTGGGTGGGTGAACCCAGCACCTGCTCCAGAGTGAGATGGACAGGAAACTTTAGACTAACTTTTAAAACACCAATTCCTTAGAAAGGAAAAAGAGGGGAGCTGAAATGGTCTGTCGGCCCAAATGTGTCGACTGTAAGGTTTGAAGTTTACGTACAGTTACAAGGAGAATGGATCTGACCGAATTACAAAATAGGCAGGTTTGGCAACAGCAGTAATTAATTTTCCTTGCATGGACTCAGCCATCCTTGACATGCTTGTAGCCCAGTAATGTCTAGCAAAGGAACATGCTTTATTTGATTCAGGACTGCTTCTGTCCCCTCCATCAAGTCAGGCTCACCTTCCTGCTCCCTTTGGCTCTGTAGGTACAGCTTCACACACGAACTGACGCCTCACTGTGCTGTGGTGGGGACAGCAGTGTGCTCCACAGCTCCTGGTGGCCCTGGCACCACTGCAGAGGCTAAATCCATTTGAATGCCAGACAGATTTAAGAACAGATCTCCTAAGGGTGACTGAAATAGCCCCAGAACCGCAAGGATTATATGCCAGTAGGAGGCTGCAGATGTATCTTCACTCAGAATAAATGCCATTTCTTCCCAAGCACCCTTATCTGTCCCTCACACATACCTCTAGGATCCCTTCAAGCACTGCAGTGCTGCTGCCAGGTGACTGAATGCCTGGGGGCCACCTGGCACCAGGCAGCCCCTCAAGCAAAATTGTCACTAATTTTTCTTTCTGGCACACCTTTAAGAACAGACAAGTGGAGATTTTTGTCTCAAGATTCTTCATTGTTTGGCTGGACATTAGAGGAGGACTGGTCACCGTCTCCTGTAATACCATAGGAATAATCAGCAGCTCCCCTGGGAAGGGTAATGAGCTATTTCTTGGAAGGTTTTGTGCTCTTAGCACACCACCTTAATGCCTCAGCAAGGCTCTGTGGGCTCTAAAACCGGCCATGGGCCCGCCCTGGCATTCCCTGGGCTCCTGCATTGCTCCCCTGGGACAGACTAGATTTTCCATGGCAGCTTGCAGCAGACTTCAGAATGGAAAGTTTTGCTAAATGCAAGCTGGTCATGAATAGCACAGGGAGTTTAATAACCTGCATGTTATTTATTTTGCTACTAAATTCAATCCATGCACTTTATTACATTCATAGGTGTCAACTCACAAAATATGTCAAGCCTGCTCAGTTATTGCCCAATGTACAGTAAAGCTGTTTTCACTCATATTCCATGAGGTTATTCAAAATTACTTTAAAATGCTTACTGCTACAAGAAGTTCAGGGGAAAGCTAACATCCTCCCTGTGCCCTTCTGTCTCCATTTGTCTGGCTGAGTATTTGTCCTTTTGTACCTTCAGCAAAATTTCAGCAAGGTTTTTCTTACACATCCTGTCTGAGAGTTGTTTCTGAAAGCCATTACCAGATGCATTTTTAAAGATATTGAGAATGGGGAGGAAAGAGTAGATCATCTTAAAAATATCTTCCTTTTGCAAATACGATTTCTGATGTCAAACCGTTACAGCCAAATTGGCTTTTTCCACATTCTTAGTTTTTAGACATAAGTCACTTTGCCTTCTGAATTTTTGTATCTCACCCTCCTCCTCTCCTTTAATTTTAATGCAAAAGGTCTGAGTAGCACTGTGAGAAAAGCTTAGGCTACAAAATTAGTTCAGATGAGCAGAGGAAAGTTAAAATAAATGGAATTTACTGGTACTGAAACAATAAAGCTCAGAAAAATCTAAACAGCATTCACATGCTTGCTTACCAGAACTAGTTATTTTGTTTATTAAAGTGACAGTCAGCCTTTCACACAGTGAAATAGCCTCACCTGGGCATTACAACAACTCTCCTAAGCTGAAGAAATCTATGGCGAGGTGAAATCTGCACTTAGGAAGAGATAATCCAATGTGCTCTGCCTGCAGTCTGTTCTATCATTTCCAGTCCAAAGGATAAAAATCCTAAAATACCCCATCAAGTCCCAGTGTGGTTTAAGTGGACATTAACTTTGTTACCAACAAAATTAGCCGGGGTGCAGAGCCAGCGAGCCCAAGTGTGGCTTTATCCTCTCTACAAGTTCCTGAATGAGGGTGGCAGCTGGCAGGGCTTTCCATCCAAGCCTCCATCCCACAAGTTAGAGAAGGAAAATTCCTGTCAGGTCTTCCATCAGTCCCCAGGTTCCTGCAGGATGGCTCCCCGCAGCCGCCTGTGCTCCACTCAGCACAGAGCCTTGTGGTGCTGGCCAGCCTGCAAAGGCAGATGGCAGCTTCTGCCTGGCATCTTGGGCCTGGGTACCCAGGGCAGAGCACAGCTCTTGTAACAGCCTGGTGAGTGGCTCCCAAGCTTTATTTCGGGTGCTCCAGCCCCTCCCTGAACTCCAGCATAACTAGATCCCATCATACTTCTGAGCTCCACGAGGAAGGGATGCAGATAAATTCCTTTGCAAAATACATAATCAACGGGAAAATAATGCATAGGGCATGCTATAGGTGTAATATATGTACAGACACATACACATACACATTCCCTACTGCTCTCAGTGCACAGATATTAATGGTTCAGGTGATAAATCAATCTGCATGGCTAAAAGCAGTCACAGTGCTCAGTTACAGCTTCCACTGACTTCAGTCGAAGATACTGGCAGTCTCAAAACAAGACTGCAAACTAAAAAAATGTTTTACTTGGATGAATTTCTGTGTTTCGGATCTATCAAACTGCATTTGAAGTTATTTTCACTAACAACATAAAATCACAATGTCTGTTATGATATCAATTTTCATTGCCCTTTGCTATTACAACACTGCTGAAATCAAAGTAATTAGTGAACACTCTGTCCAGGATCTCACCTTTTTAGACAACAATGGCATATCTCAGTTTGACTAACACACAACAAGTGCTAAATACTTGGCTTTGCAGAGAACAATCCACTACTATGACATTGTAAATGGGCTGGTTTGGATGGGGGTCTTTGCACCACTTCTTCTGGCAGCCCACTCCAAATCACCCTTTCCAAGGGTCTCTAGAGAAGAACTGAGCAGTTCACTCCCTCCCTCCCTCTAATCTTGTTAGAAGGCAACCACACCACTTGGAAAATGGAATTAACAGACTAGAACCAGGATGAGATGGGATCAAGCAATCGGCATTTTCCAGCTCTCGAGGAGAAGGAAAAAAGATGAAAACAGTTTTTCCTTTAAATCAGCTAATCCATCCTCCACCTTGGACTCTGGGGGAAAAAAACCCAACCTACTAATCTGGTAGTTAATCCTGTTCTCTCACCACCAACCCTTCCCAGCTATGGTGCCAGGCTTCTTGTTTTTAAAAATAGACTAAAACAGGTCGAAGTATTCTGTCATGGTGAGACATATTCATCATTGCAGAGCTGGAATATTATTTCTTATTTCCAGGGACAACGGGGGGTTTGTGCTAGGAAAATCAAGTACACAGACTTAAATTGTTTTCTAAACAAAGAGCCAAATCCCCCAAGCAGTATTAGGAGATTCAGCAGTTCTCACTCCTGCAGCTCTACTTGGAGTTGCCGTAAGAAAGAACTCAGGCTCAAAACCTTTTCTCCTGGATTTTGCTTTCTAGTGAAAATTCCTTGTTGAACTGAAGAGGCAAGGAGATGATGAAGTAATTTGCCCAGAGCTGTAAGGCTGGACAATATCCCATCTTTGTCACCCTTCTTACTCCTGGCTCAGGGCAGCTTTATACACTTTGATAATTTTTTAAAAGAAAGGAACACTCAGTTATTTGAAAACAAAATTCATAGGTGGTTTTGCACACCGTTGTCATTGTGACTTATGTTTCCAAACAAGTGAAAATTAGGCTAACCTTTAAACGTTCCTGCATTGCTTGGCAGTCAGAACAAAAATGACAAAAAATAGACTCTAATTTTAGCAGCATCCAAGTCTGACATATGCCAGGTTCTGACACATGCCATTTTCCTGAGCCACCAACATGTGGCATCCTGCTGCTCCAGCTTTCACACACTGAGGCTGAGGGATGATGGAATGTGTCTGCTGGTGGCAGTAATAGTCTGGTACCCTTAGCAACATTGGGTGAACTGTGAACCTTTGCTTACATCAGGACCGATCAATACAGCCATTATCAAGGGACATAAACAGAATAAAAAGCTGTCTCTATTGCATGAGTTAACTGCAGCAAGAGGAGAACATCCTGTTCCTGAAGGGCAGACTCACCAACCAAGCACAGGCAATAACGTTTCCATGGACTACAAGTCATCAGGGAGGATTAAATCTACTCCTGCTGAGATTTAATTCTACAGTGAATATCCTTTTGGGGGGAAGTCATAAACCACCACAAATTCCCTAGCAGAAGACCAATACCGAGATGAAGGCAGTTTATTTTCAAAAACTACAAAACAATAGATTAGCTGGACTAGGAACAGAAATAGATTTTTCTTGATGTACATCTAAGTAAACAGCCTTCAAATAGTGCTGTGCTGATGGGGTCTTTTCCAGAGGTGACTGCATTTCAGTAGGGCATAAACTGATTCCTAACTCGCATTTAAACTTTGGAGGTTTGTGTTCAAGATATAATGAGACAGGACAGGATCCTATTTCAGAAGGTGTTGTTGAAAATCCGAACCTAAATGCAAGATATTCTCACAGTTAAAAACGGAACTTTTAGGGGACAGTCCATAAATAAAAAGATTTAAAGCAACAATCTATTTGACAAAATCACATGATAATAGTAGCAGCATTACATTTTATGCAGTGTTGTTAATTGGGCAAAAGCACCAAAACAACCAGAAATCCCCATTAAATTCTATACATCAATACAAACAAAGGGTTGCTGTCTTCCCTTGAGCCCGAGCTGGCAGTGTCCTTGTGCCAGGAGGGCCAGAGGGGTCCTGGGGTGCTTTGGGAAGAGTGTGGCCAGCAGCTCCAGGGAGGGAATCTCCCCCTCTGCTCGGCCCTGGGGAGGCACGTTTGGAGTGCAGTGTCCAGTTCTGGGCTCCTCAGCACGAGACACACCGAGGGTCCAGCAGAGGGACATAAAGGTGATGAGGGGTCTGGAACATCCCTGATCAGGAGAGACTGTGGGAACTGGGCCTGTTTAGTCTGGAGAAGACTGAGAGGGCTAAAAACCTCTTTTCAGGGGTGCCCAGAGACAGGACAAGAGGCAATGGCCATAAGCTGGCACACAACAAGTTCAGCCTCAAGACAAAGAGGAGATGCTGCACACTGAGGGTGGCAGAGCCCTGGGACAGGCTGCCCAGAGAGGTGTGGGTTTCCCTCTCTGGAGACATTCCAAACCCAGCTGGTAACCTGCTCCAGGTGAGCCTGCCTTGGATGATCTCTGGAAGTCCTCTCCAAACCTGAGTGTCCTGTGATTCTATAAACCAGACACAAACACCAGGATGAAGGAGGGAACAAAGCTACACTGCTTTTACAAACTTTGCAGGTACGTTATTTTGCAGAACTCTCTTTTCAGCAGTATCAAACACATTGCTGATTTTTCCTCCCTGCTCATATGCTCCATGGTGTGTGTTAACTTAAATATTGCTGTTTATGCTCAGGCAACTCTCTGTTTCTCCCAGATGTACATTTATGTGAATCAAGGATTATCAGTCTTCATAATGTGATCCTTCCTATGTTTTGAGAAATAATGAAATAATGATCAGCATTGTCTCTAAAGGACTCACCCTGGAACATAAACAAGCCCCACAGAAATGAAGGAGGCAGCTCACACGTTGGAGTATCCCTGGCTTTTGGCATGCTCAGGCAGATTTACCACATGAAGTATGGTCAGATTCTGCAGCTCGGGCCATCAAAATGACCCAGCTCAGTAATCCTGCTCTACACTGCAGTTTCCTATATGTCAGTTCCCAGAAGGTAGATATACTGAGGGGAAAAAGAAATAATTCATTAAAAAAAAAAAAAAAGATAAGAATTCGTTTAAAGAAAACCACCTTACCAGCACAGGGATGGAGTTTTGAAGATATTTGGAGAAAGATTTGATATTCCAGATGCTCTTGTGAGATAAATCCTCTAAGCTCTTTTAGATCAGTCATTTTCTCTAACAGCTAAGCCACCAGAAGTTGGGGAAGCTCAGACTTTGATGCCCATTTAGGAAAACCATGATGGATGATATTTAGTACTTTGTAAGTCAGACTAGATTATCACGGTGATTCCTGTCTGCTTTTAAAAACCTATTGATCCACTGGTGTCAGCACTGCAGAAGACAGCAAGTAGAAGCTTTCAAAATTCTTTTAAGATGGAGACTATTGCTAACTTTGATGTGGTAAAATTCCAACATCGTGATGTATCTCCTGACAAGAAGAAAATTAAACTTCTGTTAATTAATACATTAATTTAAATTGGATTTTTCACAAGGCACATAGTAATCAGATTCTGAAAAGATGACTGAATGCATCCACATAGGAAACATCGATCTGTCGTGTAACAATAACTTGAAAGATTTAAGCTACTAATTCAGTTTTCTTGTCTGAGAAGCCTTTCCAGCAGTTTTGCATATAGTGCTCCTTTGGGTTTGGGAGAGTTTCTAAGCACAAACTGGTGAAGGAAGTCAGCAGAAAAGCTTTAACAAGAATAGGAATTAAGTCTTGTTCCAGTGCAGCTTGAGCAGCACTATGAATAGGTCACATACATCATGAAAACCAGCCACGAAATATAAGAACTTGCAGCCATCCAGAGACTGATTAATGATTCAAATAAGCAATTTCTTTTCATAATTGCACTTAGGGAACATTAGAGACACAGACCCCATTCAACAGCTTAAACTGGGCTCTAGATCAAGAAAACATATGCAAAACTGCAGGGTTGCTGCCTGCAGAAGCCAGCTAGTAATGCTACCAGCATTAAGCTATTTTTTGATGCCTATGAAACTAAAAGAGCAGTTTTTCAGGTTAAAGGAAAATAACAGCTCTGGAAACAGCTCTTCTTCATTATAATCCTCACAGGATGAGTTTGCAAAAGGAAAAGATCCTGGCAACCCGAAATCATAAAGGGTATCTATTATACTTTGCAGGAGAAACTGTATTATTTGTTCAGCTCCAGTCACCCACTCTGTAACTAAAGCCTATCTGCCTAAATATCCCCTCTGGATCCATTAGTTACCTTCCTTTCAGCTGTTAGGCAGTCGCTGTGTTTTCCTCACAGGATTCCTGTTCTCAGGCACAGGCTCTGGTTGACACAATAAACCAGGCACAAGCTGAAAATAAGCAGTGGAGAATCCTGTCTACAGGATTATCTGGGATTACTATTTTGGAATGATGTATGCCAAGAAAGCAGTGGACCTATCCCACACCTCTGCATGTTGTCACAAAGACAATATTATGGCCTCCCCCGAGGATAATGATCTTTTATCCAGGGAACTCATATAGTCTGTAGACTTCTCCCATCAAAACACAGTTTTAACTTTTTTTTCCCTTTTTTTGTATGGCACTGCAAAGTAACTCCACCGAGATTCAGATCTCCCCAAGCTCCAGAATTACAGGAATGCAGAGGTTCACAGGGCAGAACAGAGATCTCTTCTAGGCAGAACAACCATTTCTGGTTGCCCACAAACCTGGTGGTGCCAACCCAAACAGCCACCCCTTCTGCTTTAATGGGGGAATAGTACAAGAGGCTGTCCGAGGGCAGTAGCAGGAGCTGTGTTTTCTTTGCCATGCACGAGTTTATGAAACAACAGCCACAGAGGTCTCTGGGTGTGGGCAGCACAGGCCGTTTGAGGAAACAATGCAAGCAAAAGCACAAATAAGCACAAAAAGCTGGTATCATCCAATGACAACTTGGATGCTTCACATCTTTAAAATCATTTGGTTGGAAGTTTGGCAATGCTTTTCAGAAATTCAAAATAGGCACCAGGTTGACTGCCTTTATCTTCATGCTTGTCAACCCCACGAAAAGAGGCTGGCAGATGTGTAAATTCCTCTCTCAAAAATGAGAACTACCATTAAACCACTGTTATCCATGTTATCTGACTTGTCCCCCATAAAGAGCAGCTCTAATTTGGGAATTCCCTTTAGGGTCCTTACTGTGAACACCAAAGCAAATAACTCATTTAGCTTTTCTGCAAAGACCTTATTTTCCTTGAGCACTTCTTTTACATCTTGATCATCTATCAACCTTATAGACCTTCAGGCAGGCTTCTTGCCTCTGATGTGTTTGAAAAAGTTTTTATTATTAGTTTTTATGCCTTTAGCAAGTTATTCTTCAAAATTGTTTTTGTCCGCTATTATTATGGGTTTGCATTTAACTTGCCAGAGTGTACTGGGGTTTTTTTCCTTAGTTCATTTGGGCAAGACTTCAAAGGGTGTCCTTTAATGCTAATGACCTTCTTCAGTCTAATAATCCCCTTTGCTAACTTCTCATGCAACCTTTTATAAAGTTGTGGAGTTTTTCAAAGAGGGGTAACACTCTTACTCTCTAATGGTAAAGCTTCCTCTTTGCATTTCTACAATGGTGATTTTATATAGCTGCCATGTCACCCCAAAGTGTTATTGTGCTCTGTTTTGCCCTTTTATAGACTGCTTTTAGATTTATTTTCCATTTTATGTTGGCCCCCTTACCGAAGTATGTGCCATTCTAAGGTCTTTTTGATTTCCATACTCCACCAAGAATGAGGAATTTGAGCATGTTTATATTTATTACCGAGGAATATTTCTTTCCCAGGTACAGCTTCAATGAAGGCTTAATCCTTGCTAAGGGATAAATAAAAAAAATTTGCTCTTCTCTTTCAGGCTCTTTGGTTTCTTGCTTCCAGAAGATGCAATTTTTAAAGTGTATAAATGTGGATTCTACACCACCTTTAATCATGACCCTTAATCAAGCTCTGTCATTACATTCTTTGAGTCCTCGTTGCTCCTGTGGTAATTCTGAGCATGACACTATAGATGCTTACTGCTACCACCCCATTTTGGCATGAATTTTTGATGCATAGACATTGTGAGATTTTTCAGTACTTGTTGATACAATTCCACTCCCTGCCCTTTTTTTTTTTTTTTCCTCTTCTTTTCTCTTTTTTGCTTCTGATCTTTCTTTGAACTATAATGTCTCTCCTCTGCTGGCTTGGTTTCCTCTGTTATTGGTGCATAATTTTACTCTGCTATTCCAGTGCTCCCTGATTGAGATGCTATTATGTCAATATCCTCATTTAAAATCAGCATTTCACTTTACCCATCTTCATTGCATACACTGGGCTAATTGTCCACTGGCTCTATTACTGCTATCTTGCACCAGTAGAATAGCATGCACAGACATAGTTAGGTCAAACACTTGGCCAGCTGTCTCTAAATCATTTTTGAATACTAAGAGCTCTTTTGTATTAAATAAAAAAGCCCTGGCAGTGACTTTGCCCCTGTGTCTTACAAGGCAAATGCAATCCCAGGAAAATTGAACAAAGGGCACGGTCCCAACGCCTTCTGAAGTGGGAAAAATAAAATGGATCAGCTCATTCCAGGCATTTCCACTTGCATCCTGCGAGAAGCCCTGACTCTAAGAAGCTCTGGCAAGAGGCAGCTGCAATTGAGAGCTGTGTTGTGCAGGAGCTCATTCTCCTCAGTGCTCAGCAGTTCAAATGCAAGCACTGAAGCAGACTTGTCAGTGACCTTGACTCTGACCCACTTTATAGAAGCACTTGGGGAAGGAGCAGGAGCAAAGGAGGAGTTTTTCATAAGTGGTTAAAAAAAAAATCTAAAACTCTCATGTCTCACTGAAAAACTGAGAAGGGGAGGAGAAACATGAAACCAGAATTACTGAGGAGGAGCTTAATCATATCTCCCAGAGTCAAGGAAAGTCTCAATGCAGCAATGAACATGTCAGCCACTCCCTGATTAATTTTACTTTAAATTAAAGAATCCAAAATCCTCTCTCCCCAATGCAGATGTTAAGAGGAATTTGATAACATCACATCTGTAAGAATTACAGAATGTTGAAGCAGGAAAAAGATGCAAGAGAGGGAGAAAAGAATCCATACTGAACCCCTCTTGTACACTCAGTCCAAGAAAAAAAAAGTATGTGTATTATATAAAGGGAATATTTTCCTCCATTGACAAGGGGTAAATTCTTTGAAGAGACAGCTCTGATTCATCAGCAGGGTGCTGGCAGATGCCCCTAGAAAAATAGGGAACATGGCTGTACATCTTCAAAAAACTATTTTAGGAGACACTATTTCCTCAGAGGGATATTTGAGTTGTGTTCAGCCCCCTAGGCACATCCCAGGAAAATACAACCATGTTTTGATGGTGGAGAGGATACTAAAGCTTTGATGGATAATATTTTGATCCAAGGTAAAAGAGAGGAGTTTGACTAAAGGCCCTAAAGAGCCATGGAAAGACACTGAGATGCTGAGCTAAAACTAAGAAAGCAACACCATAAGTTCCATGTAACAGCAATAAAACACCTGGAAGGAAAGATAAGGAGTCCAGTAGATCACTGCAAAGTGCAGGGCATCACTAACACGCCTGCCCCAAACAAGGAGCAGCAGCACAGAGATCGCTCAGAATGGCAAACTCCTGGGAAAAAAACCCCAAACTGGTTTAGATGTTTAGAGCAGCAAGGTGCAGGTGCTGCTGCACACAGACATCCCACGTCACAGGATGTAAGATAACACAACATGTGAGAATATCAGAGTTGGGTACAGGGGCACTTGTGTAGAAATGTGATAGCAAACCACGCACTGATCTGTCTGCAGTGCTTCATGCAGGTGTGTGAGCATCATGAAGAACAACAGCTTACAAGTGTCAGGCACAAGTGAAAACCGGCCATTATTGTCTTTAAAAAAAGGAAATTTTAGTCTCTTGAATTAAAACATTTCATTCTTCTTTGCATTTTTTTTTTTCTCAAAACTGTTCCTATTCTAGATAAAAACGTTCCCAGATTGGGATAGGAAAAATAAAAACAGTCAAGGAACCCACAGCCTGTGTCAGAGATTACCACTATGGTGATATGATTAGCACAATGACTGAGTACAAACAGAGAGAAATTTGGTAGCTGTAGACACATTTCAGACACATTTCCTGGAGCATTTGAGAAAAGTATAGTGGAGCATCAGCCAGAGCTAGATTGTGAACATGCAAGTGTGATCAAAACAAAACAAAATCAGCCAAAAAGCCTGTCTAGTTTGGATGAAATGTGATTTATAATTTCAAAACACAAATTTTACTAAGCAAAAAATAAAAAGACTATTAGCAGTAGCTGGCTTGAATAGCACTCCCTTTCTTGACTATCAATTTAACAAGGAATTCACAGATGCAGGTGGAACTTCATCTAACAGTGTCAATGATTCCTAAAAGTTAACAGAAAATTATATATTCACTTTAATACATACATTTATACCTATGAAGATTTACCCAGAGAAATTATATATTCACTTTTATATATACATTTATATATATTTGAAGATTTATATGTTGAAAACAAATCAAAGGGAAGGGACAAAAATCATAGATTTATTAGAGATGAGAAGGAAATCTGTAGAGTTTATTGAGTGTATTCAACTGCCTGAAAAGGGAATTAACTCTATCTAAACTTCTTTTCAATTAATATATGTCATTAAACCCTCCAGTGGCAAAGATTCAGCATCTCCTGCAAATAATCTGTTCTAGTGGAAAACCAGCTCCGCTATTTGCAAGTTTCTCTGAATATTGTGTGTGTTTTAGGGACTGTGGGAAGAAAGTTGCTAAGATCAGAAGCTGCTTTACCTGGTACAAACATAGAACATATTACTAGATCAAGAGAGAATGTTTACTCCAGGAAGCAGAATTGTTAAAATTGCATGAAAGGAACTGAGGAGTTCCTCTGAGCTGTTATTCTCACAAGATTGCTTATCAGAAAATGGCACAGCTAACAAACTGATCATGCACACCACCTTTGCTTCTGTCAGCACATACCAAATTTATCCATTTTTAACAAGAAGAGTTTATTGGGAACACTTTTAAACAGTGTGTATGAAGTATAAAGTTAGCTAACATCAGTAACTCTGGTTATGCTGGTCCAACAGGAAGGTGTGGAATAGAGTCAAAATCCTGAGCACAAGCCATGGAATCAGACAATGATGGGGACACCACACTGCTAAATAACAGCACTGAGAGAAAGGTTGTCCTTACTGCTGTTCAACAGGGAAATTAAATAAGTGATATTTTCAAAATACTGATAAGTTACACTTCAGTCAACAGGGACTTGCAAAAGAGAAGTGGTACAAGGCATTTCTGAAACACCAACCGTGGCACAGACACGAACATTGCCATAGCAAGTGGCCACAGGGCTATTGATGCCTTATCCCTGTTATTAAAATGAGAGCTGAACATGGTTAGAAGAGAAAAAGGGGTTTTTACCTCAGTATTTATTTCAAGGATCCCTGGTGCACTCTGTCCAGGTGGAACACCCCGAAAATGCACATTGAAATGCCCACTCCAAAATGCACACCCATGATAGATCAGGTATAGAATTATAGGTGTTACAAATTAGCACATCTATCAAAGATTCCCCAATGAGTGAGGCCAAGTGAACCCCCCTCCCCAGGAACCCTCCCCTGGACAGACCCATCTTTTAATTTACAAAAGGTGTTCCAGAGAGGACCTTGGTGTCTGAGGCCTCCAAGATGTTCAGTCTCCTAACTCAACAAAACATTAAGTCCAGGAACATAGGCTAAAAAGAAACACCAAGAATACAAAAAGGCCACAAAGGCATACAAAAGAGGTATAAAAGAAAAGGCAAAAAATCATTATGGCATCACTATCACACTGAACACACACTGCATGAGCAGAGGTGATCCCTCTTCCAATTTCAGGAGGAGAGAAATAGGAGGCAGCATGTTGGCCATTCTGCCTAAGAAGAACTCAGAATAGCACATACTATATCATCCTGAGAATTGCTGGCAAAAGATGATGCCTGGCAATGGCTGTTTTGATATTGGAGTGAAAACCATCAGGTACAAATGACAACCCAGGATGTCTGAGGGACTCTGAGCATCACTTCCCAGTGGGTTGCTAAAATTCAATATTGAGTTAGAAATTATTATTCACTACTATTTTGTTGTGTAGCTGGGGAAGGAAGTGTCAGAATTGTGCTAACAGCAAAATGGAGCCAGGCAGTTTGTTATGCTACAGATCCCATTACCCTGGGTTAATCTGCTATGACTCCTCACACCAGATGATCCAGACCCCAGCTGATCTGTTCAGCTCCAAGTGAGTTCTGAGCAACTCCAAACCCCAACCCACAGCCTTTCCAAACATTTATTAACATCCAAACTGGCTTCAGCTAGAATGAGAACGAACTTATAATTTTCCAGTGAAATATATTCCAGTTTGTTGCTCCAATTTATAACAGGAGCAGGGGAGATGATGACAGAAAAGAAGAATTTTTGAAGAGAAAACAATTGCTTGCAGTCATTCAAATGTTAGATTAGAAAATGCTACTCGAGGGCTTATAGCATAAGAAGCCTAAGTGTACAATTTTGATGTGAAACCCTTGCAAAATCTGTTGTTATACTTTACTTGTCAACTATCCAGTGTCACATTGATGGTAATACTAACAACATCATTTCACGAGATGAGTGGAAGCAGAGCCTCTAAGACTGACACAATTTGCACGACTGACAAAAATAAAATTTATGTCATTCTCCAGCAAAGCACAAGCATCTTGGAGACCAGGTGCATTTTTCCAAATGTGGAGTTGTCTGGTGCAGAATGTGGCACTGCCCAAGGCAGAGACGATGAGAGGCCACTAAAGCAACGGTGCCATTGGGGATACCTGCAACCTGCAAAATATCAGTTACAGGATTCTAAGTCTGTATTTTGTGACCTAGTTTTCCATAAAACCAGAATGCTTCTCTCAAAATATGGCAGGGATACTAGAAAAAAAATATCCTGATTTGTTTCAGTGTAAAAGTTGAGTATAATGGAGAAAGTGGGGGGTTGGATGTGCTGCGTGTGGAGCACTCCCACAACACCACACTTGGACCATGGCTCCTGCACAATCACAACTCCTCTCCTTGACAGTAAACTCTAAATGGTGCTGCTGGAGGCCTAGAAAAGACGTAGGCTGAGCAACAGCATTGGCAGTGGGTGCCCTACACAGTGTCTGGAACAGAGCAGCACGAAGAGGGGCAGTGATGGAGGGCCTTCGTCAAGCATCAACACCCAAACTGCATCTCTGAAAGAGCTGGGAAGTGGTCTGGAGTGGTAAGAACACCTGCGACCTCCTGAGAGCAAGGAAAACATGGAAGCAGAATGGGAGAAACAGAAAATGGAAAGGAAGTCTGTGAGCACAGGCACTGCACTCCTTGGCAATGGGGAAGCCTGGAGAAGCTGGACGGGACAGTCAGCTCTAAGGAGTTACAGACAGTCAGGGAGACAACGTGTTTGCCTTCATGGGGGAGCTCACCTGCTTCTCACACCACTCAACCTTCAACCTCACCACTTTTCTACTGTCAGGGCTTATCAGGAGCAAGCTGGAACTCAGAGATCAGGCCTTTTCCCCCAAAACAAGCTCTGCTGTCCTCCTGCAGAGTGAAGGTGCAGGATGCTCTGAGAGGAGCCAGCCCTAGCAGGACACCCATCAGCCTCTGAGGAAGGGCCTGGGGAGAGATGATAACACAGACCCAGAGGACTGTACATTCAGTAACTTGGGAAGAAAGTAAATATGTTCTCTTTCTGAAGAGGAACAGACTCATCTGCTGAAGAATCCAGTTCCATTCACTTACCAGGCTAATTCCCCTGTACTCTTGCTGCTTGCCCACTCAAGCCTACCTGGATCAAAAGCTAGGCCTCCTCAGAGACAGGAAGATTGGAAAATAATGATTTTATTATGAGCATGCACATGGCATCTTAAAAAACCTGCTCAAAAACATTAAAGGTGTCATTCACCCTTAAATACCACCCCCTCCCCATGCCTACAGTATTATGTTTACTCATCCTTTCTTATTACTAATTCTGTTGTCAGCAGATTCCCCCAAAGCCCACAGGCTCCTTCCCTCCCTCATTCCTGTCCACAGCAATAGCAGATTGCCATCCTCCATCAGCTAATTCATCAGCCCTCGTGGCAGATGTCTGTGTGGTGGATCTAAAGGTTCCAGCCCAGCAGATGACTCAGAGTTAAGCATGCTGAGGCTTTCATTTTGCATTGAATCAGTGAAAACTTTCACCCAGGATAGTATTAAAAGTATTCAAGGACAGCAACACTGAGCACTCCAAAGTCAAAGGAATTGATACAGAAAAGTCACTTATGCAGAAATAATTTAAATTTTAGTGTCTATGTGCATGACAAAGGAGATGCTAATTAAGGAGCACATCTCAGGTAAGTGGGGTTTTTGTGTTTTCGTGTTTTCTTTTCTTTTTTGGACAGGTCTCAGTCTCACTCAGGGCACAAAGTGAACAGCATCTAGCAAAGGAATCATTTGCTTGTAGGATTCCAGCTTTGATTCAACAGGAGGTGGAAAACAGGCAGAATAGAAGAAACATGGTAGAAAGAAAACAAACTCCAGTGTTGTAATGAGAGTGTCTGCACTTTCATTTGGGAGGGGCAAATTACTTGAAACAGATTCATTCCAAGTGCTCAGTCACTGCCTATCCCTTGTCTCTAGGTCCTAAGAGAACCAAATGACAGAAATAGTCTATCCCAATCTTCCTTGCAGAGGGAAGGGGCAGAAACAAGACAGTGAAGGTATCAATCTTTGCTGAATGACATGGAACAAATCTGATTCCAGGCATCTTAAACCATCTATCACACATGAGCAGGTACTTGTGATCATAACTGTCTGTTTCCTGTCCACACAAGGATGACACATTTGTCCCTCATGGGGTTCACCCCCAAAGAATAACCCACACTTCTGCAATGCTCCCACAAAGCATGTTTGTTATCAGGCACAAGCAGAAATTTTTGGCCCCGCAGCTCAGCTGTTGGAATGGCTCACACCAACATGATTTAACATGCTCCAAACAAGAGTCAGCTGAGTTGGTTTAAACAATACATTCATGTTCTGAGATAATTCTGCTGCCTGCTCCAGCACAGACAGGAAAACCATCAGCAGGTACCATCTGGTGGAGTGGTGGGAAGATGTTGCTTGCTTGTGTATGGGCAGGAAAAGGTACCTGGTAACAGAAATATCCCCAGCCAACAGCACATGATCTAGAAGAGTCTATCACTTCAGTCTCATCTGCAAGACTGACACCACTAGAAACAGCTGAGAATATCCCCTCACCCCATGTAGGTCAATATAATGACATTGATCATCAGAATTACTGTGTCAAAATCAGTGACACGGAGATCAAAAGCTTCCTATCGTTCTCTCATTCCTTGACCCATCCATTCCTTCCCAAGGGTGATATGGTCCTTATGGAATTTGAAACACTTTAAAAATAAATTAAAATAAAATAAGCACACTTTTAAAACCCAGAAGAACAGTGAACCATGATTGCTTTGGATTATTTTTATACAGTAACTACAGCAAACACTCAGCCTTGGAACATTCAGTGCTGGAATCCCTGTAGCTGCAGCATCGTCTGTGTGCCTCATACCCACTTCACTTATTTCTGTGTCACTCATCCTCCCTGCTCCAGAATGAACTTTTTTTCAAAGGAAAGAGCTTATCTCCCATACTGCAGAGCAGAAGAAAAATCCTCCTATGCAGCAATATTTAAAACATGGTTTTATGGTCTTATGGCAGCTAATTTTCCTTAAGTGATTTAAGGGAATGAATACATCTAAAAGTCCTGCACTGAGCTGTTCTGCAACGGCAACATGAAGCCAAACTTCCTCTGCTTTAAACAATCCAGTCTGCTGTGGACAGCCCTTCATGGCAGATCTTGTCTGCAACGGGAGGCATGAAGGTTATTTTTTAATTACGCAATTTCTCAGAGAATTGGGGTTTGCATTTTATTTCATTTCATATTCCCCAGGGTGGGAAGAATTCAGGTGAAGAGAGGGGTGGCAGGACAGACATGTTCAAATGCAAAATGCCTGATGTGACACAGTTTGGCACCAGCCCTCCTGCAGCAGGTCACATGTGCATGCAGCCAACCTTCTATCATGTATTCCTCATCTGAAAATAACACCCTAAACGTGAAAAGCACCTCAAATTTTTAGCTGCCTGAAGAGATTTGAAGCAGATTTTATTCTGGCACTCTGTCATAACTTAATAAAAGCCTGCTAAAGCAGGATGGTGCATGGACAGTCCCATGCCCTGTCTCTGAGCAGCTGGCACGTCTTCCCCTGCACTTTGGATATGGTCTTTTCATACAAGTATTACTGGGATCAGAGGGACTAAGAATCTGGTATTGCCTGAAAACAACAGTAATCCCATATACTGCACTGCGCTGCTGAGCATCCCTGGAACTGCCAGAAAGGCTGGTGTTAACAAGGGGATGATAAAACCAGACAAGAAGGTTTATTTCGGTGGGTAGCTAATTCATTGAGAAATGGAATTCTGAAGAGCAACCTGAACTTTGTTAGTACTTTAATAAAAAAAAAAAAAAAAAAGATTTCTAAATAGTATTGTTTTTAAAAAAATTAAATAACCTTGAAAATGAAATGTTACACTTGTGTTTGAAAGGCTCCTTTTTCTTTCCCTCAGAAAGAAATGAACTGGAACTGGTTCATCTCAGGTTGATCACTGGGGAGAGTGGGAGACAGAAAGATGGAGGAAAAAAAGATTTCCATTTCAGACCAGCTCTCTTCACACATAGGGCAGATGGAAGCTACCACAATTTTCAAAGCTTCCTTAAAATGGGATGAAGCTGAAAAGAACTTTCCCCTACCTCCAAGAATACCTTTATTTTACTGACAGTGGCTTTTAAAGTGCGAGGATTTGTTGCCTTACTGGCTACAAGCATTTCCCTACACCAAATTTTCTTGTAATGTTTAAAGACCTCTTCATTTCTGGAAAAACCCTCTTCTGAAAGCAGTCTGCATGCTCTTTCCATCATCTAGAAGGAAAACTGTTTTGCTATTTGGGGTAGAAAACAGAGAGAGGACCAGGTTGGCTCCAAAGCTCCTTTCTGTGCCTTTCCATCATTATCATCATCACTCTAATGGGGCTTAGGAGCCTTGCTCAGAGGCACAATGCACAGTGCAAGGTGCTGCAGAAACTGAATACAAGGACAAATTCTGTGCCAAACAATTAGCAGTCTAAGAAAATATTTTTCATGCAATTGGATTCCACTCCATACGTAAGGATCTTATCTATTAACCTATCTTCCTTGTACCTAAAACCTCCTCTGTACAGGTATTACTGCTAGCTGGAAGATAAAAAGTCCAATTAAGATGTATTGGGAGAGCCAGGAGTTAAATTAAAGGAGGTCTTATCCTATACATGATGTAGCCGGGGGTAAGAATCCTCTTTCTTTATTAGCAAGGCAAGCCAGGTTATTTTCACAGAAACAAAAAGGAAAGAAAGAAAAAAAAACAAAAGGAAAAATTAGCAAAACTTCAGGGAATCAAAGATCCAAATTCCCTCTCCATTGTGAGAAGCAAAAAGAAAGAACAAATACCAGGAATCCCATAATGAAAAAAATAATAATCTATAAAGTCTCCTCTTATTTTTTGGTAGTGATTTTTTCCTACCCATCTCCATTTTTTTTCCCCAGCAGTTTTTCTTAGGTGCCACGTTCAATAATCCTTGTGCGCTTTGATGTCAAACATTCAATAGCTGTCTGCCTCCCTCCCACTCCTCTTCTCCATATTCTCTGCAATCCATCTCCTCTGATTAGCTAAGATTTCACCTTCAAGAACACCTCTGCTTCTCTGAGTGAGCATGAGTGTGTGTTTATATAATATTTGCAAATATTCTCCCCCTCCTGCACTGCACACCACGCAGCCAGAGCCCCGGATTAAGCATCACTGCCATTCCCTAATTCAATTTGGGGGGCCTGCTGTTTTGAATCCAGCTCAGAGCACGAGAGCAGCTCGATTGAATTTAGGCCCTGCTTTCAGAATTATTTCATAGTTAATCTGAGCTGAACTTCATTTCACTTGCTCTCCACTCCTGATGCTTCCCGTGGCAAGAGGCACAACTGCTCCCTGATCTCCCGCAGTTGCGGGGAGTGTTTTGGTGACTTCTCCCTTATTTTGGTTTGGCACTGGGTGAAGAGCTGCTGGCATCTCGCAGCACCCTGCAGCAGGAGAGGGTGGGTCCCTGGGCACAGGGGGTGGCTCAGCAGCAGCTGTCCCCACTCACCGGGTTGTTGTACATGTCGATGATGAGCTCCTTCACTCCGTGCAGCGTGGGATGAGCCCACGGAGAGGGATTTGCCCAGTGCCGGTTCAGATCGAAACCCATCAGGGAGCACCTGCACACACACACAAAGCAGACACAAAGGGCTTAGATGGGCTGTATCTCTCTTCGGATCAGTGCAGAATTAGGAATATATTCTGTAGCTGAAGTAGTTAAATGTTGGGTTACACCATGGGTGTTACAGAAGAGCAGGCCTGAAGGCCTACAAAAGCATCTTCCCTAGGCCTGGTGGTAACCATGGAAACACTTCCAGGGCACCTGAGATGGGCTGGAAAAGAGGACCATGGGTCAGTGACCTTCTTGACCAATGGCCCGGGAAGATTGTGGTTAGTGGCCTTGTATGGTATTATTTACACCTTACCATAACAGGTAATATCTAGGGAATACTCCAGGTGACTGGGTGAAATCCTGGGGTTTGCTCTTCCTGTTTATATGAGGTTATATCCTGTTTGTGCACTGGTATTTAGGTACCCTGAGCTGTGCAATGAACGTCTTTGCACTTCTCCATCTGGCATGCAAAGCCCTTGCCTGGTGTGAATGCTGCAGTTAAATGTTATTCTCGTGGGGGAAGCAAAGCCAACGCTCCCCTGAGGAAAGACTGCAGCAATGGTCCCTTTCAGAAATGACGTGACCAGCAGAATATCAACTGAAACACCTTTGGTCATTCATCCTCCTTCCCCTCCACAGCCTGTGCTCACTGTAGCCTTTGCCTTTCCCCAGCTTGGCAGGCTGGCCCTGGAACTGCCTTGCCTGACCTTGGAGGCTCCCTTCTCTTTGGAGCTGTGGCTGAGGGTCTGCAGCTATGAGGGAGATCCACACTCTGTGCCACCAGCCTGGACCTTCAGCATGTCCTCAGCCAGGCTTTGACTCAGCGAGGCTGTTCACTGTAATCAGTGGCCATTAAGTTTGTGCTTAAGGGATTTAAAGCATGAATGTCATTGTGCCACTAACCCGGGGCCTCGGTCTCTTCCCCTCCTGCAATTGCCTACACAAAAGTTAGCCAAGCAAATCACCACGTTAAAATGCTTATTGGCCATCAAATCCTGCAGGCGTTGGAGCATGGGTGCCACCTTGGCTTCTCCTTCCTGCCCTGACTCACATCCCTCTCAGGACACTGTCCTGAATATGATTCTGCTGCTCATAGCCCCACGGAGTAGTATCCAAATTCTTTGTGAGGCCCCACTGAAGCTCAGGGGGCTGTTGATAGTGTGAGCACTAAAACTGAAAATCTGAAATTTGAAAAATAAATTAAAAAGCTGGAAGTGGCACAAGTAGGAGGGGAAAATCATGTCCCTTGTCTACTGCAGAAATCACCTAGACAATCTGTGGCTACTGATACGTGCAGGAAGAGAACTCTGTCATCTCAAGATGAGCTTAGGATCAGTTGAGTAGATTCTTGCTCAGGAATTCTGTGGAAGACCACACAAATAATAAAAGCGCAGGTAGGGATACAACTTCCTCTATAGTTAAAACAAACAAACAAAAAAAATCAACCTCGCTGCTAAGCCTTAAAGATCCTTGAGAGAAGAAGAGCTTTCATTGATCCCATGCCTATTACAAGAATGTCTGTTCAGCCTTAATCCTCTAAACACACCTATGCAAACAATAGAGATTCACTCCAGCAGTGCTATCCTTTGACAAAAAATTCTAAGAATCTGAAGAACCAAAACATAGGTTTAATTGGCAAAGAGACAGGAAAATAAAACTAAGAGAGGTGAAATGCTTAAAAAAGGTGAGGGGATGAAACCAGAGGATGAAATTAATTTCCAAACCTGATGAATAAATATTTTCCTATGAAGCAAAGGATACAAAGTTAATGGGACATTCTCTTTTGTAGAAATTCTTATGGGTATCTAAACAAGCAGGGGCTGCTTTGCTCCTTAGGCTTGCAGAACCCAACCATCTCTGGGAGCTCAAACACCCAAGTGCAGCTCTGCAGCTCCACCACTGCTGCCTTGGGTGGTTTGCTGGGGTGGAGAAGCCATCTCCTGTCGTGGTGACCACTTCTCTGCTTGTTTAGAAACCAGATGGATTTTTTTCTGGACATTCCAACTGCTACAATTCCACAGACAACTCTGAAAGTTGCTGCCATCCCATTCTACGGCATATTGTTTTAGATTTCTCTCTTCTTTTTGTCTTCATGTAAACTCTCTGCACTCGGCTCTACTAAATCCTATCTTCTTTTGAACTCACAGACATTAATAAAAACCAGAAGTTCTTCCAGAGACGTAGGTGGAATTACAGCAGGATAAAACTGGCAGAAGAGCAGAATGAGAGGAATGAGTTTTTCATTTAATAAAAGCAGAAACTGTCATGAGTTTTACTGTATTTTGGCACAGTTCCCAAGAAAACAACATTCTTACTGTACAAAAACTTTCTTAAGAGCTCAGAATCTGAACTTATATCTCTTTACATAGTTAATGTGTCACATTTATATTTTCTTTTAATAATATTTAACACTAGAGAAAATTAGCATACTTTGATTCCGTTATGTTCATCTCCAAAGCACATTGAAGTGGCCAAGCTAGAGAGCAGCAAAAGCAAATTTTAAATTCAAACATGGATTGTCAATATTAAATTTGGGGTTTGGGACTTTTTAGATAACTTTATCTAAGTCATCCCCATAGGGAAAAGAAGTAAGCAATACTTAATTTTTGTAAGATCCTAAATAAGGCACTGCAATTTGCTGTATTTGGATGTGTCAGGAATGTCTGGTAAGTGATGAATCTTGCAGTTGATTTAAAGCAACAAGAACAGTTGAAAATAGTTGTCTTTACTTGAAAAGACTTTATAAACAGAAGGAAGCAATGCTTAGCAAACAAGTTATTCATTTGGGAAACTCCTCTGAGCTCTGTTTAATAGGAATCCAAATTAATTTCCAAATATCATTTAGCTAGTCTTTGATGTGGTATATCTCATATTTATCAATGTAACAACAATTAATTAAGTTTCTGATGTAGGCATTACTATTTCTTTCCAGTCTGGAAACAGCGTAATGTTTTCTCCCCCTTTCCAGTTTTCAAGTCTTTTTTCTTTGCTTTTTGCCTAAAGACAAATTTGTATCTACCACACTCTCTCTTTATTCATCTGCTGCAAACTTGTGGCCTCTCTAAGGAAACATCAAGTTGTGTTCCTTGGTACTTCAGATTTGATTATTGACTCTATTACATGTGGAACTGTCTCCCAAAGCTCACGTATATCAGGACACGACCAAAACATACGGCGAGAGCCTCCCACGTGCCCGTTTCAGGCCCTGCATTCATTTTATTATCTTGCTCCCAGCTGATGTGATCTCCCTTGTGGCCAATGCCTCCAATGCAGGAGCTTGAACAGGATAACTTAAAAATTGCGCCTTGCACTGCTTTTTAATTCCTCCTCCCAGTCTTAAACCAGCTATTTTCAGCTAATTTCGACTGCTTAACTGTTTGCCTGCTGCTTCAGACACTGGGTAGGCAAAGTGGAAATACAGATACGCTCTGGAAACAGCAGCTCTATGGTGGGAAACAAGTGTGTTCTAATATAATACATAACCTTTCAATATTTGAGACCAGCTCTTTTACCTAGATTGCAAGTGTTGTCATTGGCTTCAATGCAGTTCCTCACGTGGCTGTAAGTGCTCCCCTAATTTAGAGAGTGCCTCCAAATCTGCCCTGTACAGATTAGATTTATTTTGTGCTGTAAATAAACTAATGTGTTCAGCACAAAATTAACAAGGGGGGGAAAAAACCCCTAAATTACATCAAAGAACTGCTTAAGGATGATCTTGGAGAGGGGACACGGAAGACAGAAAATCAGGAGACATTACAGACTCCAAGAGCTGCAAGGAAAGACTAAATCAGCTTCAGAATTGGTGAGGGTTGGGGAAGGGCACTGGAGAATATCCCATTCCATGAGGTTTAGTGACCATGCCCATGAGTGCTCTTATGAATGTGGCACGTCCCAGTGCCACAGAGCCTGATGAGAACGAGGTGCTGGCACAGGCTCTCCCAGGTTAGGAAAAAGCATAGTCAGAATAGGTGAGCTACAAGTAAAACAGCACCCTGCTACTATTACCTGATTGTGGTCTTCATTCCTACTGTGAAAACCTGGGTTTTGGTCACACAGTCACTGCAGCCACAAGAAATGACATGTATGTAATTTAAAGCACTTAAGCTGATAACTATTCTTTGAATTTTGGATTATGCTTGCTATAGTTTGCTAGATATACAGACCACATGCTGTGCTTCTGCTTCGTGACTGAATGTTCATTTAAATCAGGTTCTGTGAATATTCTTGTTGAATTAGAATTTGTGTTTCACCAATGTTTTCCAGCCTTTTTCTAAAATTTCTGTTTTCTGTAAGTAGATAAATTTATTACAGTGTTTATAAATTTACATAAACACAGTGCAAATTCAGTCAAAGCAAATGAGTTTCAAAATTGCACTGGAAACTGAAACATTTTGCAGTATTCATCCCTCCCTACTTGGGAGGCAGCCAGATCTCAAGAGGTTACCAGCTCAACTCAGTAAAACCAAAGATGTTCAGACCAGCACCCAGCTTGCTGGGCAGTCCTCTGGACAGAGCCCTTTTGCCCCTGGGACTGAACTCATCACTGCTTTTAAGGATTTCTTATGCAGCTGCTTTAGTGACAACATCCCGAGGAAGGATTTGGTACCAAGGCCCATGCTGGGTTCATTTTTCAGGGTTTCTTCCTATTCTTTCAGTTTGTGCCTCTTCTTTCTGGAATCTCCAAGTCATAGAAACCTCCAGGAGCTCTGCCTTCCTTTACCTTCAGTCCTCCCAGCCCTGCTCGTTTTTCCTACCATGTGAGTCTAAGTCTCTTCCTAACAGACCCATTTCCACAAGGTGAGATACGGAGAATAATGGAGGAAAGGAGGTAAAGAAATCCTTTTTCACGCCGTGTGATTTATTACAAAGAGAGCTCTGCACCCTTCCCTTCGGCTTTGTCAGGCCGCGTTGGTTCATTGGGTCAGCACCAGGTGAATCTCCAGATAATCTCCACTCACACAGCCCGGAGTTCCAACCCACAAATGGCACTACCGACTGAAAAGGTGGAGGGAAGGGGGAGCTCTCCGTTTATTTCCCCCCTCTCAGGCTCAGCGCAGGGGAGTGGGGACAGGGTCCCCGGTGTCTGTCCCTCGAAGGCAGTGGCAGGATTGCCATGGGGCTGCAGGGCACGGAGGAGGAGCAACAGGGAGCGAACACAAGGGCAACACGCAGAAGACTGGCTCCTTTCCATAAAGATCGTGTCAAAACTGCTATATTCACGGCCTTTTACAAATCAGCCCCACACCTGCCAGCCGAGTCAGGTCTTCATTAGTGCGCGTTTCACCGTTTGGGTGCTTGGCGTTTGCGATTTATGCGTTTGCCTCTTATTCATTAAAAAGGATTCATTCAAGCCCACGTGTTCTAAAGCAATTAGGGAGCAAGGCATCCTAACGCTCCAGCTACAGAGAACCCCTGCTCTCAAAACTCTCTCCTCCTCCCCGGCTTTCTGCATTTTTAATTTAGAGCTCTGGAAAGCTTCACAAAGGCTATTTAACCGAGCAACTGCAGTGTGCTCCAGTCCGTGCAGACCAGCATTAGCTCCCACAGACCACATGGTGGAGTAGATGTTTGCAGAATGAGCACTGCCTGGTGTACTGACATAATTTTAAATCGTACATGACGGTTAAAGATGTGTTTCTCCATTTTCTGTGTAAACAATGTTAAATAAGAATAAACACAAAGGGATATTTTCCCCTTCTGATGAATACAAGCATTTCTCAGGGCTGGTAATAGGTGTCACAGGCACACACACCAAGGGAGACACGCATCCCCTCCTGGCATGGGCACGCTCTGATCCTCAGGATATATCTCAATTCTTGTATTAACTCTCCATACACACCCCAGCTCCTCAGTGATGCCAGGAAGGATTCCTGGGCAGAAAGCAGCCCGCTGGAAATAAAACCCCATCCTGCAGGCAGAACTCCACCCTGTGCGTGTGGCTGGGGTGTCAGACCCCCTCACTCGTGCAGCTCACCCCTGCAGCTATCACAGGACTCACCCCCTCTCTGCACATTTTCACTTCTGCGCTGTGCCCAGCCCAATTTTCAGTGGGACAGAGTTTCCAGCACTTCCCCAGGGACACAAGCCCAGCTCAGCAAAGCCCTCCCAGAGGAAGAGCCTGTCCCCCTGTGCGGATCTCTCCGAACGAGCCCTGCAGGAGCAGGTCCCATCTGTCCTGCCCTGGGAAGGCTCTCTCAGACTGCTGCTCCCAGCTGGATCTGAGTCACTGCCACGCCAATCTTGGGCACTCAGGTGTTTGAAACAAGCTGCTGGCAACACCTACAGTGCTTCCATTTTAAAGCCTGATTCATTGTTTGGCCTTTTCAAAACCAAACACATCACTGACTTAATGGCACAGGAGACAGGGTTTTTTTCCAACTTTTGGATCCCAAAATATTTCCACTGTAGGCACAAGCCCTTCAGAAACCTCACATATATAGCCTATAATGCAGCGTTATATAAACTTTCTTTTCTGATGTTGTCCAAAAGCCACCTGCTCATGGATCACAAGCTGCAAGCCACTGAGAAAGGGAATTTTAACATGTGCTTGATTTACTGGACTCCCACCCTGTCAACAAGTCAAACTCTTCTAGGCCCTCCTTCCCTGTCTCCTTGACACTTCCCCACAATGTCATAATTCTGTTTCCTAACAAATGTTTCCCTTTGGATAAACAACCTTCTTTAAAACATTTGTATTTTTTTTTCAGTCTGTCTACCTTCCTGGAGGGGTAGGTAGGGTGGAAATAATTGTTTCATCATCACAGTGGTTCACAGAAAACAGCTGATACACAAGTAGAGCATTTCTGGAGACACAGCTCCTCTTGAATTGTGCTTTTGTTCCTCAGACTGTGCAAATAGTCAGGCACACAGCACATCTGAAAATAATTAGGGAATACTCCAGCTGTTGTAGGATGATATTCCTGAATATTACAACACATTCCCCATACTGGCTGGCACACAAATCTGGAATTCTACTCACTTTTAGGACAGACACATCATGTTCCTGCTGCAGACCAGCATTACAGGAACACTTCCAAAAGATGGTTCAGTTCTTACTACCAGACCCATTACACGCAGAGAGTTGCAGTCAAGGAGCCAACCTGAATGTCACAATGCTGAGCTCTTAAAAGTTTGGATGTGCCAGAGCTGTGCAGGTACACATGGCCTTCATTCAGCCCTGTGCTTGTCATTACTGTGACACAGCCTTTAACTGCAGGAGCACGGGGTGCTTTTCCACGGGCTCTTGCTTTGTTCTGTGCACAGGATCTGCACTGTTCACTAATGAGAGGACTATTCAATATTTTGGCTTTTCCTTATTGTTCAGTATGCAACCCTGGGCTCCTGCTTACTGCATGCTACTCAAAGCCTGCTCCAAGGACAGAGCTATTCATTTCTTCATGGCTTTTCTAAAGTGCTCAGCACTGCAGGAGACAACTGCTTTATAAGCACTGATGGACTAATTTTCCCAACAGCACTGGTACAAGAGGCGACCACATTGTCCCCAGTTCATAAAAGAGCAATTGGGACAAAAATTGGCTTACATAAGAGACAGCCACTAATTTGAACCGTTCTATCTGAGAGGCCTAGGACAGGACTTTTGTTTAAGAGAACTTGGATCTACATAGCATGCTATATGTCCAGCATCTAACTCTGATTTGAGCTGAAGCTGATTGTACTCAAGGCTTCTCCAAATCTGACAAAAAATGGCAATGGGAGTGGACAGAATATTAGAAACATCCAAGTTTGTGGAATTAGAGCAGTCAGATTACTATAAAATGGTAAGACATTACTGGATCACGAGTGAGTTTTGGGTGGGTTTCAGTTATACCCTAATTCAGCCATTTTCCTTGGCTTTATATCCTGATACTGCTGCATTCAGCTCTGAGAACCTGCTGTAATATGTGGTGGTTGGGTCAGCACTGTACCTGATATTGCCTTTACTCTCCTGAATAGAATTAAATGATAATTTGCTGCATTACAGGGTACCAGCCTATTTCCACCCAGGACATGCTGCACACACATCCTCAGCAGGCCATGGCAGAAACTCAGCCAGAAATCATCCACCTCCATCACCACAAGGCCTTTTCCTCTTGGATATCCTGGAGGAAGGGTTTGACCTGATACCAAAACTGCCAAGAAGGCGTGTGCTGGCACACAGGGAAGCAGCACAGGAGTGCCAGACTGCTGCCTGAACCCTAACAAGCAAAGTTTAACCAGAGCATGGCTGCAGGCTCCCTTTTACAATGTTTGCTAACAGCCTCTGACACACTCAGGTATTTCTCACTCCCATACTTAACCAGAATGCTAATTGTATTCCTGCATAGTCTTGCTGCATCTATAAATTGTTCAGTTTGAAAATGACTTTTTGCATCTCTAAGGATGCATTTATTTTGTGTTGGTGGGAGGGAAGGCCGTTTTTATTGTCCCTGCACTCCCATCCACATGGTCTGCAAGCAGCCTGCTGCTGCTGCATTGGATAGCAGGTATAAATGCCACCAGAATTAGAGGCAGGGACATGTCCATGAGCCAGACACTCCCTTTACCACAACTAATTGAAAGTTTTACAGGTGTATGCAAAGCCCTGAACAAAACCCCAGGTGTCACAATAGAGAGAGGGGAAAGTGACACAATGGTTCACTTCGGGTGACATAGTGAGACTGCCATGTCATTGCCTTGTATCTAACCTAGGTCAAAACAGCAGTGCCTCAGTTTTTCACTTGTAAAAATAATTACAAACCCTCCATGATGTTTTGAGAGGAAATACATAAAGGATTATAAAGTATTTTGGTGCTACAATGATGGGAACGCGTTAGGTTCTACAGGTGGAGATTAAGTGATTTATCGAATGGAAGAAAGGTTTTCTGACAGACTCTGAATTTTGTTGAGCTTCATTTCCAACAAGATTGCACAAGTTTGCACTTAACAAACAATCCTGCAATGCCTAAAAGAGCATATAAGATAAGATAAGTATAAGATACCCCAGTCCAGTTTTTAAGAAACATTCTCCAAGGGTTTGGGAGGAGAAGGAAGATTGTGTAGGGTTGTGCTGTTGTATCAGTGAACATTCCCTCTTGTTTTTTCTACCCTTAACCCTCTGTAACTAACAACATTTTCCTCTCAAATCTGTCTTTATTCTCATTTTAAATTTCAAGGTTATCTGGCCCACTGGGTGTGTTACATATTGCTGTCTAATTAAAGAGAGAAGATTAACCTTATTCTATTAGATTATTTTAACACCTGCCAGGTGACTACTCTGTGTATTAGCAAAGGCACAATGTGACCAAGCCAGTTTAGAAAAACAACCCAAACCAACAACCAAATTATCTAAACCCAAACAAAAAGCCACATCAAAACCTCCAGATTATTTCATCTTTGGAAAGTCCACCAGAAACTGAGAATGTTGCAAATGTTCTTCCCAGAATCACTACTATGATAAACCAACAAACATTTCATAGCAGAAATAATGCCAGTGTCTTGTTTGTCACATAATATTTCAGAAGATGGCAGAGAAGCTGTAAAGCCCTGATCTGCCTCTGATTGCAATCAATAAAAATCCCAGATGCTTTAGAAGGGAGTTAAATCAGGCTCAGATCTTTCCCAATCACTTGTTAATTTAAAGGGCAGAGTTTTTCCACCTGAGCTTCACTGCCTGGTGTTGCCTCAGCCCCAACAACACAGAGAACGAGGAACTGTTTGACAGCATGGTGGTCTCTGGTCCATTCCCAGTTCCTACCTGAAATCACTTAGCCTTTAAATTTTCCACAGTCCCAGCAGCTGGGCACACTCTGCAACCCAGAGGGGCAGCTACCTGGCAAAGAGACATTTCTCATCATGCTCTGTGACATCTCCTCTTCCCAACCCAAAGCCAGAGGTTGGGAGATTTGGTGCCATCCCCTGGGACACGGGTCAGTTGTCTGATTTGGCTGCTTGTTGGGTGCAGAAGAATGGGAATGTAAAGCTCTCAAAGTGTGGCCTCCATCAATCACTGCAACGCACCAGCAGGATGTGATTTGATAACAAGCCAAGCTGAAACGACACATTTTGGTTCCAGAGCACTGAAACATCTCATTGCAATGAATGATGGTGCAGTGATAGATTAGCTCGAGGATCCTGATGGGAATTTTAAAGCTGAAAAATTCAAACCTTCAGGGATTTGGAGCATTTTCTTCTTTTTTTAGGTAAAAATTGTCAGAAAAATTTGTTACACCCTTTTCTGGGATGTATAGAAGAATGCAACGACTACTGAAGGCATGTAACAGTTGAAGAAAAGAGGTGAGGATGAAATGCCAGGGCAACCTAAATCTTCTGGTAATTGTTACACAGAAAGACGAGGAAAGAGTTCAGGTGGAAGCTGATGATGGAATGATTTGGGTTGGAAGAGACCTTAAAGACCATCCAGTTCCAGGCCTCTGCCAGGGTCAGGGACACCTTTCACTAGACCAGGTTCCTCAAAGCTCCATCCAGCCTGCCCTTGAGCACTTTCAGGGATGGGGAATCCACAGCTTTCAATCTCCATTGAAAAGATTATAGAATGAAGTCAGTTTTAATTAGGCAATGGAGAACCCAAATGAGGGGGAAAACCTCCCACATTATGACTTTTTATCCATGGAGATTTTCAAATCTTGCCTGTAAGAAGCCCTAAGTAACCAACACAACACTGAAGTGAGCCCTGCTTTGAGAATGGACTGAAGACCTCCAGAGGGCTGCATTAAACACTTTTCTTTGTAATTCTGGGAAAGTCTTAGGCACAGGGAAAGTTTCCCTTGCTGCCCACACCTCGGTAGACACCAGAGAACCCAGCAGTGGGACAGACGACTTCACAGGCTCACAGAATTACTTATTTTTCTTTCTGCATATTTGCAGCCTCACACAGTTCAGCACCCTGGAGATAAAATCCTATAGCAAAAATGTACAATGAATGAGAACATATATGAATGGGAAGCGGAGGAGCAAACAAATTTCAATTTCAAGCTTTCATGGCTTAGCATAAACAAACATGAAACAATTCATCCTCAAAATATAGAGGTGGGAGGGGGATACTGACAGTGTCCTCAAGACACACAGGGAGACTGAGAGCTAGGGAGCCTGGAGCAAAGAGAACATTTCAAAAACTGTTTAAAGCCTTGGGAAAGTTCGAAGCAAAGAGGAAACTTTCCTGATTCATTCAGCAGGTCTGCAAAAACAATTCTCTTCATCCACTGCCACCCTCCAGATTGTGGAAAAAAAAAAAAAAAAAA